>CM016620.1:31471864-31901365 GCA_005393395.2 Gossypium australe | reverse complement strand
ACTGCTCGACTAAGGTAAGCAAGATCTTTGTCTTTTTGTGCATCAAGGTAAGTCTACTGAAATTGTTGATACATTTTTGCACTTTTCGGATGATGACAAACATTGTATTGATGAATTGCCTTATGCAAAACAATTAGATCGTGATATGCTTAGCTGTTCCAATTTTGTTTGTTTATGATCTATCTGTTATGGATGTTGATAGAACACATGTTGCTCATTTCGTTGACGTAAAACATTTAGATCATGAAATGCTTAATCATTTTATTTTTCCTGTTTGTGATCTACCTATCTTTTGGATTGAAGAAAGGATTCTTATGTTTGATCATTTTGATAAATCTCGTATGAAAGGGTCCATATATCGATCGTTGCATGATATTGTTGTACGAAGTTGTGAGCAATGTGAAACATTTGGAATACCTGTTTGTGATGATTATGTTTATCATCTGAATCATTATTCGCTTGATGATTTTAACTTATGGAATCCATTTACATCGTATGAATGCCTTAGAGATTGTTCAATTTCGTTCCACAAATTTGATAAGGCATTATTTCTTTTGTATGATAAGTTGATCTTATCCTTCCACATGCATCATACTTGTGTTGTTGTGTTTATGCGTGGATTGCAAATTTGTTTAAAGCAATACTTGTTAATTCACGACTATTCTTTTCAGGTGTCTCGCTTACCATCCTCCCCGTTTGATCGAGGAAAGCTGAGCAAAAGGAATTCCATTCGAGAGAACCATCTGTTCGATTCGAGGACGAATCGCTTTCAAGAGGGGGTATGGTCAATACGATCCGCCTCGGGGAGAGTCGAGTCGTATGTGAAGTTGCCCAATCGTCTACGAGGAGTAATTGAAAAGTTATCAGAAAATAGGTGAAATAACGTTAAAGTTGCGGAAGCTGATAAAAAAGGTTAAGATTTGGATGGAAGATGGAGATAGGTTCGGTTAGGATGCAAACAAGGAAGATGAATATAGTGGATGGACTTGGGTTTAATAGAAATAATCAAAAGGATATATATTAAGATAGTTGGTGGAGATGGATAGAAGAACTTAAACAAAGAATCGATTCAACACTAGGAAAGTATCACCCCGGGTTCTATATTTGTTTAAGATGAAAATGGAAGTCGATGATGGACCAAGACCCGTTATCTATAAAGATAAGAACCTATGGTATAAGTTGGATGAGAAATGACTGACGCCACAAGCAACGCTTGATAAGTCAGAATCAAAACTCATACGAAAGATAGAGAGGAGAAAATCTCACTCGATGAGCAAAGTTCATAAAATATATTCAAGGATCAAAAGTTTTTCCACAATATGTTGATTACATGTATATATAGTATCAAATGAGGCTAGTTGAATGGCCACTTTTAATGAGGCTAATAATGATTTCAAATGAAGAGTCTCAACCTTTGGAATTCTAGCCATAAAACTCCCATCTTCAATGTGAGTAACTCTTGAATTAAATTGTTTGTCAAAATCCTTTGAGTTCTCCATATTCAACCGAAAAGTCACCAACCAAATGAAGAGTCTCAACCTTTGGAATTCTAGCCATGTAACTTCCATCTTCAATGTGATTAACTTTTGAATTAAATTATTTGTCAAAATCCTTTGAGTTCTCCATAATTAACCGAAAAGTCACCAACCAAATGAAGAGTCTCAACCTTTGCAATTCTAGCCATGTAACTTCCATCTTTAATGTGATTAACTCTTGAATTAAATTGTTTGTCAAAATCCTTTGAGTTCTCCATAATCAAATGAAAAGTCACTAACCAAATGAAGAGTCTCAACCTTTGGAATTCTAGCCATGTAACTTCCATCTTCAATGTGAGTAATTCTTCAATAAATGCATAACAGCCTTTAGAACTACTGGTTGTAAGATGAAAAGTCACCTGCAATTATCACATGTAACCGACACATTAATGTAATTATTAAACTTAAAACAAATTAACAACTAAATTAAATGAACTAACACTTAAGCATCAATTATTCCAGCAACTAAACTTAAATAAATGAACTAACACTTAAGCTTCATTTATTCTAGCAACTAGACTTAAATAAATGAACTAACACTTAAGCTTCATTTATTCTAGCAACTAGACTTAAATAAATGAACTAACACTTAAACATCATTTATTCCAACAACTAGTTTAATTAAGAAAAACATTATTAAATGAACTTAACTCATGCATCAATAAATTAACCTAGTAACTAGATTAATTAATGAAGCAACAATAAAATTAAATTCATTAAAAGAAACTCAGTTAATTAAACTAAGTTGAGTTGAATTATTGACCAGCAACCATTTATTGAACTAAAATGCTTAAATGCAAATATTTAAAATGCAAACTAAATGCAAAGCTGAAAATTAAATAAAGAGTTCAATTTAGTCAGATCGGTTCAAAGAGATAGAATCAGCTTCATTTTGCACTTTGGCCCCTCAAACTTAGGCCACTCTCGATGGCATCGGATGGAGTCGAACCATGATACGACCAGGATCACATCATTAATAGCCCGAAAGAGAAGAAGGGAAGGTTGAGATGCTATCTTTGTAAGGGACCGCATATGAAGAGGGACTACCTAAAGATATCTTCGATTTTGGCTATCAAGAGGAATGATGAGCCGGAAGGGCGGAGCCTATTGAGAGAATGACATCGAGGGTCAATTCTATGGTGCTCATTTTTAAGAAAAGGGATGGCAATGAAGGGTTGATGTTTGTAGACATCAACATTGCAGGTCAGAAGAGGAGCGCTCTTATTGATACGGGAGCATCGAACTTGTCCATATCGGAAAAGGCTGCGAAGAAACTTGGTCTCTCAATTAGGAAATCAGATAAGAAGATCAACACGGTAAATTCCAGTGAGGCCCCAACTGTGGGAGTAGTTCAAAATGTGGAGCTACAAATCGACGAATGGAAAGGCAAGGAAGAATTTGAGGTAATCCAAGTAGATGATTACGATTATGTGCTTGGCTTAAACTTCCTTGACAAGATTCAGGTAGCTCTGTATCCATGGGCAGATCAAATTCATATTGTCACCGGTTTGTTATCAAAAATTATTGTGCAGGTGCATCGGGATATGAAGGTTGGGACAAAGGTGTTGTCGTCAATCCAACTAGTCGAAGATGTTTTGTATGGAAGGAACATTGACTCAATAGAAAGGAATGCTATGAAAGCCCATTCAGAAGCGTTAGTGGAGCAAGAGATTAATATAAAGCCTGCAAAACCGACTGTGGAGCCGACACCTTTGGGAAAGGTGGATTGTCCATCGGGCTACGAGGAAAAAGGAGCGATGTAGAAGTAGCCGGGACGAGTAAATGCTACGAGTAAGGTACATTGCGAACACTTTGATAGTGTTTTGAATCCTGACTTGTTCGCTTGGCAAGGTCGTAGGGGCCTTTTCAAAGTTAATAAGTAAGAAGGCCGATGGACTATGGGCAATACAAAGCCAAGATGTGAGAATCACGGGGATTCGAAAGTGAGCAAGTCAAAATTTGGGCAAGTTAAAGTGGAGACTTCTTGCCAATGAGATGTAGCAACGAGTGGGACGATTCAAGTTAAGAAGCGATGGAAGACAAGGCAAAAGTTCCTAAAGAAAGGACAACCCAATCGCAAGGCAAATCGAGAAGAAGCTAAGGCAACGAGAGAGTTCTAAGGTGAATCAAGTCAGTGCCATGCGGAAATTGCAATGAGGGCGTTGCGATAATGGGTAGGGGAGTGTAACACCCCTAACCCGTATCCATTGCCAGAATAGGGTTGTGGAGCATTACCGGAGTTTATAGTTCAATTACAATTAATTTATGTCATTTACTATTCATTTCCAAAAATCGATCATAATCAATCATAATGTCCCTTATATGGGTCCTCGAGGCCCAAAATACATATTAGAATCGTGTCGGGACTAAACCGGAATCAAAGAAAATTTTTCGCGAAATCTCAAAATTTTTATTAAGTGCAGGGGACACACGCCCGTGTGCCCATGCCATGTGGCTCACACGGCCAATGACATGCCCGTGCCCCAAGCCGTGTGGGCATTCGATGTGAGGCACACGGCCGTGTCCTATCCCGTGTCCTTACCCGTGTAACTCTCTGAGCTGGGTCACACAGTTATCCATATGCCCATGTGTTAGGTCTTGTGGATAATTTAATTTTTAAAAATTAGGTGCAGGATCCACACGACCATGTGCTAAGTCGTGTGACTCACACAGTTGAGACACACATCCGTGTCTTTGTCCGTGTGACCAATTCTGTAACACCCCTCACCCGTATTCAACGCCGAAATAGGGTTACAAAGCATTAACAGATTTACATCCCACTTATACATACTTTTAGCATACATTTTTCTCAATTCAAGCATTCATCATTCAATCTCAATCAATATGTCCCTAATACGAGCCTACGAGGCCTTAAACATGCATTGCAATTGGTTTGGGACTAAACTGATAACTTTAAACCATTTGGAACACTTTGAAATTTTTTCTCAAAATAGGGGACACACGCCTGTGTGACCAGGTCGTGTGAGACACACCCGTGTCATAGGCCATGTGAACATTCAAAATGGAAACACATGGTCGTGTCCCAGCTCGTGTCCTACCCTGTGTCCAAACAAGTGAGCTTATTGACTTGGGTCACACGGCCAACCACACGCTCGTGTGTCTAGCCCATGTACCCTTCGAAATGGCCACACACGCCGGTGTGCCAAGCCGTGTGCTAGTCCTTGCCAAACCTATAGGGTATACTGACTTATGCAACACGGCCAAGTCACACACCCATGTGCTAGGCTGTGTCTAAATTTGCCACCCAAATTTGTGCATACCTACACAATTCAAGTGGTACTCATTCATAGCATAAGTGAACATCCAATTAGACCACAATCAAAACTAAAACATACCATTTCAATTCTAACAACTAACATGCTTATTATCTCATGTTTTTTTAATATTATTTTATGTGCTTATGATATGTGATTAAGCATGTGTGAAATTTCTGTGAATTAATTTGATCATTTGTGTGTTTAATTTGAGAAAAGGGTTAAATTGCATTAAATGCAATATTTGCATGCTATTTGTTAAAGCACCTATGTGTTGTGGCTTTTAAATGTTGTGGCCTTATGAGGCAATTAATCCATTATTTAGTTAGTGGTTAATTAAATGACAAAATAACCTTATTGCTTATTTGTCCTATATGTTTAATAAAAGGATAAAATGGGAAATGAATAATTAAGTTATAATTTGTTATTACAAAAAGTTTGATAATGGCCATATTATCATCCATATTGCCAAAACATCAAAGAAAAGAAAAATAAAATTTAGCTAGGGCATTCGGCTAGCTTTTGATTCAATTCAAGGTATGTTTTGCTTCGGTTTTTTATAATTTCTACGTTTTTGCAATCGTTGCTTTGTATACTTCAAAACCCATGTCTTAATTTTGAGAATTAATGATGTTTTTGAAATGAGATTTTGATGAACTCATGTGACTTGTGATGTTTTATAGTGAAATATGAAATATATGTATATGTTATCATAGTTTGCCTGAGTTTTTGGTGAATTTGAGTATTTTGAAGTAAATTGAGAAAATAATATTTTGAGGGACTAAATTGTGAAATAAATGAAATGTATGGATTGATATAAGCATAGTGTGTATTCGGCCAAGCATGGGTAAAAGCAAATTTGGTGTATTTTGTGATTTTGTGAAATAGGGACTAAATTGTCCAAATGTGAGGGCTAAATTGCAAATTGCCCTAAATATGTGTATTTGGATTGAATTGAATGTTTTGGTGAATAAATGGATTAAGTTTGTATATGTTTAGATCAGGAACTGAAGAAAACAAACTTAGATCGCGAAAAGGTGAAAGTTGTCGAATAATCGAATTCGATCGAATATCCGAATCCGAGGTAAGTCGATATACAAATAAATGTAGTTGAATTGAATTATTTGAGTATATATATGATATTTGAATTACTATGAATATCCATTGAGATGGAACGTATGTGAAATCCGAGTTTGCGAATAAGTCGACAAGTTGTTAAAGTCTGAGAAGTCCCATTTGAACCTAGGGATAGATAGGATAGTATATGTCAAGACATAGGTGTCTATGTGATATCATGTAAGACCACTTCTGGGACATTGGCATTGATTCGAGATTTCGTGTAAGACCACGTCTGGGACGTTGGCATCGATATGAGACTTACGTGTAAGACCATGTCTGGGACGTTGGCATCATATTGATTCGTGTAAGACCCTGTCTGGGATAGTGGCATCGATATCTTATTACATATAAGACCACGTTTGGGATGTTGGCATTGTACGCCTATTCTGAGTACTTTGAATATCCTATTAGTTCCGAATGGTTCAACGGGCAAGTTCGAGAAACGAATGACTTTGTGATCTGTATATTTGTTTCAGGTACATTTGATATGTACACATTGTATGTATAAGAAGGTAAGTATATTCATAAACTTACCTAGATGAGTTATGTATTTGAATAAGAGAATGCAAAAGTGTTACATGAATGGACAAGTTATGATCCAATGAAGTATATGGTGATATGTAGATTGATAGATGAATGGCTAAGTAAATGTGCCAAGAAGAATTATGGTTATACAGTTGAGCTATTAGTGAATCCATATTGATTATATGTATTGAATGCTTGTATGCTAAGTTTATTTGTATATGGCTTACTAAGCTTTTGGAAAGCTTGCTCTCTGTGTGTGTTTACTTCGTTTTATAGGTCGTCAAAGCTACGAAAGGCTCGGGAATCGTCAAGGATCATCACCACACTATCAAATTCAACTTTGGTACTTTTGAATGTATATATAGCTAAACATGGCATGTATAGGCTAGTCATCTTAGATTATGTTTGAAATATGTATAAATAGCCATGAGATGTGGCTAGATAAATGTTTGTAATATGCATGAGTGAATATGGTATATGATGCATGTTTTAGTATGAATTGATAGCAAATGAAATGATCAAGGTTATGGTAAGCATATGAATGCAATATGAGTATGTATGTTTGATCAATGAAATGGTTATATGAAAGGCAAAATGTGGATGTATCATGCTTAGATATATATGTGTTTTAGTTGTGTAAATTGGTATGCAAGTTAGCATATTTAGAAATGAGAATGAATGTGAAGATTTGTTGAATATTTGACATGTTTTTGGTTGTCAATTGTGTATGAAATGGATTGGTATAATGCTTGTAGGGATGACCCTTTTGTGGGTGGCAATTTGGCCTTGAAAATGGCCTATATTTGCCCACACGATTGAGCACACGGGCGTGTGGCTCAACCGTGTCCCTCATGGTTGAAATTCAAAACAAGTCAGGATTGACCACGGGCTGGACACACTGGCGTGTGACTGGCCGTGTGGTGAAGTCAGTAGCGACCATGGGTGAGGCACACGGGCGTGTCCATGGCCGTGTGGACAAGTCAGTATGTATGCCCTGTTTGACACGGCTTAGACACACGGGTGTGTTGAGGCCGTGGGAGGCACACGGCCTGCCCACATGGGCGTGTGACCTCTGTAACTTAGAATTTTTTTTTTTAAATTTTTGAGAAGTTTCATATGTATTCGGTTTAGTCCCAACCCTATTCTAAAGCATGATTAAGGTCTCGTTGACCTATAAAAGGGACACTTTATTTGCATTTGATGAATTATATTATGAAATGTCCGTAAAAGTTTTCGATTTGTCCGGTAACGCCTTTAACTCTAATCCGTCAACGGATACGAGTTAGGGTGTTACAGCCCCTATGGTAAAATGACTGTTATGACCCTATGTTATGTATGACCGTATATGAGCATGCCATGATATATATATGTATGTTCATGCCATGATATATATATGTATGTTGCATTCATGTGTGATACGTTGCATGGGATGGGATTATTATGTTGGAGGAAGTGTACTGTACTGGCAGCTCTGCTGCAAATACTGTTTAATGCCGCAACCGGTGCTAATTTTTAGAGTGTAGGGATAGGTGGGTGATTTTATCCTCACATGGAGTGTTGGGCTGGACGGAGTGGAGTATAGAGGCTAGATAGGTAGGATTTCTAATTGCATGCTTAAACTATTACTAATACTGTTATGGGCTAAGGCCCACACTGATACTGTTACGGGCTACGGCCCACACTGATATTGTAATCGGCTAAGGCCCAACTGGACTGAACTGTTATTCACTTGGGCTTAGGCCCAGACTGTACTTGCCTAAAGGCATAATTGGTTGGTTATTTGCATGGGGTTACACACTGAGTTTTCGTAAACTCACTTCTTCGTTTATCTGTATAGGTAATCCCCAGTCTTAGACGGATCGGTGCTGCGAGGGAGTCGGAGGTGGCCACACAACCGCATTTATTTATCTATTTAAGTTTATTTCCTATGAATTTTATTGGGTTTTTGTTATGTAATAAGGCCTCTTTAATTTTTAACTTTTAATTTGGGGATTTTACTTATGTTAATTTACATTTGATTAGTAGTAGAACGCGATTTTCCAAAAGATGATTGGTTTCAAAACACCATGTTTTCGTAATTTATAATACAAGCTTCCGCATCAAACTTGGTTTTAAAATATAGTGACAAATTAATATGATCAATGTTCTACCAAAATCACTTAAACCCTAAACTTTTGTTAAGGTACATAAACGAGGTTTTATAATAAGCATGGATTTTTCTAAAGAAACAATGTTTTCGAAAAACACTTCATTGTGATATCGCCAGATTTGGCCATTAACGTCTGGGTCGAGTTTGGGGTGTTACACTTTTATAAAACTACTTAGAAAAGTACGAGTTATAATTTTGTTTAAAACTAAGAAAAATAGTAAATAGTTTAAATAAATTCCATAATTTCAAATACTTGAAATCTCATAAATTTTGCATGAATGTATGACAGTTTTAAAGTTTTCAAAAATAAACCACAAGCCAAAAATAAAAAGAAATATCCAAAGTCCACAAACCAAAATCTAAACGATTTTTAAAATTCATAAAAAGTTTCACTAGGTAAAAACATCCAAAAAGCTCTACTGAATGCTAAATCCAAGTCCTATGACTGAGTGTTACCTGAAAGACTATAACACTAATGGGGTGAGTTTTTTAAGCCCAGTGTGAGATTAAAATAAACACAATCGCATACATAAGAACATATACATTATACAACCATAATAGTCATATCAGTTTCATATAACTCAATATTTCACATTTATACTATGCATGACAATGCACTTTTTGTAAAATGATGTAGGTTTTACGAAAATGGTCTTACCCATCTCCAGCATACACCATAATCGAGTTCTCCAGAAGTCATCCATCCTATAACACACCAAGTTGTGAAAAGTGTCACGGTAATACGGATAAACTGCCACATAATCAGATTGTGGACAAGCCACCACTTTTGCAGATATACTGCCACATAATCAAATCTGTGGACAGGCCACCACTTTTGCAAATATACTGCCACATTTTTCCACCTTTCTCATATCCTACCCCATGCATGTGATACGGCCACTGTAACACCCCAAACCCGACCTAAACGTTACGACTGGATCTGGTATGTCACATAAAAGGGTTGTTTAAAAACTGCGCGTTTGTTAAAAAGTTCGTATTCTTTTTGAAACTCCGTGTTTTGTGGTTGGTTTATAAAAGCCGATTCATTTAATGCCCATTTTACAAAGTTGTTATTAATTTGAACATAATTGTATTTGTTGTGAAAATCAAATTTAAGAAATTTTGAATAAGAAACGGTTTATTATCATTTTAGGAAAATTAAAAGCTAAACCAAATAAAATACCCAAAAATACAGTTAAAGCGGCCTTATTACAACTTAAAATCCCGAATTAAAAATAAGTTGAAATAAGAGAACAAGTTTACGAGAAAATAATGTATGGCCTTCATGAGTCCGCCTCAGCTCCCAAATCCACGATCTAACGATTAGCTGCAAAATTAACTAAGGGGTGAGTCATCGAGACTCAGTGTGTAAATCCCCATCCAAAGTATGTTAAGCTCATACACAGATCCATGTGCAAATATGCATGTCATGCAACCCATCCATCCTATCCATCTGAAACTCCCAAATCTACCCCGTGTGGTCAAAACCACTGGTGGTCAAAACCACTGGTGACCGTAGTCACAAATAATATCGGTGTGGTCAAAACCACTGGTGACCGTAGTCACAATAATATGTGTGGGGCCAACCCACAATATGGTCAAAACTACTGATGACAATCTCGTATATTGATATGTGGGGCCAACCCACTGTGGTACCAAACCACTGGGACGAGTCACAAAGATAGCAATATGTGGTCAAAACCACTGATGACCGTAGTCACAAATAATATCAGTGTGGTCAAAACCACTGGTGGTCAAAACCACTGAGACTTAGTCACAAAAATAATATAGAAAGCAGGGCCAACCCACTGTGTGGTCAAAACCACTGGTGACAATCTAGAATCATATCTTCCCCCTCCTCTCATCATACCCATGCAATATGACATAATAATTCGTATGCAGTATGACATGTATGCAAATCATATATCACAGATAACGTATGAAACGAATTACCATCATAATCAGAATAACAAATACGACATAATCAAGCCAATCAACCTCTAAGGGTATAACAGTAATTTACCTTCTAGGGGTATTTTGGTAATTTACCCACTAAGGGTATTTCAGTAATTTCGTACCTGAAATGGCCTTTCCGAAGGCCCAATGTCGCCCCGAGCGACTCAACTATCAATTCTATCTTTACCGAACTATTGGGCCTAAAACCCGATTCCGGCCCATTCGGGCCCACACGCTCGTGTGGCCCACCTAACATAAATCTAGCCACGTATATAAGTTCCACCTAGTCTAGTTCACTATATACTATACCATCATACATTTTGCTCAATTGGGCCCACGGGCCCATTGGGCCCACTTTGGCCCATCGCGGCCCAAGCAGCCCCAACCCACAAGAATACTACTGATGGCCTCAACTATCGCGTCGAATCCCCACACGTGCGCTCGCACGCTTGTGTGGCTACTATTGCCGTGACGGCACTTCGGCATTTGCTGCTCTACAACTAAAGTAGAGAGAGTTACACACCTGATAGGAATCTGGTGTTAAACCGCGCAGCGACCACTCCTATGCCCAAACGCCCACCAAGGTATGTTAGCTCTCCTCCTGGAATGCTCTTTATATAGCTAGCTCTTCACCTTCCTTCTTTGTATCTTTCCGATGTGGGATCCCTTCGTCAGTAGAGTTTAAATTCAACTGAAACTCTTGTCGTCCAATCCGCAAAATAAATAGTCCCTTGCTTCTCATGAGATTCGAACCCAGGCTCCCTTGCAACATAATCCATGCCGCTAACCACTTGGCCACAAGCTCCTCTTATGCCTTAAACCATGCGCAACTAAATATAAACTATGGCCCAAATTCTAAGATCCAAGTAAAAGAAACTAAAATGCAAAAGCCAAGACTTGAACCTTGGACCTCCTTCCTTCCCTGTGGCGTCACCCCCTTGTCTCTTATGTGGCGTCACTTTGCCACTACACCACACACTCCACTTGTGTCATTTTCCTCCACATTTTGTTCTTAAGGCCTACCTGCCAACTTCTAGGGTTTTTTTCACCTAAAACCAAAATTTCCCCAAAGCTAATGTTCGATCCCGGAACTTCATAGAAGCCCTCTAACCTTCCAAAATCACTTATCTAATAAGTCTAACTTGCATTAATGCCGATCTCTTGTTCCTCAAAAATTTAAACGCTACTACGCTCAAGGCCCATTGGGCCCAATCCTACTAGGCCCAACTTCAGGATGTTACAGCCACAAAGTCACTTTTTCCCTTAAAAATCACTTTTCACTTTGGCATGTGAGACATGCTTATTATATCACTTTTCACTTAAAATCACATAGGAATGCTTAACATGCAAATAACATATGTACACATTATATCAATATTTCACATTTTTTAAATCATGCGAAAATCACATATGCCATAAGATCACATAACATGAGAATGAGATTTTCATACATTTCATATCAATAATAATCATCAAGATCATACAACATGCTTTTCACAACATATACGGTTTGGAATCACTTACTTGACATGGTCCATATCGATGGGTTTTATCTCTTTTAATGGATACTTAAAGTATCCTCATCAAACATAATTTGAATAATAATGATTTTAATTAATATAAAACATAGATTTATTTTTGTTTAATGCTCAAACCCACAACTAATCGTAGATCCGATGTGCAACCACTCTCTAAGAACGCCTACACTTCGATTTAACAATTAGATTACCTATTCAATCAACAAAGGCAATCCTAAGTTAAGACTATTATTTTTAAGGTAGATACGATAAGTTGATTATCGGTTACCATTAACACTTACCCTAAAAATAATCACTCGAATTAGTGATTTTGATCCCAACGTTAATGGTCTCTTGGGTTGGTGTCGATCGACCCTTCAATAAACATGACATAATAAATGTAACACCCAATCATCGAGTTTGAGCAACGGGATATCACATTCGTTGCCGGAGCAACTGAAAACATTCATTCCAATATAAATAAATAAATAAAATCATACATTTAGACCCATGACCAAGTCATGATTAATATATATATCAATATCTCCACTATTAACCTATTTATTCGTTACATTTCATCCATCCTCTTTTCCAATTATATATATACACCTATTCACACAAAAAAAAACATTATAACTTCATCTAAATATTCGCATAGCATCATAAACATTAAACATATGCATAGTACAAACTATTATCAACTATCATATATGCCTATTTATATAACATCAAATTGGACAACTTAGTTAACTCAATATATTAGTATAAATAACAGCATATTGGACAGTGAATATAACACATTCGAGAACATATAAATTTCAAGCTCGCTAACAATTAATTTAGGTAGGAAATTGTATGCTAAAATTTCCATCATTCGGACTGCAAATATACCTTAAGGGCAGCGGCCAAGTTAAAATAATGACAACCAATATTTTCCTTCATTTAACACAGCAAGTAGTAACATTTAAAACAAAAGAATAAATATACTAAATTTCCAGCATTCAATTCAGATTACAAGTATTATGTTTTGTACAACTTTAACTTATGCTTTAAACATCATCAAATCTTCAACATTACAAAACATTAAATCAGTTTAATAGCATCACATTCAAACTATTTTATAAGCCCCATCCAAACAACTTAATTAACACCAATTTACATCCCCTTTAACAATGAATTTAACCCTTTCGATCAGCAACAAAAACTAATATTTAACAACTATTGTTTTCTTTTATTTCATACATGCAGCAGACCAATTGCTCCACATATTACAACACATTCAAATCAATATTTACATGTTGGAATAATGAGCTTTCAAGTTGTAGTTTCCAACAGTCATTTAAGCATTTAATTGTCAAATTTTTACTTCACTACTAACAACCGAACTTAGTAAGAATAACATAATATTTTAGCCACTAAACTCGATTTATCAACCCCTACAACCATAGCTTACCTGCATGCAAACATCAAAATTTAAACATGAGCATTTGCAAAGTTTCCTTTGAAAAACTCACTCACAAGCACATTCAATTTTTCCTATTTTGGACAGCATAAGATAGCAACATGCAGGGCATTTGTATCCCGCAATAACACACTCAATAGTATTAAAATTTATTAGCTCATCACATGTAACAACCCAGTTTAGACCCTAGTCAGAACAGTGGTTTCAGGACCACAAATTCGAGTCAAAAAATATTTTAATATTATTTTTCGAGTCTACAACATGTGAATTGGTATGTGTGAAATTTTCACGAATTAATTTGATCGTTTGTATGCTTAATTTGCAAAAAGGACTAAATCGCAGAAAATGCAAAATTGTCCTTCTATTTGAATAATGGCCGAATTGATGTGTCTTTATAAAGAGGAGATCCTTATGTTGTAAATTGACCATTGAATATTTGAGTGGACAAAGATGGACAACCATTAAGTGTTTTAATTATGTTTTATTAAAGGACACTTTGGTAATTGATGTATTATTATGAAATAAAATAAAACAAACATGAAAATATGGCCATTATCATCTTGTTTTGTCGAAATTGAAGAAAGAAAAGCTAAGGTTCTTGCATTTTAACATTCGGCTACTTCCAAGCTTGATTAAAGATTCATTTTTATTCGGTTTTTTTTATATTTTTTATGTTTTTGTGATCGTTCTTAAGTGTTCTAGCTAGCCCCTGCTTAAATTCATGAAATTGATTATGATTTTAAGTTATGCCATTGTTGATAATGTGAGATTTGTGAGGTTTGATGATAGAAACTAAGTGTTGGATGATAGATAAATGTATTTTGTATTGGGATTTTTGATGAATTTGATTATTATGGGCTAATTTTTGAAAATGAGAAATTGAGGGGATAAAATGTGAAATAAATGAAAAATATGGGCTTATATGAAGTGTAGGAATATTCGGCCAAGCATTGATTGAATTAAACTTTGTATATTTTGTGATTTTGTAAATTAGGGACTTAAATGTCAAAATGTCAAAATGTGAGGGCTAATTTGTAAAATGCCCTACATATGTATATTTGGATTAAATTAAATGATATGATGAATAAAAGAGCTAAATTTGAATGTGTATAGATCAAGAACCAAAGAAAACGAAATTAGATGGGGGGAAATCTAAAGTGGTCGAGTAGTTGTTTATTTCCATCCGAATTCGTACAAGGTAAGTCTATATACAAATAAATGTTTTTGAATTGAATTATTATTGCTTATATGTTAATGAAAGGTGATGATTGGCTATTGGAGCTGAATATGTGAAATCCGAGAAAATTCTGATAATGTGATGACGTTCGAAAAGCCCCGTATGAACCATAGGAATAGTTAGGATACATATGTCATGACATAGGATTCTGATATGAGTTATCGTGTAAGACCACGTCTGGGACGTTGGCATTGATTTGAGATTTACATGTAAGACCATGTCTGGGGCATTGGCATCGCATATGATTTCGTGTAAGACCCTGTCTGGGACAGAGTCATCAATATTTAATTACATGTAAGACCACGTCTGGGACGTTGGCATTGTTCGAGCTTTACGAGCTATCCGAGTATCCTTATTGATTCCGAACGGTTCAACGGGCATTCTGAGATATGATTGAATATGTGAATATGTATCTGTTTCAAGTAAGTATGAGATGCATTTGAAATTTGGCAATGGGAGATAAGTATGAATATGATCATTTGATATGTGCGCTACATGAAAATGTGATATGTTTATAAGCAAGTGGTTATGAACAATTGAGCTAGATGAGAAATATGAATTTGCTATTGTGTTATGCCATAGTTCATATGAATGAAATAGTTTGTAATTGTTTATGTGATATGTTTATTTGTATATGGCTTACTAAGCTTTTATAAGCTTACTTTGTGTGTGTTTTAAATTGTTTTATAGATTATTGAAGCTACCGGAAGCTCGGGGATCATCGAGGATCATCACCACACTATCGAACTATAACACCCCAAACCCGGCCTAGACGTTATGACCGGATCTGGCATGTCACATAAAAAGGGTTGTTTAAAAACTTGCGTGTTCGTTAAAAGGTTCGTATTCTTTTTGAAACTCCGAGCTTGTTGTTTATGAAAAACAGATTTTGTTTTATGGTTTTCTAGTAAAAGCATTGTTATTGTAATTAATTCCGAAAACTTTGTTTATATCAGAAATCTGATCCAGTGAATTGCAGAAATGTGAGATTTTGGAAAATAGTTGCTAAAGTTTTTTTGGGGAAAACTTTCATATTAAAACATATAATAATAAGCAATAACAGAAATGAAAGTTTAAATGAAACCTTAAGTCCAATGGCCTTATTACAAAATATTAAACCCAAATTTAAATAAATCTCAAAATAAAGTAAAACGAGAATTTACTAAAATCTCGATGTATAACCACCTCGGAGTACTCCACAGCTCCAAATCCTCAATGCTGGGGATCACCTGCAAGATTAAGCAGAAGGGTGAGTTACGAGAACTCAGTGTGTAATCCCCTAATCGGTCACGAACTGGACCTGAGCCCACAGAAGCAGACTGGGCCTTAGCCCATACAGAAGCAAACTGGCCTGAGGCCCATACGTAAACAAATTGGGCATTAGCCCTATTAGCATGGTAAAACAGATAATGCATGCAATGCAACCCAACCTAATAATTCGTCCGCTACACACCACCCGTACCAGCCCAACACACCTGTGGGGATTTCTACAATCAACCCTCCATCCGCTACACACCTCGATGGCAGTCATGCTGCTCATCGCAGAATTTGTGGCGAAGCCACCAGAATAACAGAATATACGTGGTATAGCCACCAGAACAGAATGTGGTAGAGCCACCAGAATCATAATCGGCACATAGCCATCAACGACGGTAATATAATTGGCACACAGCCTTGGGTAAATAGGGCCGACACAGAGTCACTAATATCTATTAGGCACAAAGCCACGGGTAAACACGATTGGCACAAAGCCATATTCAAGATGGCATAGAGCCAAGCTCTCCAATAATGCAGCCAAGCTGCTAATAACGGTATATGTGGCTGAGCCACCAAAATAATTTATGTGGCATAGCCACTAAAACAGAATGTGGCAGGGCCACCAGAATACACTTCCTCCGATCATCAAACCCAACCCAATACAATATGACGTGTATGTCAGGCTCAATCATTACACGTGTATGCAAAATGGTCATGCTTAGTAACAATCATTTCAACACATATTAACAGCAAATCAGGCACACGCCCACAGTCAAGTCAGTTAAAACATAGTCATACAATCACAGTCAACTCAGTCAAATTCACAGTTTAAATCAGTCATTTGCCTACAAGGGCAAAATAGTCATTTACCCTATAAGGGTATTTTGATAATCCTACCCCTTAGGGGTAGTTCGGTAATTCTACCCTACAGGGGTAATTCGGTGATTTTACCCATTGAGGGTATTTCGGTAATTTTACTAATTAGGGGTCTTTCGGTAATTTTACAAATTAAGGGTATTTCGGTAATTTCATAAATTGGAGGTATTTCAATAATTTCATAAACCGGGGGTATTTCAGTAATTTTGCAAATTTGGGGTATTTCAGTAATTTCACAAACCAAGGGTATTTCGATAATTTTGCAAACTGGGGTATTTCGGTAATTTCACAAACCAGGGGTGTTTCGATAATTTCACAAATCGGGGCTTTTTCATTAATTTTGCAAATTGGGGGTATTTTAGTAATTTCGTAAACCAGGGGTATTTTAGTAATTTTGCAAATTGGGGGTATTTCAGTAATTTCGCAAACTAGGGGATTTGAGTAATTTTGCTAATCGGGGGGTATTTCAGTAATTTTATAAACCAAGGGTATTTCAGTAATTTTGTAAACCAAGGGTATTCCAGTAATTTTGTAAACCGAGGTATTCTAAGCAGAGATAACGATGCGAATGGGACTATGGCCCATTCTCGACCCAAATGGACCCACATGTTCGTGTGGCCCATTTAGCCCAAATCTAGCCACAGATATGAGATTCACATAGACCAGTTCACTATCTACTACACAATCATACAAATTATTCCTATGGGCCCACGGGCCCCACATGGCCCATTACGACCCAAACAGCCTAACCCACAAGAACACTCATGATGGCCTCAACTATCGCGTCGAAGCCCCCACACGTGCGCTCACACGCTCGTGTGGCTACCATTGCCGTGTGGCCGGCATTTCGGCATTTGCCGCTCTACAGCTAGAGTAGTGTGAAATACACACCTGATAGGAGTCTGAAGCTAATCCGCGGCTCCGAATGCTCCTATGCCCAACGCCAACTAGGTATCCTTACTCTCCTCATAGATTGCTCTATTTAAAGCCAGCTTCTCACCTTCCCTCTTGAAGGCTTTCCAATGTGGGATCCCTCCTTCAGCAGAGTTTAAATCCAACAATGGCAGTCCAATTCGCAAAATAAACACTCCCTTGCTTGTCATGATATTCGAACCCAGGCTCTCCTGTAGCTTAATCCACGCCGCTAGCCACTAGGCCACAAGCTCCTCTTGTGTCTAAAATCATGTGCAACTAAATATAAGACTATGGGCCAAAGTCTAAGTTCACTTAAAAAAAATAAATCAAAATGAAATGCAAGCACCAAGACTTGAACCTTGGACCCCTTGCTTCCTTGTGTCGTCATTTCCTTGTCTCCTCTGTGGCGTCATTTGCCACTAGACCACAACTCCTTTTTGTGTCATTTTTCTCCACATTTTATTCTTAAAGCCTAATTACTAACTCCCAGGGTTTTATTCACCTAAAACCAAAATTTTCCTAAAGCCCAATTTTGATCCCGGGACTTCATGAAAGCCCCCTAACCTTCCAAAATCACTCACCTAATAGGTCCAACTTGCATTAGTGCCGTTCTCTTGTTCTCAAAAATTTTAAACGCTCCCATGGCCAAGGCCCAATGGGCCCAATTCTACTAGGCCCAAATTCGGGTTGTTACACGAACTATATTTTGGTACCTTTTGAAAATGTACATATTGAAGTATGGCATGTATAGGCCAGAGAACTTTGATTATGTTTTGAAATGTATAAATATAGCCATGTGATATGGCTTGATAATGAATGTGATTATGGAGTGAATTTAGTGCATGCCATGTGATGCAAAATTGGGTATGTTTTGATGTGTTCATGAATGGCCAAGAGAAATGGTCAATTTTGGTAAGTTTCATGGTTGATTTGGGCAATTGATATGATGAGAAATGCTATGAATTTAAATGGATTAATATGATGTATGAATCACATGTTTTTTTATGTGAAGTTGGTACTTTTAATTGGTATGTTTGAGTTGGTTTTGTATATGGAAATAAATGATGTTGTTACGGGTTAAATTGTGCATGATTTGGTGTGTTTTTGGCTGCCTTTGGGACATGAATTGATGCTTGTTTGATGTTTGTAGATATGACCTGAAACACCCCAAACCCGGCCCACGAGCCTTGACTGGATCTGGCATGCTCCTTGAGTAAAACATTTCAAAACTTGTATGTTAAATCGGAAAATTTTGGTCATTTTGAAGAGAAATCGATTGGTGTTGTGATTGAAACCAAACGGTGTTGTTATTGAAGTCTATATTTTGTTAAAACGTTATCTTCGTACTTGAAAGCTATAAGTTAAAAGAAATGCCAAGTTTTTAGAGTTTACCATTAAATTGGAAATCGTTGGTGTTTGGGTGTCAAAACATTTAGAATTTATTTTAAAGAAAAGTTATTTAGTCTTTTGTTTGATAATAATATTATCATAAAAAACAAATAAGATGCATCATAAAACAGTTTAAAAGTAATGGCCTTATTACATCAAAGCAAAACTCGAAATAAATCCAAAAATTAAATATATAGTCTCAAAATAAAATATCACTGAGCTGAGCATGGCCACCACTAAGTTCCTGCCGACCCGGTCCAATTACTGAGTGTCACCTGCAAAATGTTAGCCCACGAAGGGTGAGTCAAACAGACTCAGTGTGTAACTACCAACACAAACTCCCAAACGATTTTGGCATACTCAATCACATATTAAAAATACAACCAATGATGCAACCCAAACCCAAACCTAGATAGCCATCCTCTACACATCACCCGTACCTGCCAAACACACCGTGGGGATTACTAAATCAACCCTCCATCCGCTACACACCATCGAAGGCAGTCGCTGCAGATGACTTGCACATCACCCTTATAAATTGTGGCATAGCCACCAGATAAATGTGACAGAGTCACCAGATAACAATATGTGACATAAGTCACCACATTCAGATTATGTGACATGAGTCACCAGATATTGTGGTAAAAACCACCAGATCACTTCCCCTTTTCATAATCACCCATATGCCCATGCATCCATACAAAACATACAGAAATCATGCCATATTCCTTATCCCATATTCATACGAATTCACATGTGTGTCATTTTCAATATTCATAATATTATAACATGGTATTGAAGGTCAACGTACCTGAATACTCTGTACCATTGAATGGTACCTTTAGCCACATTTTCTTATCTCCATTAACACATACATATAGCAAACAATACCATAAATCTATCAAGAATTAGTGTAGGGCTACACACCTGGTTACTATCGTATTCCCTGAATCCCGAAAGTCTATCGAACCAACTTATACTCCTCCCTAAAAATCAATGTCAGAATCGGCTAGCCACTAATACTTAATATGGCCTTGGCCGAATATTAATACCTTCTTACCTTGCGATTCTAAATCCCGAAAATAGTCACTTGGCTATGAAGATGTCAAAATCCTACATGGTACATGTTAAGGTCAGCCTATTGCACAAGATCTATGAAAATGGCCCTTGGCCGAATACCACACATGACTTACCTTGGATCTTAAAATCCCGAAGAACTCCTCCTTATAGTCGACAACAACCAAATCCCGAAACCCCTTCATAGTTTCGGCCAAAGAACAGTAGAAGAGATTAGATTCCAACTTTCGGCTAATCTAAAAGAAAGAAAGGAAAAAGACGACAGTTGATTCTTACCCTTACTACAGAAATCGACTGCACCCTTGCTTGAACCCACAGAGATATTCGGCTAAGTAGGCTAGATGTTGATCAATTGGTTTCGGCCTTTGGAGTTTAATAAACAATCGGCTATGGTCTAGGAAGAACTTACTTTCAGCTTTTGGGAAATTGTGAAAAGAAGGAGAGAAAGGTTGAGCAATTCGGCAATGGTGATAAATAAAGATTCAGCTAGCACAAGGGATATTTCGGCTTTTAGTGCTATGATCAAATCGGCTAGACTTACTTGTGTTTTCGGCTTTGACAAAATAAAAGAGAAAAGAAGAAGATAACTAGGGAGGAAAAGTGCACAAGAAAAATGCCTAAACTCTACTATGCACATTCGGTTTTCCCCCCTTTCCCATGACCGAATATTGACATCCAAAGTGTCCCTTGGCCGGCCAACTCTCCTTCCCTTATCAGCTTCCTCCTTTTTCTCCTATTTCCTCTCTTCTCTACCCATTCAAAATAATAAAAAAACAATAATTATCTTCCTACCTTAGCCGAAATTTAAAAAGAGTTTGACCACATCTAATGCTCATCCCTTAGTGTTTTAGTGCCGTCCACCTTTGTTTCTCCTTGCTGCAAAATAAAACTCCTATTTGCGTCCCTTGCTGCTCGAACCTAGGCCCTTTCACACTGCTTGTGGCGTCACTGCTTAAGGCTTTAAGTGGCGCCTCCTTGCCTCTTTAACAAGCCAATTCTTATGTCCAATTTCCCCTATAAATTTTCTTAAGGCCTCTTTTGCTTAGCTCCCCCCTTTAAGACTTAAAATCTAATATTTCCTAAGGCACTTACCTACACTCTAAAGTTCTCAAAATCCACAAGAGACATTCAAAATATACACAGGCATGCTTCCACATATATTTAAGCAAAAATGCACAACCCCTAAATCCCGGATATTACAGTTCTACCCCCTTAAAATAATTTCGACCTCGAAATTACCTGGCTAAAATAAGTGAGGGTATTGTTGTCGCATTGCTTCTTCCGGCTCCCAAGAAGCTTCTTCCGATCCATGATTACGCCATAACACTTTAACCAGAGGAACTAGTTTCATCCGCAACATCTTCACATCTCGTTCCAAAATCTGAATCGGCTCCTCCTCGTAGGACAAATCTGGCCTTAGCTCCACTTCTTCAACCGGCACTACATGAGATGGATCTGATCGGTAACGACGTAGCATAGAAACATGGAATACATCGTGCATCTGCTTCAACTCCGGAGGCAACTCTAACTGGTATGCCACTGGTCCAACCCGTTTCAATACTCGATAAGGTCCTATAAACCTGGGACTTAACTTCCCTTTGCGACCAAATCTCATCACCTTCTTCCAAGGTGAAACTTTTAGAAACACCTGATCTCCCACAGCAAACTCTATTTCCTTCCGTTTAAGATCTACGTACGACTTTTGCCTATCAGATGCCTCCTTTAACCGTGCCCGAATTATCTTAACCTTCTCTTCGGATTCTGCCACAATCTCTGGACCCAAAACTTGACGTTCCCCCAATTCGGTCCAACACGTAGGAGTGCGACACTTCCGTCCATACAGCGCTTCATACGGTGCCATCCGAATACTGGCTTGATAGCTGTTATTATACGCAAATTTCGCAAAAGGCAAATATTCTTCCCAACTTCCTCTGAAGTCTATCACACATCCCCTCAACATATCTTCTAACACTTGGATTACTCGCTCAGACTGCCCGTCCGACTGTGGATGAAATGCCGTACTGAAGTCTAATCTGGTGCCTAAAGCCTGATGTAGTGCTTTCCAAAACCGAGACGTAAACCTTAGATCCCTATCCGAAATAATCGACACCGGCACTCCATGCAACCTCACAATTTCCGCCACGTACAACTTCGCCAACTTCTGCAAAGAATAGTCAACCCGCACTGGTATGAAATGCGCGGACTTTGTCAATCAATCCACTATCACCCATACCGAGTCCTTCTTAGTAGGCGTAAGGGGAAGCCCACTAACGAAGTCCATGGTGATTCTCTCCCACTTCCACTGCGGAATCTTTATCGGCTGAAGCAATCCTGACGGAACTTGGTGTTCAGCCTTAACTTGCTGACACGTTAAGCACTTCCCTACAAATTCTGTAACTTCCCGCTTAAGACCAGGCCACCAAAACTGTTCCCTTAGATCCCTGTACAACTTACTACCTCCAGGATGCATAGCATAAGGGCTACTATGCGATTCCTGAAGAATTCTTTGCCTTAACTCCTTATCCTTAGGCATACAGACTTTACCCTTGAAACACAATACTCCATCGCTGTTAACACCATAATCCTCCAACTCCCCATTCTGCACTTGCCGTAGCTTAGCACTTAAATCATCATCTACCAGCTGCCTTTCTTTCACCTCATTCAACCATGTCGATTTGACTTGCAACTCTGCTAACAAACTTCCATCGTCATACAAGCTAGGATGTGCAAACATCGCCCTCAGATCCGACACTACTTTCCGACTTAGGGCATCCGCCACTACATTCGCCTTGCCCGGGTGATACTCTATAGAACAATCGTAGTCCTTCAATAACTCCACCCACCTTTGCTGTCTCAGGTTCAGCTCCTTCTGAGTCAGCAGATACTTAAGACTCTTGTGGTCTGTGTAGATCACTGACTTTTCTCCATATAAATAGTGCCTCCAAACCTTAAGAGCAAAGACCACCACCGCCAATTCCAAATCATGCGTTGGGTAGTTAACCTCATGTGGCCTTAATTGCCGAGACGCATAAGCGACCACTTTCCCGTCTTGCATCAATACGCCTCCCAAACCTGTATGAGAAGCATCACAGTACACCACGAAATCCTTCCCCGCCTCAGGCTGAATTAAAACCAGAGCTTCAGTCAAAACCTTCTTAAGCTTCTCAAAGCTCTCCTGTTGCTTATCTGTCCATACGAAGGGTACCTCCTTTCTCAACAACTTCGTCAGAGGTGCAGCTATTAATGAGAACCCTTCTACAAACCTTCAGTAATAGCCTGCCAATCCCAAGAAACTACGAACCTCAGCCACCGACTTAGGTGGTTCCCAGTCTAACACTGCCTCAATCTTCTGAGGATCCACCCTTATTCCTTCCGCAGATACCACATGCCCTAAGAACGCAACCTCCTTCAGCCAAAATTCACACTTGCTGAATTTGGCATAGAGCTTCTTCTCCCTTAACACTTGTAGCACTACCCGGAGATGCTCATCATGTTCTTCCTCAGACTTGGAATACACTAGGATGTCGTCTATGAACACAACGATGAACCAGTCCAAGTAGGGTTGAAAAACCCGGTTCATCATATCCATGAACGCAGCTGGGGCGTTCGTCTATCCGAACGGCATTACTAAGAACTCATAATGCCCGTATCTTGTCCGGAAAGCTGTCTTATGGATATCCACTTCCTTCACCTTGAGCTGATGATAACCAGACCGTAAATCTATCTTTGAGAAAACCGCAGCCCCCTTAAGTTGATCGAACAAGTCGTCAATCCTTGGCAACGGGTACTTGTTCTTGATGGTCAGCTTATTCAACTGACGATAATCTATGCACATACGCATAGTTCCATCCTTCTTCTTCACGAACAGGACCGGTGCTCCCCACGGAGACACACTGGGTCGAATAAACCCACGATCAAGCAACTCTTGGATCTGAGCCTTGAGCTCAACCAATTCCTTTGGTGCCATTCTATACGGAGCAATTGACATAGGAGCTGTACCCGGTAGCAAGTCAATTCCGAACTCCACCTCCCTGTCCGGGGGTATCCTAGGTAGCTCCTCCAGAAAAACATCCTCAAAATCCCTTACCGTTCTAACTCCACTAACTCCCTCTTCTTTTGCATCCAACGCACTAACGAAGGTCAAAAAGGCCTTACACCCTTTTCGAACCATCTTATCAGCCTTTAATGCGGAGACTACGTTAGACAAATAGTTTCTTCTTTCTCCTATCACAATTATTTCCTCATCCTCCAGGGTCCTTAACTCTATTCGCTTAGCTGGGCAATCCAATTTAGCTCGATGTTCCACTAGCCAATCCATGCCAAGAATGAGATCGAATTCTCCGAAAGGTAGTTCCATCAAGTCAGCAGGAAATACTACTCCCTGAATCTCTAGAGGTACATTCTGAAATATCTTATTCACCACTACAGTTTGACCTAACGAGCTTACTACAGTCATCTCCCTATCAGACAGTTCAGATGCTACACCTAGCGTTTCAACTACTCTACATGCAACATAAGAGTGGGTCGAGCCAACATCAATTAAAGCAAAGTAAGGCTTGTCAGCTATAAGGAACGTACCTGTTATGACGTCCGGTGCGTCTCCATCCTCCCTCCGGCGAACCGCATACACCAGACCCGGCTGTCTTGCCTCTGTATTACCAACACCTCTGCCAGGTGTTCCTCGTCCTCTTCCAGAACCATTACTCTGCCAATTAGACCACGACCCCGCGGTGGCTGCTGTCCACCTTTTCCAGCCTGATTAAAACCCTGACCTGCTGGTCGGCTCCCATCTGTTTTCATAGGACAGTCCCTAATCATGTGATCCTTGGACCCACACTTAAAACAGCCCCCTGTCTTCTTCCAACACTCCCCCAGATGCATCTTTCCACACTGAGCACAAGTACGATACTGTCCTCCTGTAACAACCTGCTGACCTCGCGGCCCATCGACTCTCTGTCTCTTTTGAACATTCCCAGATGACCCCGATGATCCAAAACCTCTCTTTTGCCTATTCCGGTCCGTATTCTGTCTCACAGATTCCTTAACTCCTTCGGCTACCTTAGCCTTCTCCACCAACACGGCAAACTCCCGCTCCTGCTGTGGCGCTATCAACAATCTCAGGTCATCCCTCAGTCCGTCCTCAAACCGGACACATCGCTCATGCTCCGTAGCCACGATCCCTCGAGCATACCGGCATTCCGCCTCGTATTCCGCTACGGACTTATTCCCCTGAACCAGCCTCAGAAATGCCTTCCTCTGCGCATCAATATAGCTAGTCCCCACACACTTCTTCTGATATGCCGCCTTAAAATATTCCCAAGTGAGATCCTCAGCTGTAGCACTATCCCGAACTGTGAGCCACCATTGGTATGAATCATCACGAAGAAGCGACACTATTCCTTTCAGTTTCTCCTCAGCAGTCAGATCCAGCTCATCCATGATTCGCTCCGTCGCCTCCAACCAATACTCAGCCGTATTGGGCACCACACCGGATACACCACGGAATACCTCAGCTCCATTGGCTCGGAGTCGCTCGGGTACAGATTTCCGAGCTCCCATACCTCCACCAACTCCAGCCACCCTCTCAAGAACCCGCAGCATCGCCTGCGATACTGCATCATCCCCCGTCTAATCCTGATGTTCAACCTCAGCCGCTGGTGGTGGTGGTGGTACCTCATTCTCGGACCCTTGACCAGACCTAACGGGTTCCGATACGGCCATTCTGCCTCTACCACGCCCTCGCACATTATGACCACGTCCCCTAGAGCTCATGTCTACGATCGCAATCTAATCTGATTTAAGAAATTTTATGCATTAGTATTTTGTTCCACTGATTATCCGCGAATAATTTTATGAAAAGAAGTTTAGTAGTGGTTCTTTCGATCATTTCAAGGTTTTCATTTCAAGTCTTCTATCCTAATTCAGGGAAAACACATTCGTTCAATAGTATCAACTACACACATCCACCACTCAAGCATTTTCGTCCGTTTCAATCCCAGGGGTATTTTCGTAATTTGTCCTATAGGGGGTATTTTGGTAATTTTTTTTTTCAAATCGGGGTATCTTGATATTCTGCAAATTAGGGGTTTTGGTATTTTTGTAAAATAAGGATATCTTGGTAGAAATCGAGGGTAGTATGGTGATTTTATAATCCAAGGGTATTTGGGTAATTTTTGTAAATCGGGAATATTTCGGGAAAATTTTCCAAAGTCTAAAATGGTTTTTACAAATCAAAGGGGTAATTTGGTGATTTTAAAAACTAAGGTTTTTATAAAATAGTGTAGCTAGTCCCTTTCGGGTTTTAATTATTGGATTTAGCCCGTGAACCAGTCCTCTTGGTTAAGGTGAACCGTCACTACGCACCAGGTAGGATTTGTAACACCCTGAAAATTCGAGTATTTTTATTTATTTATTTATTTTATTTTTTGTGCTTTGAGTAAGTATTTTAGAAAGAAATATTTTTCTTATTAATTTATGTGGTTAGTATAGTCCTGAAGAAGAATTAGAAATTTTATTAAGATGGAATAATATTAATTTTGAGAATTTATGGAGATGGATTAAGTGGCATTGACACATAAGTTAATTTAAGTGTCAAAATGAAGCATAAGATGAGTGCATGGCAAAGTGGTATTGGCGCATGAACTTGTGCATGAGGTTGGAGGTTCGAATCCCCTAGATAGCAATTAGGTGGTTTTTATTTTTGGTTTTCCTAGCATGTGTCGGCCAAGAGTAAAAATGGTATGTGTTGACCATGTTATTTTTGGTTAGAATATCAAAAGAATAAGGAAAAATTTGAACTTAAGGAAAGGTATCAAGAGAATAAGGAAAATGTGAAGATATGAGGCATGAATCAAGGAAGTATTTTTGGAAACAATATCTTGGCCTAAAGACCAAGCATGTGGACGGCATTATGGCTAGGGGGGGAGCCGAAATTTTGGTGTTAGTAGGCTAGGAAATTTTAGTCTTTAGTTTTGTTCATTTTTAGTTTTGTGCAAGTTTTGAAAATTCTCCCAAACTCTCTCCCTTTGGCCGAATTGGTGCACTTGGTAAGCCTAGTTTCTTTTGACCATTTGGACATTTTGTTCTACACTTTTGCGCCAATTTTGTGTTTTCTCTTTGTGCCGATTTTACCAAAACCTAAAGAGACCATTTTATTCTTTTCTTTCTATCATAGCCGAATATACACCTATCCTAAAGCTCATCTCTTTCATTCTTTTCCTTCTATTCACTTTGAAATCAAATCAACATCATCACCATCTTTCTCCTATTTGATTTTCTTCAATCGAAATTCTCTCCACCTACACTTTCATGGCCGAATGTTTGAGTGTCTATAAGCTAAATTTATTTTCTCTTTTTCTTTGAATCTTCTTAGCCGAATCCTTCTTAAATCCATTCTATTCTCGAATCCTTTCTTTTCGACGTGGAATATAGGTAAGAATTCTTTTCGTTTCGATTAGTTATTAATGGATATGGCCGAATATTGATGTTGGCTTGAAGGCATTATTTGGATCGAAATAAACGTTTATTTTATTAACATTTATTTTGTTATACTTTAGTGCGATAACGGAAGTTTGGAATCAAGAAGTCGTTGGTGACAAAACGTTGGAATCAATTTTGTGGTAAGGAAATCATATCTTTTAAACTTTAGAATTATTTCGATATCATTAGATTAATGTTCTTTGCCTTTGAAGACATTCAAAATAGGGAAGAAAAGGGCGGTGTTTAGCCTTCGGAAGAAGGGAGGTTCTGTTATTTCCCCTAAGTATAAACAAAGGACTATTTCGGGAATCCGGGATTTTCCACCGGGTTGCGGACGTTCAACCGAGGAAAATCAATTGTTTGAAGTCGTTCGTACTCCCGAACCATTATTCGTTCGTGGATTCAATTAGGTTAGCGAACCATCGATCGGAGAGAAATCGCAAGTAGAAGTCTTACGGAAATCCGAGGGTGTTGAAGAGCGGGAAAGTTTAGTTCTCACCATAATCAGGTGTGTAACTTCACACTCATTTTCGGGTTGGACATCAAGTTGTAAGTTTTGTGATAAAATCGTAAAAATAGTAAAAACGGGAAAAATACGTAGTAACTCATATTTTTGAGTAAATGCATGAAAACGGTTAAAACCGAGAAAAATACGAAAAACTGCTAGTTCGATAAATTGGGCCAAAATACTCTAGTTCGATAAATTGGGCCAAAATACTCTAGTTCGATAAATTGGGCCATAATACTCTAGTTCGATAAATTGGGCCAAAATACTCTAGTTCGATAAATTGGGCCATAATACTCTAGTTCGATAAATTGGGCCATAATACTCTAGTTCGATAAATTGGGCCAAAATACTCTAGTTCGATAAAATGGGCCAAAGCCCACTAAACTGTTAAATGGGCAAATTATTAAATAATTATTTATATGGGCCTAATGAAAGGTTAATTGATAAACCCACCGATGATATGGATTAATTGAAAATCTGTTATATGATTATATTTGTTATACACGCATAATTGCATGGGGTGGAATATATGAAGAGAAGAATGGCCAGTTGCCACAAAATTTGGCTCATTGCCTCTAGTTCGGTGGCTCTACCACAATATGGCTCATTGCCTCTAGTTCGGTGGCCTTGCCACAAAATTCGGCTAAATGCCTCTAGTTCGGTGACAATGTCACAATCTAGTTCGGTAGTGCACTACAAAATTATTTAAGGGCTTTAAGCCCATGATTGGTGTGTTTGGCGGGGTGGGTTGACTTGATCCCCACAGGTGTGTTGGTTGGTACGGGGGTGTTAGCGGATGGATACTAGGTTGGTTTGGGAAATTCATATTTCATGCATTCTTTTCTTTAAATTATGTTACTTTATGATGTATGGTTGAAATCTGTTAATGGGCTCAAGCCCAGCTTGATATCTTGACGATCTGGCCCAATAATGGTGGTAAGTGAGTTGCACACTGAGTTCTTTATAACTCACCCAATTTTATTAACCATTTCAGGTAATGGAAATTGACGTGGACTTGGGCCGGAGATGACTTGGTGGAGGACATACTACGAACTTGGGTTTTATAAACTATGACTTTATTTGAGTTTTTATTTTAATTACTATTATGGGTGATGTAATAAGGCCTCTAATTTTGTTTTTATGGTTTTTATTGTGTGGATGGTTTTAAGTTTTATTTTAAGACTTTAATTATGGGTTTATGTTAAATCATATGGTTTTTCCTAAAAATATTGTTTATTTAATATTTTGACAATTAAATGATTTTCTTTAAAAACTTTTCTTCCAAATTCTTTTACCAAGTCTTTAAAGTTTCAATAAACATTTTTTTTATGATGATAAGTTTTAAACAAGTATATTCTTAAATTATCTTTCAAATCCTCGAACTAAAATTGATTAAATTTTATTTTCAGAAAGGTTTTTAAAGTGTTATTTTATTGTTACCACTTGAGAATAAACGAATGTATGTTTGGTGTGGCAAACCAAATCTTGTCTAAACGCATAGACCGGGTTTGGGTTGTTACAGGATTCGAGTAGAGAGGAGGTGAGTCACTAGGACTGCTTAAATACCAAGCTCCCACCGAATCCAATCCTAGACATGCGCACGATGGTTGCCACACCCTAACTCGGCGACTCACTCACAGGTTTGTTTGATTAGGCTTTAAATTTTATGTGATTCTGTGTTGGAGTAAGCTAATCCTAGGGTTCAATAACTTCTAGTGTACTAATCTACGATCCCATAATACCCACATACAAATAATACAAATCATACAACATTTAGGGGTACTTACCTAGTGGACTTCGGGTCGGAGACTTAGGTGCCATGCCAGAAAACCTGCTCAATTTTAAAAATTTTTCACAAAAACTTATTTGGACTCAATTTTGAAAATGTTGTGGGCTTTAAACCCAAGGCCGAGAGTTTAAAACTGGGCTCTGATACCAAATTGAAACACCCCAAACCCGGCCCACGAGCCTTGACCGGATCTGGCATGCTCCTTGAGTAAAACATTTCAAAACTTGTATGTTAAATCGGAAAATTTTGGTCATTTTGAAGAGAAATCGATTGGTGTTGTGATTGAAACCAAACGGTGTTGTTATTGAAGTCTATATTTTGTTAAAATGTTATCTTCGTACTTGAAAGCTATAAGTTAAAAGAAATGCCAAGTTTTTAGAGTTTACCATTAAATTGGAAATCGTTGGTGTTTGGGTGTCAAAACATTTGGAATTTATTTTAAAGAAAAGTTATTTAGTCTTTTGTTTGATAATAATAGTATCATAAAACAAATAAGATGCATGCATAAAATAGTTTAAAAGTAATGGCCTTATTACATCAAAGCAAAACACGAAATAAATCCAAAACTTAAATATATAGTCTCAAAATAAAATATCACTGAGCTGAGCATGGCCACCACTAAGTTCCTGCCGACCCGGTCCAATTACTGAGTGTCACCTGCAAAATGTCCAATTCTTATGTCCAATTTCCCCTATAAATTTTCTTAAGGCCTCTTTTGCTTAGCTCCCCCCTTTAAGACTTAAAATCTAATATTTCCTAAGGCACTTACCTACACTCTAAAGTTCTCAAAATCCACAAGACACATTCATGCTTCCACATATATTTAAGCAAAAATGCACAACCCCTAAATCCCGGATATTACATGACCCAATTTTGGGTGGCTAATTAGCCTTGTAAATGGACTATATTTGCCCACACGGTTGAGCACACGAGCGTGTGTCTCGACCGTGTCTCTCAAGGTTGCAATTTGAAGTAAGTTAGGAAGCCACACGGGCTTGAACAAGGGGCATGTGACTGGCCGTGTGAGCAAGTCAGTAGCCTCCATAATTTTTAAACGGCCTGGCACATGGGCATGTCTTGTGGCCGTGTGGATAAGTCTGTATGTATGCCCTGTTTTGCCACGGCCTAGACACATGGGCGTGTCTAATGTCGTCGTGTGAGGTACACGGTCTGCCCACACGGGCGTGTGACCTCTGTAACTTTAAAAAATGTTTAAGTTTCAGAAAAATTTGTATGTGCTTAGTTTAGTCCTGACCCCTTCCCAATGCATGTTTAAGGTCTCGTAGACCTTCTAAAGGGACTCTATGTGTATATTTTGCTATGGGATGTTTGTGAATATTTGATGTTAGTGAAATGTTTGTATTATGATCCGATATGTCTGGTAATGCCTCTAAACCTTTGTCCGGCGATGGATACGGGTTAGGGGTGTTACATCACATCAACAATCCATGGTTTTTAATCCATTAATACTCAATTAATTGGTCCCAAAACTAAAAAGCATAATGCAAGAAATGGGACTCTATCTTTACAACCCTCAATGGACATGAAAATAGAACTGTTAATTTGTTCAAATTTTGGACAGCGTAATAGGGGCACAAAATTGGATAGCATTAATTTTTACACTATTTCCTAGCAACATTTAAACTTACAATAAACGAATCTAGCTAATGCTAGACAGTAAGTAGCCTTGAAATTTTAAAGAACATTTTCATCCATTAAATCGAAACCGAAACATCAATGCTAATTTAATATATATATTTTTTAAGCATGAAAATAGCAAAATGAGTTTAAAGAAACTCACCATTAGCAACACTCAATTTTTACTTCTAAAATAACAAGTCATTCAACAAATAAAACGCAATTTAGTCATTAATGACACATCATCAATATCAATCCCAGAGTTATACATTTTAACCACGGCAACAAAGCACTATAAATCACAACTTTAACCCTTCTCAATTTGTCATTTGAAGATACCACAATTTCATTATTAAGACCGTTTAAATTACGACAACTAATCCACTTCAGATAACGGTTTAAGACAGCATAAATACTTCCAGCATAAATACTTACAACATAAATACTTACATTTTAATCACGACCAAGAAGTAGGACATCTTAATTATATCTCTGACATCTTCTAATTCAGGTTAGAACATTAATATTTAATCACTTCCAGCAGCAGGTTACCTTAATTTCATTACAAAAATATGACAGCATGCATGGAGTTTGCATGCCTCGACGGTTCACTCCACAACTAACAATCATCAAGACTTTTCCCTCAATTTTCATCACACATACTAGCATTAGAGTACAATTAATCATTCAAGAAATAACTTAAACTCTCACCATAACCAACAGCAACCATTTTTTCTATTTACAACCATTTCTTCAAATTTACAACATGATTTATTTGCTCCTAACCGAAAATCAACAGCAGCTAATTGACAGTTTAATAATAAAATTCAGACGACTTAATTGAAGTCACAAACTAGTTTAGCTCAACTTGACAATTAACTAAACGAGTAAGTGTGTGTAAATTTCAAGGAATACTTATCGAATTCTTCCCAAATTGCTGTTACGAGCACAAACTTTCTCCTTGACTTTACCACTTTAACCATCTCCCACCTTTCAAGCTTCTTAATATGAAGAAACACCTATTTAATATGCCAAATCCATGGCTTCTCCCTCCATGCAATCGACCTCATTTTTTTATTTCATCTATTCGAACTAGCAAAAGAAAAGAAAAGTAAAAGTACAGATAAATATATATATAATATAGAAGAAAACATGAAGTTTTCCCCTTACCTTTCACCATCGATTTCCCTTCTCTTAGTTAAAGAATTTCTTTCTCCCTTTTCTCCTCTAGGGTTCCGGCATTTTGGGGAATATGAAGAGAAGAAAAGAAAAAATGTTCTTCCCCTTTTCTTTTTTCCCCATTTTTTTACCTTATTATTATTATCTATTTATTATATTCCCATAAAATTTTAAAATTTTATAACATATATTAAACACATATGTAAATCATAGCCAACCACTATAGTAACCATTTATATAATGGTTTATTTATTAGATAAAACCCTTAGTTATAATTTAGCTTTTAATTTAATAACAACCACAGTTTTACCACTTACACGATTTAGTCCTTATACTTAAATTGAGCACTAAAGCAACGAAATTATCTAATGAAAATTCAATTCACCTACAACATAACTCCGTAAATATTTAATAAAAATATTTGTGACATGGATTTACAGAAACAAAGTCACAAAACTGGATTTTTGGTACTACTGACTTTTGGGTCGTTACAAGAAATGTTAATACACAAGAAAATAATTTACTATGACCCTTTAAAGTATTCGACCAAGAGAAAATGTAGGGAGGAGAGAAATATTTCTACTCAACCCTTACACTTACACTATCACAATTGGAATGGAAGGATCGATAGTTCGTCTTGATCACGGAACCAAGGGAACTGAGGATCTAAAAATGAGGAATATTATGAAAATAAGTCCAAGAAATAAGTTTTGTATTAAGAATTAATTAAAAATAAATAGTGAAAAGTTTTTTTTGATGACTAGAAATAATAATAAAAGTTGAAGAAATGAAGAAGGAAAAGGAAGAATCTCAACCATCGGTGATGGTGCTACGACGACGACGGCGATGCTCTGGCAATAGAAGCGATGGTTTGGTGAAGGAAAAAAGAAAAGAAAATATGGGTTTTGGTCACTCACTTAAAGGAGAAGAGAGATGAGAAGAGAAAATAAGAAAAATGGGTGGTGTTGCGTGGTTGGGCGCGGTGGTTGCCACATGATGGAGGGTGGAGCTAGGTGCAGCGTTAGAGAAATATGAGAGGAGAGAGGTGGCAAGGTGGTGGTTCGATGGTGTGGTGATTGTGGTTCAAGCCTAAGAAACAGTGGAGGAGAAAGAAAAGAGAACAAAAAGAGGAGGTTGAAGGCTAAACAAAAGAGAGAAAAGAGAGAAAAGGGTGAGAATGGGGAGAATGGGGAGAAGTACAGGGTGGTACAAAAATGAGAGGGAAAGAATGAAAATTGGATGAAAAGAACAGTGGTCAAACATGTCTAGGTTCATTGAATCCCTTCATATGGTAAAGATGGGGAGAATGGTAAGTTATGGGGACAAGAGAGTGAAAAGCAGATCATGTCCTCATAAGTATGGTATGTTGACTATAAAGAACGAAAATAATCTTCCCTTAGTATGGTTAGAAAGGTTGGACAGCAAGGGGTATTTAGCACATGGAAAATTCACAAAAAATTAACTAAAAAGGGTGGTGATGAGGACACTTGAACCTAGGACACTTTTAACCACCAAATTTTCTTTCTATGCAATTAAACCCCTTTTTCACAATTAAGCACCAAAATAATCAAATTTTAATATGAAATTTTCACACGCACCAATTTACACATCATAAGCATATAAAATAATATTAAAAAAATATTTTTCCAACTCGGATTCATGGTCTCGAAACCACCGTTCTGATTAGGGTCAAAATTGGACTGTTACAACTCTCCCCCCTTAAGGATTTTCGTCCTCGAAAATCTTACCAGTGAATAGGTTAGGATAACATTCTTTCATTGAATTCTCAAGCTCCCAAGTTGCTTCCTCAACCCCGTGCTTATGCCACAGTACTTTTACTAACGAGATTTTCTTGTTACGCAACTCTTTCACTTCGTGAGCCAAAATATGAATCGGTTCTTCCTCATAGGTCAAATCAGATTGAATCTCAATTTCCGACGGACAAATCACATGAGAAGGATCAGATCTATATCATCGAAGCATCGAAACATGGAAAACATTGTGGATCTTTTCTAACTCAGATGGCAACATAAGTTTGTATGCAACCGGGCCGATACGCACAATAACTTCGTACGGTCCAATAAATCTCGGGCTCAGCTTTCCTTTACGACCAAATCTAAGTATCTTTTTCCAGGGTGAGACTTTCAACAATACTCGATCACCCACCTGAAACTTTATATCTTTACGTTTCAAGTCCGCATACGACTTCTGACGATCTGAGGCAGCTTTCAAACTTTCTCGGATTACTTTTTGTTCAGTCTCTTTGATTAAGTCAACCCCGTGTATCTTGTTTTCACTCAACTCAGTCCAATATAAAGGTGTACGACATTTATGACTGTACAAAGCTTCGTAAGGTGCCATTTTGATACTCGATTGAAAGCTGTTATTGTACGCAAATTCAATCAAAGGCAAGTATCATTCCCACGTACCCTCAAACTCAAGAACGCAACATCTTAACATATCCTCGAGTATTTGAATAACACGTTCGGATTGACCATCCGACTGAGGGTGAAAAGTAGTACTGAAGTGCAATTTAGTACCTAAAGCATCTTGCAGTTTCTTCCAAAACCGCGAGGATCTTTATCCGAAACAATAGAAATAGGTACTTTGTGCAATCGTACGATCTGAGATATGTACAACTCAACTAACTTATCAAGCGAGAAATCCGTACGTACCGGAATAAAATGGGCCGACTTCGTCAATCTATCAACAATAACCCATATTGCATCTTTCTTGCTCAGTGTCAAAGGTAATCTAGATACAAAATCCATCGTTACTCGATCCCACTTCTATTCAGGTATCATAATCGGTTGAAGTAATCCCGATGGCACCTGATGCTTAGCTTTTACTTGTTGACATATTAAACATTTTGACACATATTCAGAAATATCTCGTTTCATACCATGCCACCAATAATGTTGTCTCAAGTCGTTATACATTTTCGTACTACCCGGGTGAATTGACAACCTACTATTATGAGCTTCATCACAGATCATTCGAATCAACTCAGGATTCTTAGGCACACATATTCGGTTTCTGAACCGTAGACATCCTTCTACATCTAACTAAAATTTTGAATCAGTACCCAAGCCACATTGATTCCTTTTTGCTATTAGGTCATTATCAACTTCTTGAGCTTCACGAATCTGTTGTACGAACAGTGGTCTCGCTTTCAATTCTGCAATAATCACACCATCATCAGTCATAGCTATATCCCTATTCATTGCACGTAGAGCAAATAGTGATTTTCGGCTTAATGCATCAGCAACCACATTAGCCTTCCCCGAGTGATAATCAATTACGAGCTCGTAATCTTTTAATAGCTCCAACCATCGTCTTTGTTTCAAATTCATATCCTTTTGAGTCATTAAATATTTGAGACTCTTGTGATTAGAATAGACGTGACATTTTTCTCCGACTAGATAGTGACGCCATATTTTCAAAGCGAAAACTAGGGGTGTGCAAAATTCGGGTAAAACTGAAAAAATTCAGTTAACCGACCGAATTCGGTTAATCGGTCGATTAACCGAATTTTTTCGGTTGGGGGTCGGTTAATTATTTTGTTATTTTTCAGTTAACGGTTAATTCGGCTCGAAACGGGTCGGTTAACTGAATTTTTTTGGTTAACCGAAAAAAATAATAAATAAATTTATAATATATAAATAGCCTATAAGTAATAAGCCCACTATTCTCTATTCACCTAAACCCAATCTATACCTAAATATCTAACCCAACCCAAACCCAATACAGCCCAAACCCAATAATAAAAATTAAACCCAACTCAAGTAATTCTAAAACTAAAAATAAAATTACCCCTAAAGGCTAGACACACGACAGAAAAAAAAGACATATCTGATATCTCCCTCTTCAACTTCAAATCCCTAATTTCTCAATCACCAGTTCACCACCCCAGGCTAGCCACCTTCCGTCTGGCACTCCGGCGTCTACCAGCCCAGGTCATTGAGGTACTGTCACCATCTGCAACTTCTGTTTTAAAACCTGCATTGGCTATGGGTTTTTGTTCTTTTTTATTTTTTTATTTCTTAATTTTAGGTGTATTCATAATCATATCCCCCTCTTCAATACCACGGCCTTTGCTCTTGGAATGGCTTGGTAGCTCGCTAATTTTGCTTTTCTCACTCGAGATTGCTTGTTAATACTGAAAAGGGTTTCGTATTATTGTTGCTTTTATGATTGAAATTCTGAGATAATATTAAAAAAAAAGAAAATTCAATGAGGTTGTCATTAATTTATGAAGAGAAAATGGTGTGGAAGTCTGGAAGAAGGTTGGCTTGTCTCAATATTGCAAATATATATGCGAATGAAGGGACATTCGATTTTAAAAATTAGGACTAGCACTCATCAACCTACTCAATCACGAGTCTATTGAATTAAATGTGAATGCAATATGCTTATGGTTTATTGCTTGGACAGAAAGAAATAAATTGATGCTTGATGTATAATATTAGACTAGATTTTGCCTTGACAATTTTGATCCCAATTTCCTGACTTGGCTTGCAATTTGTGCTAGATGTTCCTAAATGATTAAATTGTTAGGACTCTTGAAAAATTCTTTCTGTAAAATTGATGGGGTTCTGCAACAAACTTGTTCTCTTATCTATTATATCTAACAGCGATACTCAACATGTAGCAGGATTTGAAGGATAGTGGCTTATATATATCATTTTAGAATGTGCTTGTAATGCCTATGTTATTGTATTATAATGAACAATATGATGTGCTTCTTTAATATTGTAAATTTGCTATATAATTTTCCACAACATATTCCAGGAGGATCTTTCTATCATTTGTCTTGTATGATTGGTACTAGATAAAATTTACTTGCTAGAAGTTTAGTTTTGTTATTTATGTTTAATTTGTTTGAATGTTGTATCATATTGATTCTTTTCTGTACCTTTTGTTCTGCTGTAGTACATTGGTAGAGTTAGACCCTCTTTGAGTCCATTTCTTGGAATAAATTTGACAATAATACTGTTTTTGGTGGCTGTTTCTGACTTGGCCTGCAATTTGTGCTAGATGTTCCTGAATGATTAAATTTGTGCTAGATGAACAAGAGTAATTATGATGCATAATGCATAATAATCCAGATGCATTCTTTAATTATCTTTTGGTGGAAGTAAAGAATTAAAGGTACATAATGATGGAGATACCAATAATAGTTGAATTCGGTTATTTCGGTTAATTCGGTTAATTCGGTTAATTTGGTTAATTTTTAACTAAAAATTAAAAAAATATAATTTTCGGTTAATTCGGTTAACCAACCTAATTAACCGAAAAAATTTTGGTTCGGTTAATTTTTTGGAAAAAATTTTGGTTCGGTTAACGGTTAAAATTTTTGAAAGGTCGGTTAATTCGGTTTTTAACATTTCGGGTCGGTTAACCGAATGAACACCCCTAGCAAAAACTATGGCAGCTAACTCGAGATCATACGTCGGATAGTTCTTTTCGTGCGGCTTTAGCTGTCGAGGCGTAAGCTACAACCTTACCCTCCTGCATCAATGCACAACCCAAACCATTTAAAGATGCATCGCTGAAGATTACGTACTCTTTACCCGATTTCGACTGAACAAGCACTGAAGCTTCCGTTAACAAAGTTTTTAACTGATCAAAACTCTTTTGGAATCTCTCTGACCACTCGAACTTAATGTCTTTCTATAGCAGTTTTGTCATCGAGGTTGCAATCATAGAAAACCCTTTCACGAAGTGTCTATAGTACCCGGCAAGTCCCAGAAAACTACGAACTTCAAAAACATTCCGCGGAGGTTTCCAATCAAGTATAGCCAAAACTTTACTCGGGTCAACCCGAATGCCCGATGCTGAAACGACATGCCCCAGAAAACTAACTTCATTCAGCCAAAACTCACATTTGTTGAATTTCGCGTACAACTTGTAACACCCCAAACCCGGTCAACACACCACGACCGAATCTGGCATGTCACAGAGGAAAAATGTTTTGAAGAAAATCAAGTTACCGATTAAATTTTGTGGAAAACTCTTTGTTGCTCTATGTTTGTAGAAATCAGGTGCATGATTAGTTAAAAACCGATAGTTTACCTTGAAATCCCGAGAATAAATCTTTAAAACTTAGTTGTCGATCTATAGGTTTAGAAAACGTGTGTATCATTTACAAAAACCCGAATTATTTTTTCTTAGTTATTTCAAAATCAGTTGAATTAAGTGTGGAAAACTTAAGTTTGAAATCCATTTGAGTTGTTGTTGTTATCAATTGATTTGTATTACCCGATGGTAAAGTTTTGAAAACCATTGCGTTTTGAAGTTTAGAAAACCTTGGGCTTAAATTGTTAAATTAATCAAGTGATGTACTTAACCATGTTTAGAATAAATCCAAAGCATATAAATAATTCAAAAAAACATAATTTAAATGGCCTTATTACAACCCAAAATAAAATTGAAACCGAATTTAGATAAAATAAAGTACCCAAACCAAAGTCCATGTAGAACCGATTTTATTTAATGCATGGCCACCTCGAGTACACCCGGCTCCTCATCCGCGACCTATGAATCACCTGAAAAGATAAGGGAGAAGGTGAGTCACCAAGACTCAGTGCATAATCCCCCTCCCGGTTAATGCAACATACTTACACAAATCATAACCAAGCAATATATATAATGCACCCAAACCTAGCCATCCGTAACTCCGTTTCTACCCCGTGTGGTACCAAACCATTGGTGGTGCCAAACCACTGTTGACCCAAAGTCACGATATCCAATAATAATGTGGTGCCAAACCACTGGTGACCCAAAGTCACGAATAATCTATCTGTGGGGCCAACCCATGTTGTGATACCAAATCACTGGCGACAATCCCGTCATATCAAATGTGGGGCCAACCCACTGTGGTGCTAAGCCACTGGGACGAGTCGCTATGAGGTGCCAAACCTTTGGTGAACCAAAGTCACGAAATATCAATAATCCAAGTGTGGGGCCAACCCACGTGTGATACCAAATCACTGGCGACGATCTCGATATGTCAACTGTGGGGCCAACCCACTGTGGTGCCAAGCCACTAGGACAAGTCGCTATGAGGTGCCAAACCTCTGGTGACCCAAAGTCACAAATTAATCTGTGGTACCAAACCACTAGAGGTGCCAAACCTCTGGTGTCCCAAAGACACGGATATCAAACTTCCCCCTCCTCTCATATCACCCATAACAATGCATCACATGTACAAATCATGCCATCATGCCTTAGTACGAAACATATAGCCAATATATCATAGATCATGTATCATGCATCATACAGCAAAATCATATCAAAACGGACTTACCCGAATCCTTGCTCATACCCATAAGGTATCATATCAGTATCTACACTGTTTCGGCTTTTAACAAGTTTAGGTTATTAGCATATATACTAAGTTATGAAGTGTGTAAGTTACACACATGTTACTAACGTAAGCACTAAATCCCAAAGAGCCGATCTACTGCACTAGATCCCTTGATCCTACATTCGGCCAAACCACAACACCATTAACAAGGCCATTCAGCCACACCAACAAATCCCGAAGGGTGAGGTAACGCATAAACAACACCACCCTTACCTCTCTGCCTTACGAAAACAAATCACAACACCAAAGTATGCGAGACTGATCCTCCTCCTACATTCGGCCAACAACAAACCTTAGTCTCAATAGCCTTCGGCTTTTCAACCACTTATAAAATGACTAAACTATTATAGATCCTTACCACAGCCTTAATGAATCACTTGACAGAGAATGAATGGCCCAGATCCACTGCTTCCAAAGTCCCGAAGAGCCTAGGAGAAATCGGTTTCCAAATGTGATTAGAAATATTGATAACAAATGCCGAAATTCGGCTTTTGCACTCACCTGAGTCGACAGAGAGGAGAGAAAAAGAAATAAAGAAATTCGGCCAAGACACTTACCCTTCTTAAAAACCGATTAGAGAAGAACCCAGAGATGATCCACCCTTGTTGATATTCGGCCAAAATAAGACAAGAAGAAAACAAGGAGATTTCAGCACAGAGTATGGTTGATAGAAGAGAAAAGCAATCAATATTCGGCTAACACAAAAAAGAAAAGAAAAGGAAGAGATATGAATGGTGTTCGGCCTAAGGGGTTTCGGCAAAAAGAAAGTGAAGAGGAAGATGTGGTTTGAGCAGTTATGAAAAGAAAGAGAAAGAGAGATGGGAGAAAGAGAGGTTTGGCCAAACACTTGAGAGGAAGAAAAGAAAAAGAAGAGAAGAGGGTTACTTTCGGCTTCAAAGAGAATAAAAGATGAGAAGGAGTTCAAGTAGAGATTCGGCCAATTGCCTAAGGAAGAAATCGACAACCTCCTATGGTCTTTCGGCTTGATACACCAAGCACACTAGGACCTAGGCCAGCCGAAATTGCACTACAAGGCGCCTAAAGAAATTCGGCACTCTCCTCCCCTTAGCTTCCAAAACCGAACACTCCTCTGCCAACAAGAGTTCAAAATTCAGCCACTTCCTCAAACTCCTCCTGGCCACTAATTCAAATGAATTTGAATTCCACAAGTTCCTTATTTTTCTCCTTGCCACCCATTCAAATATTTTGACTTAGTCCATGCTTATCTGACAGAGTTTGTGCTGAGCACAACTCTTCCCCCTTGGCGTCAAAATAATAAGCAGAAAGGTGAGATTTTCGCTGCTCGAACCTGAGCTCTTCCTTCCCTGCATGTGGCGTCAATCACAAGGCTCTAAGTGGCGCCTCCTTGCCACTTTACCAAGCCCAATCTTGTGCTAAAATCCCCCACGAATTACACTTAACCCCTAGCTCCTTCAGCTCCCTTTACTTAAAGCTTAAAAACAAAAGTTTCCCGCAACTCAGGCCTACTCTAGACTTATAACTAGATCTTAAAACACCACAAATAATAACACAACAGTCCAAACTCATGCAAAACAATTCAATCACAAATAACCCCTATTTCAGGATATTACACAACTATTTATCACGCAAAATCTGTAACACAAGTCTCAAGTGTTCGACATGCTTGGTTTCGTCACGCGAATAGATCAGAATGTCATTTATAAATACAACCACAAACCGATCTAGATACGGTCTGAATACCTGATTCATCAGATCCATGAAAACAGTAGGGGCATTAGTAAGTCCGAACGGCATCACCAAAAACTCGTAATGACCATACCTCGTTCGAAATGCGGTCTTAGGTACATCGAAGTCTCTAACTTGCAGCTGATAATAACCTGATCTCATATCGATCTTTGAAAATACCGAGGCTCCCTTAAGCTGATCAAATAAATCATCGATTTGTGGCAACGAATATTTATTCTTTATGGTTACTTTATTGAGTTGTCGATAGTCGATGCACATTCTCAAAGTTCCATCCTTCTTTTTCACAAAAAGAACCGGTGCACCCCAAGAAGAGAAACTCGGTCAGGCAAAACCTCTGTCTGTCAATTCTTGCAACTGCGTTTTCAACTCTTTTAATTCGGTCGGTACCATTCTATATGGAGCTATCAAGATCGGCATCGTCCCTGGCACTAACTCAATACCAAACTCTACTTCCTGAACAGGTGGCAATCTCGGCAATTCCTTCGGAAACACATCCGGATACTCACATACAACCGATACAGATTCAATCTTCTTTTCGGTTACTTTACTATCAATCACATAAGCAAAGTAAGCTTCGCAACCCTTTCTCAAATACTGTCGAGCCAACATCGAGGATATCACTGCTGGTAGCTCATTCAAATCTGTAGATTCAATTCGAATTATCTCATTATTCTGACACCGCAGATCAATAGTCTTTCGTCTGCAATTCACTACCACATCATGCACTATTAGCCAATCCATACCGAGGATAATATCAAACTCATCAAATGGTAACAGCATCAAGTCAGCCGGAAAACACGAGTCTCGAATCATTAAAGGGCAATTCTTGCACACTCTATCAACTAACACACACTGGCCCAGGGGGTTTGAAACCTGAATCACAAACTCAGTAGACTCAACAGGTAGAGTCTTACTGGATACTAATGTTTCACATACATAAGAATGGGTTGAACCAGGATCAATCAGAGCAATTACGCTAATATCAAAGAGAGTGAATATACCGGTGACAACATCTGGAGATGAAGCGTCCTCTCTGGCACGAATGGCATAGGCTCTAGCTGGCACCCGGGCCTCTGATCAAATAGCCGCATCCGAAGTCCCTCTCTGAGTGCCACTCCTACCTCCCACATTACGGGGTAGTCTACCTCTAGCTGTAGTACTGCTCGGTCTTGCACTCTGAACAATTTCCTTTTCAGCTGTCTCCGGGAAATCTCGAATAAAATGATCCTGCGAACTACACTTGTAGCAAGTACGATTATTAGATTTGCCCCAACATTCACCAAAATGTCGTCTGCCACACTATTGACACTCGAGCTTATTAGGTCGAGTATTGCCAACACTAGCAATCGAGGTAGCCCGTGAACTCACTGGTGGTCGTTCTCGTATAGAGATCCCTGTGTTAGATTTGGATCGGCTACTATCATTCTTAAACTTCTTTGATGATGTTTGAGGAAATTTACTCGTTGATCTCTTACGGAAGTCTCTAGCTTCAAACCCAGCTTTCCGTTTTTCTTTCCCTAGCTCTTCGGCTTTACAAGCTCGTTCAACAAGTACTACGAACTCATTTATTTCAAGAATGTCAATCAGAAGTTTTATATCTTCATTTAACCCTTCTTCGAATCTCTAGCACATAGCTGCCTCAGATGAAACACACTCACGAGCATAGCGACTAAGTCTCACAAACTTGCGCTCGTGCTCAGATACGGTCATACGAACCTGTTTAAGCTCGAGAAATTCTTTGCGTTTTGAGTCTATAAATCGCTGACTGATGTACTTCTTACGGAACTCCGTCTGAAAGAAGTCCCAGGTAACTCGTTCCTTTGGAACAATCGATACAAGTGTGTTCCACCAATAGTAGGCAAAATCTCATAACAAAGATATGGCGCACTTCAGGCACTCATCAGGGGTGCAAGATAGTTCATCGAAAACACGAATAGTATTATCGAGCCAAAATTCAGCTCGTTCAGCATCATCGTCATCTTCGGCTCTAAACTCTTGAGCCCGAGTTTTCTAATTCTATCAACTGGAGGCTTGCTTACTCTTTCAGGATTCGGAGTATTCGGATTCAGGGGTCGTTGAACAGCCGAATTGGTCTGAATGTATTGATTAAACCAATCATTCATCATGTTATAGAAGGCTTGTCTAGCCCCCTTATCAGGATTACTCGCAGCTGGTCGAGATTCATTCGGCGCGGTCCCTTGCGTGGGAACTGGCGCCACACTCTCGACATTGTCAGTTATAGCTCGCTAAAGATCAGGATCCATTTACTATACGAAAGAAGAGAACACATTTCACTGTCAGAAGTCATCACACTATTATATAATAAAATATGACATGTATAGCTAGACTCACACACGCAATATTAGTCTGAGAACCGACTAAACTGTAGCTCTGATACCAATCAAATGTAACACCCCTAACCCGTATCCGTCGCCAGATTAGGGTTAGGGCATTACTTAACCAAACATAAGTTAACGTACTTTATAAAAACTATTACTTTGAAAAATGTGTACCAATTCATACTATCACGAATAAACATGTATATTTCATCTAATATCAAAACATTAACTAACATATCACAAATAATATCATTAACATCAACTAAAATTAATTACACTCAATTAGCAAATCACTATTAATTTGGTCATTTTGCATCTTATAGTCGAATAAGTTTATTAGCCTTATTCATCTTATATTAATCAAATAACTATACTTATACTAATTTAATCACATACACTCTATATCTAGTTGTTCACAACAATACTTACCCATCTTAAACCTCATAACTGTATGTTTATAAACCTCCCATGAATAATATGAACTCCAAATCAAAACAATACTATGGCCGAATATTTGCAAATGTACATACTTCAACTTATTCATTAATAAAATACATTCATTAATCACATACACAAAATATGACCTAATCTTTTCATGATATCCATTGTAAGTACATATCAATTTAAGCAAAAGTATATTCATTATCCAAATGGTACTATATACCTTATTCAAACCCAGATTATAATCTCAATTATCACATACATAACTTAATTTGATATAACTTCCAAGTTAAGATTATAATGCCTCCAAATATACCCAATAATAAACCAAAATCAAGCATGACTAAGTCATATTCAATTAAATAAAATAATATCAATTTGCATTTACTTCATTCAGGAAGCATTCATTCGAAATGTAAAGATAAAATACCCTTTTAGAGATTCACAAAGCATGCATACCAAAACATGCTTTTATCAAGATTGAAAAATGCACAACCATATATATATATATATATATATATATATCACTTAATGCATAAACAAGTCAACCCAAGCATAGTAGTGAAGCCATATTCGCATAGCCTTTATATACATTATGTACAAAATAAACTCCAAAGAAAAAATAGCCTATACATGCCATGGTTTCCAAATGTTCATCTTAACAAAAAAGGTACCAAAGATAGATGATAGTGTGATTGACTTCGAAGATGATCCCTGAGTTAGAGCTTCGACTTCAAGATTTATAAAATAGTTAGATAAACGCATACCGTAAGCTAACATAGCTTAGTAATTTTTAAGCATTGGTTAAAAAATATACAACTAATCAATATACAATTTAATCAACCCAACATGATCATTAACTAATCCATAAACACAAATAAGCATAACTTGTCACCATTCAACAATCACCATTTCTAATAGATCTCGAAACCGAACATTCACATGCCATTTATCCATTTCGAATCAAGCTAAAAAATAAACGATTATATCACATTTCTATAATTTCATATACAAGAATAACTTACCTCAATAGTACTGAGTTATTCAATTATCATGCATTACTTACCTACATGTCACTTTTCGGTTATCTACATACTTTAATTTATGTCCTTGAAATGTCCGAAAATCCGCACACACAGTGCAACCCATGTAACGTATCGCACACTTAGTACCGTTACTTGAAAAAGAGCACACATAGTGCCTTATACTAGTAATGTATCGCACACTTAGTGCCATTACTATCTTTCCGCACACAAAGTGCTGTTCGACCGATTTCGCACACACAGTGCTCGGCTTTTCAAACTCGCACACATAGTGCCATATACTTAAATGGTCACCACCACTCAATTTTCATATCATATACCATCACATTCGGCACACCCATTATACATGTAAACTTATATCCACCAATTTAAAACAATCATCTCTCTCATTTCATTCTCACATTTAACTATATCTTAGTCCATACATATATATTCAACAACTCAATTAATCAAGGTTTATTTATACATATACCAAATCTTACATTTGGCCAACTCATGCTAATTCATTAGCACATTCGACACTATGGTATTTAACATACCTACCATCATTTATCATATGCATATAATATAGAATAAAATTCAATTTAACCCAATTGCTTTAAAACTTACCTCAAAAATTGTCAAATTAAGGTTTTTTGGCTATTCGTTCAACTTTGCTTTTCCCCGATCCAATCCCGCTTCTTTATGTTCTTGATCTAAATAATTTAAAATTAAGCTCATTCAAATATATTTTCATTCAATTTAATCCAAAAACACATAATTTTGCAAATTACCATTTTACCCCTGACATTTACAATTTTATAATTTAGTCCCTATTGCACAAAACACAAAATACACAAAATTTGAACATATTCCTTAAGGGTCAAATTTTCCTCCTCCCATTACAAGACTATACAACTCATTTCTTTGACATTTTAACCTCTAAAATTTTTCTTTTTACAAATTAATCCAAATCACCTAACTTCATCAAAAATTCAAGAATAACATTTGTTAATCTATCACATACTATTTACATTTCATCACTAAACAACATGAACATCAAGCTTCCATCCATGGCATCTCATGAAAATCACAACCAAATCAAAAATTTAAACATGGGCTGATTAAAACTCAAAACAACTATCTCAAAAATGTAAGAATTATTAAAAACCAAGCTAAATACTTACTCAATTAAGCCTCCCAAGTGCCGAACCTCTTGAAGCTTTTCTTCTCCTATTTTTCTCTTAGTTTCGGTCAATAGAGAAAGATGAATACTTTCTCTTTTCTTTCTTTTCTTTTATTTAATTATTCATATTATCGTATATTAAATTTTTACCTAATGACATGAAATATATAATAAACAATTGCATTACTATTACATGCAAATGATGGCCGGCCACTAGGCTTGATTTTTGCTAAATTGCACTATTAATACCTCTATTTAAGAAGCCACCTTCAATTTAGTACTTACACTTTTAACCACCAAATTTTCTTTCTATGAAATTAAGCCCCCTTTTCACAATTAAGCACCAAAACAATCAAATTTTAATATGAAATTTTCACACACACCAATTTACACATAATAAGCATAGAAAATAATATTAAAAATATTTTTCCAACTCGGATTCGTGGTCTCGAAACCACCGTTCCTATTAGGGTCAAAATCGAACTGTTACACCTTCCATGGGAATAGTCGAAAATGAGCAGCCTTTTAGGTGTGAAAGCTCAAAACTGAATGGCCTCAATTTGTGAAAAGAATCCTTCAGTTGATTTGATCAAATGTGAAAGCTTTGGTGACTCTTGCAATGCACGAAGAGGCTTCATCAATGCCGTCCATGCATGTACCTACAAGCACATTAAATTCAGCTAAGACAACATAAATTCGGCTAAGACAAATTAACTCCAACTTGCAATTAATTTGTCTTAAGCTAAGACACATTAAGACGACTATTTAATATGTACTTCACTAAGACACATTAAACACCTATTTAATTTGTACTAAACAAAGACACATTATGTAACACCCCTAACCCGTATCTGTCGTCAGATTAAGGTTAAAGGCGTTACCGGACATATCAGAATCTTTTACAGACATTTCATACAATCATTCACCAAATGCAATCAAAGTGTCCCTTATATAGGTCAACCAGACCTCAATTATGTTTTAGAGTAGGGCCGGGACTAAACCAAACACATACAGAAATTCTTGGAAACTTAAAACTTTTTCAAAACTGTCAAAGTCACACGCCCATGTGGCCAGGCTGTGTGCCTCCCATGGCTACTGAACACACCCATGTGTCCTGGCCGTGCCAAATCAGAGCATTTATACTGAGTTATCCACACGGTCACCAGACACGCTCGTATGCTATGACCGTGTACTCCTAGGCTAAATATTGTCTTATTCACATGGCTACTAGGCACGTCCGTGTGCCATGGCCGTGCACACTTGGGTTGGCTACTGACTTATCCACACGGCTACTAGGCACGTCTGTGTGCCATGGCCGTGTAGGCAAAACAGGCCACTTGCAAGGCCAAAATGCCACCCATACAAGGGTCAATCCCTACAAGCAAATTACCAAAGCATTTCATGCACATTTGGCAACCAAAAACATATCAAATTAATCAACAAATCTTCATTTTCAAATCATACCACTTTGCACAACTAAAACACATATATATTTAAGCATGATTCATCTACATTTACCTATCATATATTCATTCCTTTACTCAAATATACATTCTCATAATGCATTCATATGCTTACCATAGCTTAACCATTTCATTAGCTAACAAGCCATACCAATTTAAGCATCCTATATCATAATCACTCATGCATATCATCAACATTTTATCTAGCCACATCTCATGGCTAATTTATACACTTTTCAACCATAATCCAAAACATCTAGCCTATACATGCCATATTTAGCTATATACACATTTCAAAAGTACCAAAATGAATTTGAGTAGTGTGATGACGATCCTGGACGGTCCCCAAGCCTTTAGTAGCTTTGATGATCTATAAACAGAGCAAACACACACACATAGAGTAAGCTTTCAAAAGCTTAGTAAGCCATATACAAATAAACTTAATATATAGGCATTCAAGACATATAATCAATATGAGTTCACAATTAGCTCAATTTCATAATCATCATTCTTCTTGACACATTTACTTAGCCATTCATCTTTCAATCTTGCATATCTCCACATACTTTATTGGCTCCTAGTTTTTCCATTCATATAACACATTTACATTCTCATATTCAAATACATAATTGAACTAGGTAAGTTTAAGAAAATACTTACCTTCTTATACACACAATGTGTACCTGAAACGGTGTACAATTCACATATTCATTTATTTCTCAGACTTGATCGTTGAACCATTCAGAATCTAATAGGATACGCAGAGTGCTCGGAATAGTCGTACAATGCCAATGTCCCAGATGTGGTCTTACATGTAATCAGATATCGATGCCACTGTCCCAAACAGGGTCTTACACGAATCAATACGATGCAATGTCCCGGACATGGTCTTACACGTAAATCTCATATGGGTGCCAACGTCCCAGACGTGGTCTTACACGAAATCTCAAATCAATGCCAATGTCCTAGAAGTGGTCTTACATGATATCACATAATAGACACCTATATCATGACATAGTTAATCCTACCTATTCCTATGTTCGTACGGGACTTCTCGGACTTTAACAACTTGTCGACTTGGTCATAATCTCGGATAGCACATACATTCCATCTCAATGGATAATCATAATAATTCAACTATCATATATACTCAAATAATTCAATACAAATACATTTATTTGTATATCGACTTACCTCCTATTCGGATATTCATTCGGACTCGGTTATTCGACTACCTTCGCTTTCCTGCGATCTAAGTCCGTTTTCTTCGGTTCTTGATCTATACATATTCAAATTTAATCCTCTTATTTAACAACACATTCAATTCAATCCAAAATCACATATTTAGGGCTATTTGCAACTTAGACCTCTCGTTTGCATATTTTATCATTTTAGTCCATTTTTCTCAAAACATCAAATATACAAGATTACCATATATCCATGCTTAACTGAATGCCCATGCATCTCATACAAGTCCAAACATTTCATCAAATTTACAAATTAGTCCCTCAAAATGCTATTTTCACAATTGAACCCTAATTAGCTAAATTCATCAAAAATTCAAGAACAAAACATGTTCATTTAACATATATCTTTCATTTAACACCTAAACTCATCACAAAGCTCACCATTTCATCAATGGCACATCTCATAAACATCATTAATTCTTCCAATTACAACATGGGCTTGATAATAGACTAAGCAGCAATCTCAAAAACATAAAAATCATCAAAAACTAGAGTCAAAACATACCTTAATTTGGGTTAAAAGCTAGCCGAATACCCTAGCAAAATTTTCTTTTCTTCTTCTTTGAAGTTTCGGCCAAATAAGATGATAACTATCATCTTTCAGTTGTTTCTCTTATTTAATAACATAATATTAACCCATTTACCAATTTATCCTTATTATAAAACATATATATATAACATACATATATAAGGCCATAAATGTCTTTTAAATATCCACTATCTAAAAATTGGCATAATTGCCTCATAAGGCCTCCTCATTTTAAAAGCCAATAGGTGTCTTTTCATAAAGCATGCAAATTTTGCCTTCAATGCAATTTAATACTTTTATCAAATTAAGCATACAGACGGACAATTATTTTACGGAACTTTATCACAAGCTAAATCACATATCAAAGGCACAGAAAATAATATTGTAATATTTCACTGACTCGAATTTGTGGTCTCGAAACCACTGTTTCGACTAGGGTCTATACCAAACTGTTACAATTCTCCTCCTTAGGGATTTTCGTCTCCAGAAATCTTACCGTTGAACAAATTCAGATATTGCTATATCATTGAACCTTCAGGCTCCCACATAGCCTCTTCTATTTCGTGTCGACACCACAACTCTTTAACTAGCGAAATTCTTTTATTTCACAATTCTTTTATTTCACAAGCTAAGATACGAATCGATTCTTCCTTGTATGTCATATCAGATCGAATTTCAATTTCAGACGGAGTAATCAAATGTGATATATCAGATCTGTATCGACAGAGCATCGAAACATGAAATATATTATGCATCTTTTCTAACCCGGTGGGTAACAACAATCTGTACGCAACAGGTCCAACACGCTCAATGATCTCATATGGCCCAATGAACCTCGGACTCAATTTGCCTTTACGTCCGAATTGGAGTATTTTCTTCCACGAAGACACTTTTAGAAACACTTTATCACTGATTTCAAATTCAATATCTTTTCGTATCAAGTCTACATAAGACTTCTAACGATCAGATGCTGCTTTCAGACTATCTCGGATTACTTTCACTTTCTGTTCTGCATATTTTGTCAAATCAATCCCGTGTATCTTAGTTTCACTGAGCTCAGTCCAAAACAGAGGTGTTCGATATTTGCGTCCGTATAAAGCTTCATAATGTGCCATTTTAATGCTCGGTTGAAAACTATTATTATAAGCAAATTCAATCAGTGGTAAGTACGATTCCTACGTATCGTTGAACTCAAGAATGCAACACCTCAACATATCCTCGAGAATCTGAATAATCCGTTCAGACTGACAGTCCGTTTGCGGATGAAAAGCGGTTTTGAAATGCAATTTTGTGCCTAAAGCTTCTTGTAATTTCTTCTAGAATCGTGATGTAAACCTCAGATCTCTGTCTGACACAACGGATAGTGGTACCCCGTGTAATCTCACAATTTCAGAAATATAAAGTTCAGCTAACTTATCAAGTGAGAAATCTGATCGTACCGGAATAAAATGGGCAAATTTCGTCAATCGATCAACTACGACCCAAATCGAATCTTTCTTTCTCGGAGTTAAGGGCAATCCAGAAACAAATTCCATCATTATTCTATCTCATTTCCACTCGGGAATCAGAATCGATTGTAGCAATCCGAATGGATCCTGATGTTCAGCTTTAACTTGTTGACAAACTAAACACTTTGAAACAAAGTCAGAAATGTCTCTTTTCATACCAGACCACCAATAATGTTGCTTCAGATCATGGTACATCTTTGTACTACCCGGATGAACGGATAGACGACTGTTATGAGCTTCATTTAATATTAACTGAATCAACTCTGAATTTTTCGAAACACAAACTCGATCTTGAAATCTCAAACAATCATTAGCATCCACTCAAAATTCAGAATCAGAGTTGAGCTCGCTTTACTATCATATCATTATCAACTTTCTGGGCGTCACATATTTGCTGTAAAAAACAACGGTTTTGCTTTCAATTCAGCTAACACTGAATCTTTATTAGACAGATTTAAATGAGCATTCATAGCACGTAATGCAGATAGTGATTTTGACTCAAAGCATCAGCTACAACATTTGCTTTACCCAGAAGATAATCAATTACGAGTTCATAACCTTTCAATAGCTCTAACCATCTTCTTTGTCGCAAATTCAAATCTTTCTGTGTCATTAAATATTTCAGACTTTTATGATCTAAAAACACATGGCATCTTTCACTAAATAGATAATGACGCCAAATCTTTAATGCGAATACAATAACAACTAGTTCAAGGTCGTGTGTCGGATAATTCTTTTCATGTGGCTTTAGTTGTCTCAAGGCATAAGCTATAACTTTGCCTCCTTGCATCAATATGCATCCCAGACCATTCAACGAAGCATCACTGTATATTACGAATTCTTTACCCGATTCTGGCTGTACTAAAACTGGAGCTTTAGTCAAAGGAGCTTTCAACTGCTCAAAACTTTTTTGGCATTTATTGGACCATTCAAATCTCACATCTTTCTGAAGCAATCTAGTTAACGGAGTAGCTATCATCGAAAATCCTTTTACAAACCGACGATAATAACCAGCGAGTCCTAGAAAACTACAGACTTCAGACACATTTTTCGAAGGTTTCCATTTCAGAATAGCAGAAATCTTGCTCGAATCTACTCGTATTCCAGAGGCCGATACAATATGTCCCAGAAAACTAACTTCACACAACCAGAATTCACATTTGTTGAATTTCGCATACAATTGCTTTTCTCGTAAAGTTTGCAATACAATCCTTAGATGTTCAGCGTATTTAGTTTCATCCCGTGAATAAATTAAAATGTCATTTATGAATACAACAACAAATCGATCTAGGTACGGTCTGAAAATTCTGTTCATCAGATCCATAAAAACAGCAGGAGCATTTGTTAGTCCAACAAGCATCACTAAGAATTCATAATGTCCGTACCTTGTTCTGAAAGCAGTTTTCGGAATGTCTGAATCTTTTACTCACAACTGGTAGTATCCCGATCTTAGATCTATCTTTGAAAACACAGTGGCTCCTTTTAGTTGATCAAATAAATCGTTAATCCTAGGCAACGGATATTTGTTCTTTATTGTCACTTTATTCAACTGACGATAGTCAATGCACATTCTCATCATGCCATCTTTATTTTTCAAAAACAGAACAGGAGCACCCCAATGTGAGAAACTCGGTCTTGCAAACCCTCTATCAGTCAATTCTTGCAACTGTGACTTTAATTTTTTCAACTCTTTGGTGCCATTCTATATAGAGCTAAGTACCAGGCAATAGATCAATACCAAATTCAACGTATCGGAGGCAATCCCTGTAATTCTTTAAGGAATACATCAGAAAACTCACAAACAATTGGCACTAATTCAACCTTCTTTTCAGATACTTTTTAATCAATCACATAAGCAAAATAAGCCTCGTATCCCTTTTTCATATAACTCTGAGTTTTCAGCATAAATATCACGGCAGACAATCCATTCAAATCATTAGATTCAACCCTAACTATTTCATCATTCGGACACTTCAAATCAATAGTCTTTCTTTTACAGTTTACAACAACATCATGTAATGTCAACCAGTCCATACCTAGAATTATATCAAACTCATCAAATGGTAATAGCATCAGATCAATAGGAAAACAGATATCTCGAAACATTAACGGGCAGTTCTTGCATACTTTGTCAACCAGAACACTTTTACCTAAGGGGTTCGATACTTTTATAACAAACTCAGTAAACTCTACAGGCAAAGTCTTACTGAATACTAAATTCATGCATACATACGAATGAGTAGAACCAGGGTCTATCAATGCAATCACAGAAGTATCATAAAGTGTAAATGTACCCGTTATAACATCTGGAGATGTAGCTTCCTCACGAGCTTGGATAGCATACGCTCTCGCAGGCCCTCTAGCTTCGGATCTCGCAACAGTTTCTCTAGTAGTTCTCTAACCATCACTGACACTTCTTACATTTCAGAAAAGTCTACCTCTTCTAGGAGCATTATCAGATCTCAGATTCCGGGCAGTCTCTGGCTCAACAGACTTTAGGCAATCATGGATGAAATGATCTAATGACCCACATCTGAAACAAGCTCGATCATTTAATCTACAACTTCCTGGATTCCTTTTACCACAATGTTTACATTCGGGCCACTCGGATCGTACATTTCCAACACTTGCCATTGAAGTTGCCGGAGCTTTGGAACTCAATTAAGATCTAGCTCGATCTCTACCCGAATGTCCTATATTAGCCTTTGAACGACTATGTTCATCTCTAAATTTCCAACACTTTATCACAGGCTAAATCACATATAAAAGGCACTAAAAAATATTAAAATATTTTACTGACTCAGATTTGTGGTCTCGAAACCACTGTTTTGACTAGGGTCTATACCGGACTGTTACACATTAAAACCTTAATCAAAATGTTCAGATTATGACACATTTAAACACACTATAAATTATGACATAATTAATAACTTAAATGAAATAAACTAAATTAACTAAGACCAAATTAAATATTTATTCCAGCAAAAATAATGCACAAGCTAAAATGACTAAAGAAGAGCTCAATGAGCTAGGAACAAGCTAGATGAGCTTGAAAAATGTTGCAAGGCATGCTCGACTTGCTTGTCGAAGAATGTTCGATAAGCCCCACAACAGTTTCACCCAGAACTCGACCGATTAAGGCTGCAACAGCATCCTTGAATCTCTTAGCTCGAGCTCGGGTTATCGACCCTAATGGCAGCTCAATAGGATCCGTGCCAGCTCTAGGTGAGTCTCGGGTCTTGGTCGTATCAGCCGTGTAACTTGACTGTATGGCACACACGGTTGAGACACACGCCCGTGTCTCTGCCCGTGTGGAAAAAAATAGGCTATTTCCAAGCCATCTTTCTCACCCAAACTTTCCTTCACCTACACAAACCAAATGGCATATAACATGGCATAAAATAGGCATTCCAACCAATCTCAATCAAGTCTAATTCATGTTATTTCCATACCAAGAACTGTAATGCTCATATCACCATGACTTACCTATACAAAACATACCAATCACATTCACATTTTCACCTAAATGATCACTTTCAATTATGCATCACTTTACCTAAAGCCACAAGCATACCAATCTCAAATTTCAACCATTTAGCACTCCAAACACCAATTCACATCAAGCATTTATAAAGCAGTTATACACAACATATCAAAAGGCCATTTTCACATATATATACATCACCAAGCATACCAAAATAAGCCAAATCACATGGCTATACACATAACTAAGCATTTATCATTTACAAGCCAAATCAAATGGTTGAATCCTTTACCAAAATAGATACCATAATGACCAAAACTCCTATACATGCCATATACCAAATAATTAAGTTCAGAAGTACCAAAATGATAGCTTAATTGTGTGATGAGCTCTCCAACGACTCCCAAATCCGAGCAAGCTTTGATATTCACTATAAAACACAGAAAAGTAAATAGAGTAAGCTATAACTCTCATTAAGCTCATATAGTTAATAAGTAAAACTTACCATTCATTCATCATTCAAGTGATATAAACATAATGTACTACAAAACCATTTAATCACAAAGTTAACATGTATTCATCCATATAATGATCATGAACTTACAATTTCATAGATTCAATGCTCATATGATTTACGTACATTCATGTACTAATACGTATTTATCCACACAATTTCATATCTTCGATATACCCGTTGAACCATTCGGAATAATATCAGATACTCAGGAATCTCGCACCCTAAGTGCCAAATACATAACCGAAGTTATCTCAATCTCATATCTCATATAATGCTCACTCTCGAGCTATCAACTAGTTTGCTCACACAAGCTGACGGTCATGACGTAGCTACACGGTGTTACTCCCACAAGCTGACGAGAATTTGCAACACATGCCGGAAAACTCAGCCACCGGTAGGACATACGGACCAGCACCTAAACACATAACCCCTAATGACATGTCATTTGTATCCTATTTATTCCTAAGGTTCAACCGAGATTTCACATTGCCGAATCTACGTCGAACATTTCTGTAAGATCATATTCATCAACAATTCAAATATAAAGAATTTAAAACACATTTACATTAATGCTTATAAACATATGAACTTACCTCGATCACAAAAACGACGTAATAGGATCGACTAGTCCAAAACTTTATTTTTTCCCTCGATATTGATTCGAACAAGGCTTTTCTTGATCTATATAATATCAAATTTAACTTATTCAATTATCATTCTATTCAATTTAGCCCAAAAAATCACATTATGGCAAAATTGCACTTTTGCCCCTAATATATTAACATCTTTACAATTTAGTTAATTACAAATGTAGTCATTGATATTAATTACAAATGTAGTCATTGATATTAATTACAACTTAGTTAATTTCAACATATTTACACGGTCTATCGACAGCCGAGGTAAGTTCTTGAGTCTAAGTACTTATAAGAGTTAATTACAAATGTAGTCATTGATATTAATTGACTTATTTGAGCATTTAAATTGAGGATAGCCGAATGTTAAAGTTCACTATTGGACTTAATGTGTTTTGAATTTGAAATGAAAACTTGTATATATATGATATGTTAAGTGATTGTGGTTTAAGTACATGAATCAGTAATAAGGTGATGTTAAGATGGTGAATTGATGAATTATAGCTATGTTATTCAAGCTTTTAGCCTAGCAGGCCCTGTGCCGGTGTGTTATTCGGGCTTTTAGCCTAGCAGGCCACATGCCGGTGAAACAATTCGGGCTTAACGCCTAGCAGGCTTAATGCCGGTGATTAATTTCAGACCCTGAGTCCATCAGGCCAAGTGCCGGTGAATGTGATCTGAGCTCAGAGTATGTGAGAACCGATTTATGCACATGTCAAGAAATTTCAGTTTTGAAACGTACTAATTCGACAGAGAGGTAAGTAGTTCATTTTCGTGCCACTCAAGAAAATAACGAACGAGTACCTAAAGAAGTGGAAGTTTATTACTTTGATGAATGATATATATATATAGATAGATAGATATATATATATATATGTGTGTGTGTGCTATGGTTGTGTTCGAATAGACGATGAAAGATTATGCTATATTACTTGGTTGTGAAGAATGGATGTGATTTATATTGTACTAAGTGGTTAAATGAGCATGTGAGAATTGACTGTGATTTATATGTTCATGTGAGTAGAATTGAGTACCTATTGATGTGATAATTATGTATGTTCGAATTTTAAGCATGTGATGATGAGACCAATGATATTATGTTAAAAGAATTAATGAGAGTTGGTATAAGTATTCGTAAATTAAAATTTCATGTTTAATACCATAAAATTATGTATTTTATGCTTGGTATTGTAACATCCCGAAATTGGGCCTAGTAGAATTGGGCCCATTGGGCCTTGGGCATAGGAGTGTTTAAAATTTTTGAGAACAAGAGAATGACATTATTTCAAGTTGGACTTATTAAGAAGATGATTTTAGAAAGTTACGGGGTTTTATGAAGTTTGGAGTTCAAGTTGGGCCTTAGTAAAATTTTGTGTTTAAGCCTATTAAGGAGAGATAGTAAGTGGCATCAAGGCTTATGGAAATAAAAGAGTAAATTGTTAGCATAAATGAGCATATGGCAAGGAGGTTATGGCATCAAGTGAAGTACCTTGAGGGAAGAGGTTCAAATCCCATCTTTTGCAAATTTTGGATTTATTTTTTGTGTGCTCTTCCAAGTGTCAACCATGACATTATTAAAGGAAAGAAATAAAAGAAAAATGAAATGATGACTAAAAAGATAAGGTAAGGAGGAAAATAAGGAAAAAGAAAGGAAAGAAATAAAAGAATTTGAGGAGTGGAGTAGGTGGATGAAAAAGAAATAAAAGAATTTGAGGTGTGGAGTAGGTGGATGAAAAAGAAATAAAAGAAGTTGGAGAGTGGAGTAGGTGGATAAAAAAAAAGAGAAGAAAATTTATGGGAATTGAGGTGAGAAGTTTGGATAGAAATTTATGGATAGAAATTTGGTCAACACTCTAGCACATTTGCTCATCTTTCTCCCTTGTTTTGCCTAAACTCTCAATCCACAATCACTCCTTCATAAATTCTTTCTCATTTGGGTAGACACTCTTTTCTTCGATTAAATTGTGTTCTAAGTGGGTGGTCGTGTATCATTCTAACCATAAGTCAAGTGGTGGAAATCGAATCCAATGTCAACAAGGTAAGGAGTTCCTTATGGATTATTTGATATCGTTCTTTATTCGATTGGTTCCTAAATGGATTAATAGTTTGGATTAATCGGTCACGATAGGAATCAAACCGCCTGATCATCTATCCCTCGTAATAAGTGACTCGTATTTTTGGTGTCGCGGAGAGTATCGCGTTACGGATTCCGAATAAGGTGTGTAATCTCATACCCTTCCATATACATATCTGAAATGGTGTGTAATCTCACACTTCTCTAAAAGTTTGTATGAAATATGCTGTTAATCGGTGGAAATACTAAAGAAAACTAAAAACCGGCATCCGTGATCACTCGGACGTGCGTATGATCATAGTGGCAATCGTATTTCGTAATAAAATAGTTTCGGTTAGAAGCAGTGACGTGTTTTTGAAAAATCACTAAAAATAGGAGAAAAGGAATTAGAAAGTGAATAAGATATCAAATTAAAGCTTACTGTGTCTATTTAATATGGAAGAAACGGAGAAGGAAAAGGAATTTTATATTCTAAGATATCTTGATTTTAGTGAGACTGGTTCTGATTAACTTCGGGGTTCACTGATCTGTTTTGGAAAAATCATATAAAATTGTACAAAATGAATTATGGGATATAATTTATATGTATGGATTCCTTAGTGAGCCTATTTGCAATAGAAAAAAGTTGGAACAGTATATGAAAACCGTACAATGAGATATTTGAAATTAAGTTAAGAGAGGTCAGAATCATTGGATAGTGAAACAAGGGAAACTTTAAGGAATAAACTGTACTAAATGGCTAGGCCAAAAATTCTGGAAACATTAAAATAAGACGATACATGAGTCTAGTTTCAAGGAAATTTTACGGATCTAAATTTCGAGTTTCCTAACTCGAGTTATAGTCAATTTAGTCAGTATGACGCAGATGGACAGTTTCAATTTTGATGCCTCAAATTAGTAGTTAAATCCGGAGTTGCGAAATTACCCCGTTTGGGCCTAAAATGGATTTTTGACCCAATAGTTCCAAATAGAGTTCCGTGTTACTCGAGACGATAGTAGACCTTTGGAAACACCGTTAAATACAAAATTACTGAAATACCCTTAGAGGGTAAATTACCGAAATACCCTTGGGTTGCGAAATTACCGAAATACCCTTGGAGGGTAAATTATCGAAATACCCTTGGGTTGCAAAATTACCAAAATACCCTTAGAGGGTAAATTACTAAAATACCCTTGGGTTGCGAAATTACTGAAATACCCTTGGAGGGTAAATTATAGAAATACCTCTAGGTTGCGAAATTACCGAAATACCCTTGGAGGGTAAATTACCGAAATACCTCTAGGTTACGAAATTACCGAAATACCCTTAGAGGGTAAATTACCGAAATACCCCTGGGTTGCAAAATTACCGAAATACCCTTAAAGGGTAAATTACCGAAATACCCCTGGGTTGCGAAATTATCGAAATACCCTTAGAGGGTAAATTACCGAAATACCTCTGGGTTGCGAAATTATCGAAATACCCTTAGAGGGTAAATTACCGAAATACCTCTGGGTTGCGAAATTACCGAAATACCCTTAGAGGGTAAATTACCGAAATACCCCTGGGTTGCGAAATTACCGAAATACCCTTAGAGGGTAAATTACCGAAATACCCTTAAGTTGCGAAATTACCGAAATACCCTTGGAGGGTAAATTACCGAAATACCTCTAGGTTGTGAAATTACCGAAATACCCTTAGAGGGTAAATTACCGAAACACCCCTGGTTTGCAAAATTATCGAAATACCCTTGGAGGGTAAGTTACCGAAATACCCCTAGGTTGCGAAATTACCGAATACCCTTGGAGGGTAAATTACCGAATTTACCTTTGGAAGGTAAATTACCGAATTACCCTTGGTGGGTAAAATTTCTAAATTACCCTTAGAGAGTAAATTACCGAATTACCCTTAGAGGGTAAATTACCGAACTTACCTTTGGAAGGTAAATTACTGAATTACCCTTGGTGGGTAAAATTTCTGAATTACCCTTAGAGGGTAAATTACCGAATTACCCTTGGAGGGTAAATTACCGAATTACCCTTGGAGAGTAAATTACCGAATTTACCTTTGGAAGGTAAATTACCGAATTACCCTTGGTGGGCAACATTTCTGAATTACCCTTAGAGAGTAAATTATCGAATTACCCTTAGTGGGTAGGATTACCGAATTATGAAAATGCCCTTACGGGCCGAATTATGAAAATGCCCCTAATGGGCCGAATTACGAAATGTCCCTATGGACCGAATTACGAAAATACCCTTTATGGGCCAAATGTGATATTTGATATATGGGCAGTTTGATATTTGTGATATGGGCCAGAGTGTGTAATTTCACACTCATCTCATGGGTTAGATATTATGCCGTAAGCATTAGAATAAATCGTAAAATTTGTAAAATCAAAAAATACGATATAATAACACTTTTTGTGTAAATGCATGAAACCGGTATTAAGGTTGTGGGAATTACGGATTTTCCCTTAATGGGTTATTTTGTTAAAAAGTGATATTTTGGGCCATATGAATTATTTTGATAAATTGGCCAAGTGTGAAATTTGAAAAAAAAAAAAGGCCTCATGTGATTAATGGGCCAAATTTTGCTAGATCGATTAATGGGCCAAAATTTGCTAGATCGCTTAATGGGCCAAATTGTTAAGATTGATTAATGGGCCAAATTGCTAGATTGCTTAATGGGCCAACTTGTATTATTATGGGCCTTATGATGAAATTATTCTATGAATATTGTTATGCTTTGTATATGCATACATGATTGCATGGGTTGGGATAAAATTGAAGAGAAGTGCTAGTGACTCTGTCACAATCCAGTTCGGTGGCTCTGTCACAATCCAGTTCGGTGGCTGTGCCACAATCTAGTTCGGTGACTCTGTCACAATCCAGTTCGGTGGCTCTGCCACAATCTAGTTCGGTGACTCTGCCACAATCTAGTTCGGTGGCTCTACCACAAACATTTTAAATGGCTTTATGCCTGCGATTGGTGTGTTGGCGGGGTGGGTTGACTTGATCCCACAGGTGTGCTGGTTGGTACGGGTGGTGTGTAGTGGATGGACATTAGGTTTGGTTTGGGATTTGCATATCATATGCATATTATACACATGTTATTATGTTATAATTGTAAATGGGCTTAGGCCCAAAATATTGCTATGTGTGTTCTGACCTAATGGATAACGGTAAGAGGATTACACACTGAGTTCTTGTAACTCACCCCCTTTCTCTTAACCTTTTCAGGTAATGCTCAGTGACGCGGACTTGGGCCATGGATGACTCGGTGGTGACCATACTTCAGAAATGGTTTATTTGGACTTTAGACTTCTTTCTCGTTTATTTTATTACTTTACTATTTTGGGTTAAATGTTGTAATAAGCTTCAAATTTTATTTCAAAATGCTTCTGCAACTCTATTCCCAAATGTCCCATTTTAGTAAATTGTTTATTTCAAATATGTTTTCACAACCAAAAAGGTTTTTAAAGATAATTACGTTTTCAAGTAAATAACAATTGCTTAAGTGTTTTGGGTTTTAACAAAGAGGCTGTAATTCTCAAAAAGTTTTTAACAATCTCAGAGATGGTTTAAAAAAAAAAAAAACTTCCATGTGACACGTCAGATTTGGGCTTAACTTCTAGGCCGGGTTTGGGGTGTTGCAGGTATTAAGTATTTACATAACACTTGAGACTTACTAAGGTAGTGAGCTTACTCCGATTTCTTTTGTTTAATTGTTTGTTTTTAGATTCTGGTTAAGCTACAAGCTCGAGAGGGATCGTCAAGAAAGTCATCCACACTATCGCCTTTTTTCGATATTTAATCTTGGTTTTAATTTGAAGGCATGTATAGGATAGACTAAGGTTTTGGCTAAGAATATTCGGTTTGTATGTAAATGTATGTATAGCCTTGCGAAAATGGCTATTTCCTTTGGTTAAGGTTTAAGTTTATATGTTCTTGTTGTAACGAATTGAGTAAGTTATTGTGTGATGTTAGTTTCGGCTATGGTTAGGTCATGCATGGAAAACGTTTATATAGTATATGCATATCGATGTGTGGTTATGTGTTTGGTAACAAAAAAAAAAAGATGAATTCGATGATATATATATATGTGTGGTATAAATGACAAATAATGTGCCTATCATTTTGGTTGTGTTGCGCTCGGGATAAGTATGATATCTTGATATGATTATTATTTGCGTTATTTTAGTATATCCTAGTATAGGTAGGGCAAGGCATGCATGTTACTATTATGATTGGAAATGGGTAGTTTAGGAAATGTTTGTATGTGAGATGGTTTCAAGCTATTCATGTTTCGGTTTGGATAATGAGTATTTGTTGGTTTTCAAAGTGCTTATATATCTAGATGGCATGTAATTAGATACGGTTTGGTGGACCAAATAATTGTATAAATGCAATAAACACTTGGATGCTTTAGATTCGATAGTTAATTAGTTTGAACCACTGAGGCATGAGACATGTGTAAGTTGACCCTCGTATATGAGATTGAAATTGCCCAGGGACTTGTGAATTATAAATTTTAAGTATGATTTGTATTGAATAACTGTGATGAATTAAATTAAGGTCGGTAATACCTCATAACCCTAATACGACAACGTATACGGGTTAGGGGTGTTACATTTTGTTGGTATCAGAGTTTACGATTTAGTCGATTCTAGGACTACCGTAGAGCGTGAGAGTCTAGCTATACATGCCTTTATTGTACGTAATTGATAGTGTGGTGACTTCTGACATTTCGAATTGTATTTTATATAGCAAATGGATTCTGATCCCGATAGAGCTGTAGCAGATATGCTAGAGAGTGTGTTTCTTCTGAAGCCATTATGCGCAGAAGATTTGAAGACGGTTTGAATAAAGATATAAAGCTACTTGTAGGCATTCTTGAGATTAAAGAGTTTGTGGTGCTAGTTGAGCGAGCTTGCAAAGCTGAAGAGATCGGAAAAGAAAAAAGAAAGGCTGAGTCAGAGGCCAGAGACACGAGTAAAAGATCGTTGAGTAAAACTTTCCAATCTGCATCTAAGAAGTTCAGAGGTGACTTTAACCGGCATAAGGCTACTTCTGATCTATCCAGAAGAGATCGACCTCCAGCTAGTTCTCGAGCCACTTCTATGGCTAGTGTTGGCAATGTTCAACAGGAACGTATTGAATGCAAGCATTGTGGAAAATGGCATTCTGGGAGCTGTAGATTTCGTGACCGGTCTTGTTTTAAATGCGGATCGTCAGATCATTTCATTCGTGAGTGCCCGATGCTAGCTGATCAAAATACGGCTCAGAACACTAAAATGAGCAATGCGTCTGCAAGAGGTAGACCACCCAGGCATTCAAGGAATGTAGATGGTAGTCAGAGAGGGACAAGAGACATTGCAGTTTAGTCTGAGGCTCGAGCTCTAGCTAGAGCTTATGCTATACGTGCCAGAGAGGATGCTTCTTCCCCTGACGTTATTACCGGTACTTTCACACTTTATGATACTATTGTAATTGCCTTGATTGATCCCGGTTCGACTCATTCGTATGTATGTGAAACTCTTGTGCTTAGTACGACTCTGCCTGTCGAGTCTACTGAGTTTGTGATTTGTGTGTCCAACCCCTTGGGTAGATGTGTACTTGTTGATAAAGTGTGTAAAAGTTGCCCATTGATGATTCGAGATTCTTGTTTTCCGGCCGATTTGATGCTGTTACCCTTTGACGAGTTTGATATAATTCTGGGACTTTGCACGATGCGATAGTGAATTGCAAAAGAAAGATCATTGATTTGAGATGTCAGAACGGTGAGACCATCCGAGTTGAACCCAGTGATTTAAACGGGTTACCTACAATAATATCCTCAATGTTAGCCCGTAAATATGTGAGAAAAGGGTGCGAAGCTTACCTGGCTTATGTGCTGGATAATAAAGTGTCTGAAAAGCAGATTGAGTCTGTACCAGTTGTGTGTAAATACCCTGAAGTGTTCCCTGATGAATTACCGAGTTTACCACCGATTCGAGAGATTGAATTTGGCATTGAATTAGTACCAGGGACGACTCTGATTTCGATAGCTCCGTATCGGATGGCCCCTACTGAGATGAAAGAGTTGAAAGCACAGTTGCAAGAGTTGACATATAGGGGTTTTGCACGACCGAGTTTTTCTCCTTGGGGTGCACCAGTTCTATTTGTGAAAAAGAAAGATGGAACTATGCAAATGTGTATCGATTACCGACAGCTGAATAGGGTGACTATAAAGAATAAGTACCCATTACCTCGGATTGATGATTTATTTGATCAGTTGAAAGGAGCTTCAGTGTTTTCGAAGATAGATTTGAGATCAGGTTACTATCAGTTGCGAGTTAGAGATTCTGATGTGCCAAAAACTGCATTCTAGACGAGGTACGGTCATTTTGAATTTCTGGTTATGCCCTTCGGACTTACTAATGCACCCGCTGTATTTATGGATCTGATGAATCAAATCTTCAGACAGTTTTTGGATCTGTTTGTAGTAGTATTTATTGATGATATACTGATCTACTCTAAAGATGAAAATGAGCATGCTGAGCATTTGAGATTGGTGCTACAAACTTTGTGAGATAAACAGTTGTACGCAAAGTTTAGTAAGTGTGAATTCTGGATGAGAAAAGTTAGTTTTTTGGGACACGTTGTTTCAGCATCAGGCATTCGAGTTGACCCGAGCAAAATATCTGCTATTCTTGATTGGAAGCCACCCAGGAATGTTTCTGAAATTCGAAGCTTTCTGGGACTTGCAGGTTATTATCGATGATTTGTGAAAGGTTTTTCTATAATAGCTACCCCGTTAACAAAGCTATTGCAGAAAGACATCAAGTTTGAATGGTCGGAAAAGTGTCAGAAAAGCTTTGATCAGTTGAAAGCCCTTTTGATCGAAGCTCCAGTGTTAGTTCAACCTGAATCGGGTAAAGAATTTGTTGTTTATTCTTATGCTTCTTTGAATGGTCTGGGTTGCGTTCTAATGCAGGAAGGCAAAGTCGTAGCCTACGCTTCAAGACAATTGAAGCCGCATGAAAGAAATTACCCGACACATGATTTGGAGCTTGCAGCTATTGTTTTTGCTTTGAAGATATGGCATCATTACCTATTCGGCGAAAAATGTCATGTTTACTCGGATCATAAAAGTCTGAAGTACTTGATGACTCAGAAAGATTTGAATCTGAGGCAACGTAGATGGTTAGAGCTGTTAAAAGACTATGAGTTGGTGATTGACTACCATCCGGGAAAAGCTAACGTTGTTGTTGATGCTTTAAGTCGAAAATCTCTGTTTGCTCTTCGTGCGTTAAATGCATATATGGTTATGTCTGGTGATGGTTCAATTTTAGCCTAATTAAAAGCAAGACCGATGTTTATGCAACAAATTTGTGATGCACAGAGAATAGACAAAGATTTGATTGCTAGACGGGCACAGTGTAAAAATGACGTAGAGACAGAATTTCATATCGATGCTAATGATTGTTTGAATTTCGAAGGTCAATTATGCATTCCGAAGAATGTGGTATTGGTTCAGAGAATTTTGGGCGAGGCTCATAATAGTCGACTGTCGATACATCCGGGTAGCACGAAAATGTATAATGATTTGAAATAGTTTTATTGGTGGCCCGGCATGAAACGAGACATATCTGAATTTGTCTCTAAATGTCTCATTTGTCAGCAAGTAAAAGTCGAGCATCAAGTTCCTTCCGGTTTGCTTCAGCCTATCATGGTACCAGAGTGGAAATGGGATAGAATCACTATGGATTTTGTATCCGGCTTGCCTACGTCACCGAGCAAGAAAGATGCAGTTTGGGTTATAGTAGATCGATTGACTAAATCAGCTCACTTTGTGCCAGTTTGTACCAATTATTCAGTCGATAAGCTTGCTGAATTGTATGTATCGCAGATAGTGAGGTTGCATGGTGTGCCGAGTTCCATTGTTTCGGATAGAGACCGAAGGTTCACATCGCGATTTTGGAAGAAGCTACAAGACGCTTTGGGTACTAGACTCCACTTCAGTACGGCTTTTCACCCGCAGACTGACGGTCAGTCTGAGCGAACTATTCAGATACTTGAAGATATGTTGAGATGTTGTGTCCTCCAGTTTGAAGGTACGTGGGAACGATACCTACCTTTGATTGAATTTTCTTACAATAATAGCTTTCAATCCAGTATCAAAACGACACCTTATGAAGCTTTATACGGTCGCAAGTGTCGAACACCATTATATTGGACTGAGCTCAGTGAGAACAAGATACACGGGGTCGAGTTGATTAAAGAGACTGAACAGAAAATAGCCACTATCAGAGATAGTTTGAAAGCTGCATCAGATCGTCAAAAGTCTTACGCTGATTTAAAACGTAAAGACATTGAATTTCAGGTTGGTGATCAAGTATTCTTGAAAGTTTCCCCGTGGAAGAAAGTGCTACGATTTGGTCGGAAAGGCAAGCTTAGCCCGAGATTCATTGGACCTTATGAAATCACTGAAAGTATTAGGCCTATTGCTTATAGATTAAAGTTGCCCCCTGAGTTAGAAAAGATACACGACGTATTTCACGTTTCAATGCTTCGTAAATACAGATCAGATCCATCACATGTGATCACTTCGTCAGAGGTTGAGATCCAATCCGATATGACGTACGAAGAAAAACCAATTCGTATCCTAGCTCGGGAAATGAAAGAATTGAGAAACAAAAGAATTCCATTAGTTAAAGTATTATGGAATCGGCACGGAGTTGAAGAGGCTACTTGGGAGCCTGAAGATTCAATGAGGCAGCAATATCCGACTTTGTTTAACGGTAAGATTTTCGGGGACGAAAATTTCCTAAGGGGGGAGAGTTGTAATAGCCCGAATTTGACCCTAATCGGAACGGTGGTTCGGGACCACGAATCAGAGTCCGAGAAATTTTTAAATGCTATATTCTGTGCTTATTTATGTGTGAGTGAATGTGTGTGAAAGTTTCGTAGAAAAATTTTATCGTTGAATGCTTAATTTGATAAAAAGGATTAAATCACGTAAAGCGTAAAAGTTGTATGCTAAAGTGAAATGTACCAATTTGATTGTGGCTTTTTAAGTGGATGTCCTAAAGGGGCAATTAGCCCATAAACCATGGTAGTGGACGGCAATAGACCACACTAACCTTATGATATATGTTAGTTTAATATTTATAATAAGGTTATATTAGTAAATTATAAATAATGTTAATATATGTTTAATAAAACATAAAAAAATGCCACTATCATCTTTACTTCTCTCATGGCCGAATGTTAGCTAAAGAAAAGGGGTAGGGAAAGCTTTGAATTTCGGCATTTAGGAAGCTTGATTAAGGTATGGTTGGTTTTCGGTTTTTGATAATTTTTACGTTTTTGAGAATGTTGCTTCGTATATCGCCCGACCTATGCTTGAATTTTTGAAATTTGTATGTATATAGGATTCGGCCATTAACATGTTTAAATGGTTTTGATATTTGATGGTTTTAGATTAAAGATATGTTAAAGATTTACAAGTTTTGTATTAGGAATTTTGGTGAAATTTTGTATTTAGGGCTAATTTGTAAAAATGAAATTTTAGAGGGACTTATTTACAAAATAAATGAATTGTGAGGGCTTGTAAAGTCCCTAGGAATATTCGGCCCTTGTATAGTCTTGGCTAATTTGGTGTATTTTGTGTTCTATGCAAATAGGACTAAATTTTAAAGTTGTGAAATATTAGGGGTAAGATGGTAATTTGTCCATTTATGTGATTTGGGACTAAATTGAATTGAAATGTACTTGAATGAGCTGAATTTAATGTGTTTTAGATCAAGGGTAAAGAAAAATGAAATTGGATCGGGGAAAGACGAAGGTTCTCGAATAGCCGATTTACACGGTCTATCGACAGCCGAGGTAAGTTCTTGAGTCTAAGTACTTATAAGAGTTAATTACAAATGTAGTCATTGATATTAATTGACTTATTTGAGCATTTAAATTGAGGATAGCCGAATGTTAAAGTTCACTAATGGACTTAATGTGTTTTGAATTTGAAATGAAAACTTGTATATATATGATATGTTAAGTGATTGTGGTTTAAGTACATGAATCGGTAATAAGGTGATGTTAAGATGGTGAATTGATGAATTATAGCTATGTTATTCGAGCTTTTAGCCTAGCAGGCCTTGTGCCGGTGTGTTATTCGGGCTTTTAGCCTAGCAGGCCACGTACCGGTGAAACAATTCGGGCTTAACGCCCAGTAGGCTTAATGCCGATGATTAATTTCGGACCCTGAGTCCAGCAGGCCAAGTGCCGGTGAATGTGATCTGAGCTCAGAGTATGTGAGAACCGATTTATGCACATGTCAAGAAATTTCAGTTTTGAAACGTACTAATTCGACAGAGAGGTAAGTAGTTCATTTTCGTGCCACTCAAGAAAATAACGAACGAGTACCTAAAGAAGTGGAAGTTTGTTACTTTGATGAATGATATATATATATATATATGTGTGTGTGTGTGTGTGTGTGTGCTATGGTTGTGTTCGAATAGATGATGAAAGATTATGCTATATTACTTGGTTGTGAAGAATGGATGTGATTTATATTGTACTAAGTGGTTAAATGGGCATGTGAGAATTGACTGTGATTTATATGTTCATGTGAGTAGAATTGAGTACCTATTGATGTGATAATTATGTATGTTCGAAGTTTAAGCATGTGATGATGAGATCAATGATATTATGTTAAAAGAATTAATGAGAGTTGGTATAAGTATTCGTAAATTAAAATTTCATGTTTAATACCATAAAATTATGTATTTTATGCTTGGTATTAAGTATTTGCATAACACTTGAGACTTACTAAGCTAGTGAGCTTACTCCGATTTCTTTTGTTTAATTGTTTGTTTTTAGATTCTGGTTAAGCTACAAGCTCGAGAGGGATCGTCAAGAAAGTCATCCACACTATCGCCTCTTTTCGGTATTTAATCTTGGTTTTGATTTGAAGGCATGTATAGGATAGACTAAGGTTTTGGCTAAGAATATTCGGTTTGTATGTAAATGTATGTATAGCCTTGCGAAAATGGCTATTTCCTTTGGTTAAGGTTTAAGTTTATATGTTCTTGTTGTAATGAATTGAGTAAGTTATTGTGTGATGTTAGTTTCGGCTATGGTTAGGTCATGCATGGAAAACGTTTATATAGTATATGCATATCGATGTGTGGTTATGTGTTTGGTAACAAAAAAAAAAAGATGAATTCGATGATATATATATATATATATGTGTGGTATAAATGACAAATAATGTGCCTATCATTTTGGTTGTGTTGCGCTCGGGATAAGTATGATATCTTGATATGATTATTATTTGCGTTATTTTAGTATATCCTAGTATAGGTAGGGCAAGGCATGCATGTTACTATTATGATTGGAAATGGGTAGTTTAGGAAATGTTTGTATGTGAGATGGTTTCAAGCTATTCATGTTTCGGTTTGGATAATGAGTATTTGTTGGTTTTCAAAGTGCTTATATATCTAGATGGCATGTAAATAGATACGGTTTGGTGGACCAAATAATTGTATAAATGCAATAAACACTTGGATGCTTTAGATTCGATAGTTAAGTAGTTTGAACCACTGAGGCATGAGACATGTGTAAGTTGACCCTAGTATATGAGATTGAAATTGCCCAGGGACTTCTGAATTATAAATTTTAAGTATGATTTGTATTGAATAACTGTGATGAATTAAATTAAGGTCGGTAATACCTCATAACCCTAATACGACAACGTATACGGGTTAGGGGTGTTACAGGTACGGGGGCGGAGCCCCCGCATCATAGACCAGGGGTGCGGGGGTGGAGCCCCCGTGGTACAAATCGCATACCCCAGTCAAATGAAACCTCACGATTTGATAACTTTTATCAACAGAATCGTGTCTTTAGGATTTTAATCCTTGAGGTTTCATATCGGAACAACCCTTGTTCCGATAGCCAGTTAACTCTTACTGGAAATTGTAAATACCAGCATCCTATTATTGTAGATTTGTTAATAGTTAACAATAATAACATAAAATCGAATAGGCCACAACACCATGATTAACATTTAATCAATTATCGAAAGGAACAACTATTAGGTTATGCTTAAACGATTTAAACAATCGAAAATACAACAAAATCAAAACATGGATCTCATACAATTACATCACCCAAGTATTTAAACCCGAGTTCGTATCACACAAGTGGCTCTGATACCACTGTTGAAACGCCGGTGCCCCATGGCACAGCAAAATAAAATTAGATCCGGCGATCCAAACCATGAATCCATGTGTGAGGAACGAATCGGGGTGAAATAAAGGTTTCGAAATTACCAAAACTTCAATCTGAGTAGACAGCGACGCCTTGGCAACAAGAGTTTTGATCTACTGTCGAATCAAGCCACAACCTTTTCCGATGTCGGCCTCTACGTAATCCACCCGGTTTGACTATGAACGGAAGAAATCTCCAAAACTGTTTTGGAGGTTTATTTGCTTGACGGCTGCTAGACCTAACAAGCAATCACTTAGGATTTTCTACCTTTGCTTTGTCTCCTTTTAATACCTTTTATAATGGGTGTCTTTTTCATTGGGCCTTTTATAATTGGTATCCTTTTAATTGGGCCTTTTATAATTGGTATCTCTTGAATGTATTATATGATTAAATAAATATAATAAAGTTTTTAACCGAAAATTATAATTACATTAATTATATCCGAAAATTATAATTACATTAATTATAATAAGGATTTCGGTAAACTATATTTATTTAAAATTTATATATGAATCAAATTCATATATTAATAAAATTATGTTAAATTCATATATTAATAAAATTATGTTATCATTATGTGTACAACATCCTTGTACATATAATATGTTCAATATTTGATTGCCCAATTAAATTAATTCTTTAATTAATTTAATTCATGTGACAACCAAACACAATACCAACTATATTTTATTTTGTTCGTTTCAACCATAGGGTGTGACCCTGTAGGTTCTTGCAACATTAGCAGTAATACTAGAACGATTCTATTGTCACAAACAATGAGTGGCATCTAGCAATGCATCATTGCTACCTAAGTTACAAGAAGTCATGATTCGACATAACCTTTTGTGATTAACCTTTCATGCATTAATCCTTAAGTCCTTTATCTCTGGTCCGGATACAATTCATGGGATAGTCACACCTGCATAGTCCATCCCATGTTTCTTGATATCTTGAGTAGACTATGATATACAAATTAGTATGACATCTCATATCAACTTATTTGAGCATGGCCATGCATTTCTAGTCCCACTCAATCAAGTGGCCTAAGATATTACTCCTATTATGTAGGAGGGACTTATCCTTTATTGATCAGCCATATCCCTCTACATAGATTGTGGTATATCCAACATCAGCCTTTATAGAACAACCTGTTACGGTGTACGTTTGACTGTATCAAAATATACAACTCACGATGCTGGGATAATAATGATCTCAAGTCTGAGGATCATATACATATTAATCACTATGAGTAATGTTGTGACAATTACATAATAATCCAAGAAACATACTCATAGCGGGTCAATCCAATATGTTGTTCTTTAACACACATATTCATGCATTGATTTTGACACTCCATATCAATGACAACTCTTTATCATCAATCAACTACATGTTAGTCTTAATGCATTATTGTTGTCCTAGTCAACAATAATACTCGACTAAGGATCTTTTAAGAATAATCATATTATTCTCAGGACATTATTATAAAACAGTTTATTTATACACACAGAAAGAAAAACTGAAATAATAATGACAACGCTTTATATTAATAAACATGGTAAATTAAGTATGTTATTACATCTCATGATTGATCTTTGGGCATACTCTTACATAAAGATGGAGAAATGTTTTGTTTTATTTAATTTAAACTTAATTACTCATTTACCTTTTTAACCATAACCAAAAACCTTCAAAACACTTAATAATATGTCCATATATGTCCACTCATGATATTAATGGTCTAATTACCACATAAGGACCACCACTTTAAAGTTCTATATCTATTAGACACCTTTAGCTAATAGAATACAACTTTTACACTTTACGCGATTTAGTCCTTTTTATCAAATTGAGCATTCAAACGATAAAATTTTTTAACGAAATTTTCACACAATCATACTATCATGCTGTCAACATTAAAAATAATTATTTCAACCTTGGATTTGTGGTCCTGAAACCACTGTTCTGATTTGACGAAAAACGGGTTGTTACATCAGCCATGTGAGTCACACGGCCATGTGACCCCTGCAGTTTGAAAATTTTCATCTTTTCCCGAAAAATTCTAAATGTTTCTGGTTTAGTCTCGATTTGTTTCTAATGTGTTTTTAGGGCCTCAAGGGCTCGTATAAGGGACAATATATATTATTGATGGAATTTGCTATGATTGATGTTGTGAAGTAAATGATTTATATTTTTGACAGTTTTGAAATGTAAACTCTGGTAATGCTCCAAAACCCTATTCTGGTGATGAATACGGGTTAGGGGTGTTACATTATAACCTCACATCTATACATCAACTAAGATTACTCTCCCACTCAGACATTATATTGAAAGCTCAATTACAAATTGTATTTTAAAACAATTTGTTTACAAAAATACTTGCATGAAAACAAGTTCCTAAGATCAATTAAACTTGCAATCTCTTCAATTGGTATACAGTACATAATCAAGCTTTCATTAAATAGGCATTATAGGCTTATAATCTTTTGTTGGTGTAAATGAGACATGCTACTAGAATTATGTTCCATTGGTCTTGTATATGGCATTAAATAAGTAGAGATATTTTTCTCTTTTATTTTAACTTCTATAGAATTTGAATCTCCTTAATATGATAATTTGATCATACTTGAATTCTTCGATTCAAAGTTCTCACTTGACTGATATTCATTAACCTTGTATAATTGATGCTCAATATCCAAAAAGAAACTTAAATTTGAAACAGAATATATTTTATTTTTAAATAAAAGAAGACACCAAAAAGATTCTTGCCGTTTCATTCAAAAATTTTATATATGTAAGAAGAAAAATGTGAAATATGCACAAGTTGGCGTTGTAAGAATTTAAAGGAAATTTCGCAATCATGGGATGTTTGCGGAAGAGGAGAATAATTAGATAAAGTTATTGTTTGCTTATGATTTGGACTACTTGAACATAAATTTTGGACGAATGGTAGCTACTAAAACCCTCAATATGTCAATACTAATTTGTGGGGTGGGGCATATAAACCTTTTATACTTTACTCCAAGCCACTAGAATTTGTAACATATCTTGCATGTCGCATTTTCCTTAGCAACAATCATTGAAGAAATTTTTCATTAACTCTTATCAATACCAAAACTTATAATAAAGGAATACTTTAGGTGCTAGAATGGGTAAAAAAAAATTAAGTATCAAAATGAGAAAATAAGTATACTTTAAGGGCTAAATCGTGAATTAAGAGTTATTATTACTACTATTGTGTAATGATAATGATGGTGTATCAAACTATAATAGTAGTCATGAATTATGTTAGGTTAGGCTGGATTGAGCTCATATATGATATTAATACCCTTTATATTAATATCCTACTTATGTTGTAAATAATGTGTAACCCTAATTCGTTTTAAGTTTATTTATATTATTTTTATTTTTAAAAATTATGTTATTTTTAATTTAATATTTAATAAATTAATGTATTTTTTATTGAAAATTTAAACATCTTCAACTTATTTTTCAATGTCAATCATATTATAGATTATAATAAATTTAATTTATATGTGATGTAAATTACATAATATAAAATATTAAATAACATATTAAATAATTAAAAAATAGAGTTGAATCAAGTTTAAATTTTAAATATTAGTGTTTAAGTCCGAGAAAATTTTTGTTAAAAACTTACCATTTCTTTTTCTCAAATCACTCCAATAAAATTTCGAGCTTTTAATAAACAACACAATCCTTAAAATAATCTAACATATATCTAAATATAAGATAAATTATAAAATATATCAAATACCAAATATAAATATGTTATGTACGTTTCATATGTAAACGACTTGGCGTGTTTATTATATTACTTTTGTGCTCGTCATACGCCCACATCGTATTTTTGTATCATTTAAAAAAAAATTATCAGATTTGAAACTCAGAGATTGAAATCAACCACTCATAATACACAGGGGCGAAGCTAGGAAAATTTTTAGGGGCGGATGAAATTTTAATTTTTTATAATTTATATTTTTATAATTTGTAAAGGATTAAATCGAATTTTTATAATTTGGGGGGGCAAAGTACAATTTTACCTTTATTAATTTAAAATTTTTAAAAAATTATAAGATCTTAAATATAATTTTATATTTTAGGAAGGTCGGGCACATACCAACCCCTAAATTCGCCCCTGATAATACACTATCATGATATTTAACTCAACCTCAAAAGATATCTTAGGAAATGACGAAAGTTAAATATTTAAAGTTGTCAGATGTACAAGTTTGGATCGATCTTTCAATTTAGGAGGCGTGTTTTATTTGGTCAAATAGTGAGTTAGATAGTGATTTGATATAATTGAACCCTATTTTGATAGATAAAATATTTGTTCATATAATGGTCAAATTCCATCCGACTTTAAACTTTAGACTCTTAAAAACATTTTCCTTTTTATAATTATTGCTAATACTTTTAAAACTACTTTTAATACTCATTTGTTAGGTTAGGGTTGAAAATATATACTGCTTCTCTTTTTAGGAATATACAGTGCTTTTTTTATATTTACAAATATTTTATTTATATATTTTTTTTAGATTTGATTATTGCCAATTAGTGTAATTTCAAATTTGGATATTTAAATATTGTCTGTAGTAAATTCAGAGTAGATGCGGATATTAACATTAAAATGTCCATTATCCGAATTCATTTACTTTGATAGAGAATAGACTTAGATTCGAATAATGGATATGTAAATATACTTTACTTTTAAATGTATCGTTTATGTGAATTCATTATTAACCTCTTTCTTTATTTTTTTTAAAAAAAATTATATTTATTAAATTTAAATATGTGACATATAATTTATCTAATTTGGATTCAAATGATAATTCTCAAATTTATTGCGAATAATAAATGAAACAAATTTAAAGTAATTAAAATTGTGTTTTCAAAATTTACGAGATTACAAATATTCAATCCACTGCGACCTCTAAATGTATTTTAGTAAGTCGGGCTGCTCTAATTGTAGGTATTCAGTATACCAATTTTCAAGATACAGCAATAACAGCTAGGATGGTTGCTTGATTAAAAATTTAATGTTTCTCCTAAACAAGTTTAATTCTAGATACGAATCTCCTAAACCAAACAAAATTCCAACTTAGTACATTGAACCGTACGTCTTGCAATACGAAATCTTCGAAGAAACCAAGACAAAGATACGATAATCCAATCTTAGGGTACATAAACGTGGATTAACCCAAAACCAAAATCAATTACTGTAAAACATAATTAAAAAAAAAAGTCAAAGAAGCCTCCCTAGTTACCAAGAACAATGATATAATAACAAATATCTTGGCTGTCTTTAATAGATAAGGCAAAGGCAATGTCTCTCACGGGATAATCACGTGCCCACCGGTCCTCTTTGTACAGGACATGTTTGAAATATTTTAATACATGAGTGTGTTTATATTGAATAAAAGCAGCAAGCAACAACTGGAGACAAAAACATGGTCCCATTGTTTGGTAATGGTGTCATTTGAGATAATTTTAAAATTTGCAGTGTCTCCATTTAAGGACGACTTTCCCTTTCACCATGGGGTGTGTGTTTGGTGGATATTTTTGGGATAATTGGTTCAAATTTATTCTACCAAATTTTAGATTTTAAAACATCGTAATTAAAGATTATGTATGAAAGAGACTTAAGAGTTGAGCCGGTGCACACAAAAAAAGCCGCACGGTAGTGAAGTTAAAGCTGGCTAACCTTTTTATCTTATTTATATGTCGACAACCTTTTTTTATTTTCAATTATTTTTCTTTTGGATCAAATATCATAGAGAGCATTTAAACTATCATGTATAGTGCAATCTGAACTTTCCCTGTGACTTTTAATTCGTTTCTTTTCTTGTCTTTTCCTTTTTAACAATCATCAAAGGTTTCCAGTATATTTATATTTATAATATCATGTTTCTCAAAACTATGATACATATTCTAGAAAATTAATGTTATTTTTAGTTAAGAGAAAGAATTATCTAAATTTCAAACTATAATTTGATGTGAACAAAATCTTAAATTATACAAGTTTATTTGCCAAGTGACTTAGTTTATGATGTTATTCTTGCAAACTTTCTTCTTCAACTAAGGGGTTAATGTTATTAGTGCTCTGTTGCAATGAAATATGGTTTAAAAGTGTAATTACAAAGTATTTGATTGAGTTGACACCACTTATTAATTGATTTTTAATTCAATCATAAAATTATAAAAATATTCATTTATTTATCAAGTAAGAAATATTACTATGTGGGTATTTATATCTTTATATTTTTATATAAAATTTAGAAAAAAAATACATCTTATATAAATTTTATATATAATAAGATTTGAGCATGAAATAATATAAATTTTAACATCTTAACTTTATTATTTTAACTAAAACCTCATTTTTGTTTGTATAATTTTTTTATAAATTCATTTGTTACATAAATTTATTTTCTGCCATTTATAATTTATTGTTTTCAAGTGTGCAGAATTGCTAAAAATATGGGCGGATTCAACTAGTTATGTTGGTTTAATTATGGTAATTTTGAGTTAGGTATTTTTTTTATTTTTAAATTTTCGAGTCAATTTTGAGTTTAAATTGTTTTGGGTTAGGGTCTTTTTGAATTCAGAATATTTTAAGTTCAAGCCATCAACTTTGACATTTGGTATTTTTGTGTTCAAGTTATTTAGGGTTTAGATTTTTTTTTCTCTAAATTATATTTTCGAGTTTGTCTGTTGAATTTAATAATTAATTAATTAACTGAAGTAAATTAAATGACTAAGATTTATTTAAAATTAATCGTAATTAATAGAATAAATAATAATTATTGTTAAAAATAAATATATAAGATTATAGTTTTAATTTAAAAATGAATACCTAGATGAAGCTTTGGCAATTAATACTAAGAAACAAACTTCGAAAACTTTTGAGCCCAAATGTATTATGATTTGTTTGTTTGAGTTAATAGATTAACAATTTAACCTAATAATAATAGTATAATTATAGATCTTAAATGGTAAGATAGTTAAATTTATACATAATGATAGGAGAACAAATATAAGAAAAAGCTATTTATACATAGCGAAAGTAATGAACTTTTATCGCAATTCAAATTGGTATATAAGTTATATATTAAAAAAATTTAATACCAATAAATGTGAGTGATAATACACATTGTATTCTAAAGAGAAGTAGTTTTGAATCTTGGAGATAATATTGTTGAGAGGAATAACCACAAATTCCAAACATGGACCACAAAACGGACATAGAGAATACCAAAAAATATTTAATAATTTTAATAATTTAGATTATAGATATTATTTTTACTTTTACTGAAATTATCTTTTTTTTTCTAACAAATAATTAAAAAATTAAATTAAATTAGGATAGTTTTATATTTGATTTGTTTTGAATTCAGATTAATTTAGGTTTGGATCATATTTTATTTAAATTATTTCTAGACTCAAATTGAGAGAATCTTGTTAAATTTTTATTATAAAATTAAATTGATGAGAATTGATTGATATAATTTTTATTCAGAATTGTCGTAACCATTTTTGATAAAACGGGAATCGACTAAAAATAGGGAGTCGCCACCGATCCTTTATTCGGGGTGTGATCGGGTCACCTTGAGATGGGTTATTTTAGTAAAACGTTTTGGTTTATTAAAATAATTTTGGTCCGCAAAATTTGAGAAAACGGGTTCGGGAGTCGGTTACGTGCAAGGAAGGATTAGCACCCTCGCAACGCCCGAAATCGGTACCAAATTGATTGATCAATGTCCCAATGCTGAAAACTTGAAAATATTCGGGATAAAAAGAATTAAAAGAATGGGTTAATTGAATCGGGATTGAATCTCAAGATTAACTCGCTTCAAAGGGGTAAAGTTGTCATACCCAGCACGTTAGGATATGACGCCTCTAGACTCTGACATCGAGGTCATCTTTGATTTTCAAATCGTGTGAAGAAGGGTGTTTGAACATTTAGTCGAACAGAAAAATCGACACCCAGCACGTTAGGATGTGATCTTTCGAACTTCTGAACATACAAATATTGTCTTTATGGAAGAAATTAATTTCGTGTCGAGTAAAATGTAGAAAATGAAAATATAATGCTAGCAAGCATATAGAACAAATATATTAAATACGAGCAATAATAATAAGACAAAGATAGAAATAAAATGAGTAAAACCCATACGCTAAATGGGATAATAAACAGAAAACGAAATAACGATAAGCCAAATGAAAGCTTTATAAGAAGGCAGGAAAATAAAAATAATAGCAATAATAATGATAACATAATGATGATGAAAGAACACAAAATATGTTCCATATAATAATGTAAATACAGTAATAATAATAATAAGAATGCTAATAATGATAATGACATAGTGGTAATGAATAATATGGCAACAACAATGATATTAATAATATTTATAATAATAGTAATAGTGATAATAATAGAATAACAATAATAGTTCGACACATATACATACTATATCAATATGAATACAATAACAATAATAGTAATAATAGCAATGATAATAATGATTATAGTGATGATAACAATAATACCAATTTAAAGAGAAATAAATACGTCAAAGCATTTAAACGGGTTGGAAACCAAATTAAAATTAGAATAAAATAGTGAGGATCAAAGTTGCAATAAGTCAAAACGAAAAGGGGTGTGGACCGAATTGAAACGCGGTAGAAGTAATGAGGTGAAATTTCGAAAAACGGCGAAACATTGAACTGGACCGAAATCAAGGCACTGAACAAATGGGGGGCTATTGCGCAAATATTCCCTTGAAGGGATATATGCGGTTTCCTGGAACCAAAACGCCACCGTTTGTCCCTGATAAAAAACCCTCATTTATTTCAATTTTCATTTTCGAACCCTCATCAAAAACGACGGTTTCAGCAGTCCCTCCCTCTCCCCTTCGATTCGTCAGAAACAGAGAAGTCCTTGGGCTCCTCCCCTTTTCCTATCCGGTTCAAAGGGTGACCACGGAAATCGCTCGTGGCCCGCTGCTCCATCACCGCCCGTGGTGGTCGATGGTGCGCGAAGAGAGGGGTCTCCAAACCCACTGCATGGAGTCTGCAGAACCGGGGTTAGATCGACCCAGGAAATGCTGAAACCCCAAGGCTCTTAGCCTGATTTCCCCACGCCGACGCGACGACGAAACGAGTTTCCCGACGGCGCCTCCAGATTCGGGTAAAGTCCTTTCGCTTTCTATCTCATTTTTGTTTGCCGAGATTCGAAGCAATAAAGGAAGTAAAAATAAAAATAAAATCAACAGTAAATATTATCCAAAAAAACGAATGCAAAATCGACCTTTTCAGTACCTTTTTGTTTTTTTTGATTCTGTTTCTTGATATCTGGTAATATACGAGTCTTTTTTCGAACCTAAGATTTTCTTGATTTTTATTTCTGTTTGCTTGGAAAAGTTCTCTGCGAAAGGGCCAAAAACCGAACCCTTATTACGTTTGTTTTGAACGGCTTTTTAGCCGGAAAGTTGCAACCGTTTTCTTATTCTATCATTTGCTCCATGCTTCTCTGTTTTTTTCGTTTCCTGTCTCTGTTGTGCGTCTTCTTTTGCAGGTGACGGGTGGCTTGGGGCGTGCGCGAGTGTCCGGTCGAGGTCTCGGGAAGGGGTGTCCGAGGCGTGCGACGAGGTTGGTGCGCACCTAGGGCCACAGGCTTCATCCGTCAGGGCGTGTGCACTGGAGCCAAGGCGCGTGGTGGCCGAGATGTCGTGGGTACAAGAACCGACGCGCGTGGTGGTCAACACGAGGTGAAGCGCACGTGTGTTAGACGCACGGGGCAGACGAGGAGGCTGTTGACGGCGCTGGCTAGGGTTGCTGAGAAAAAAATTTAACTTTGGGCCATTGGGCCTCTGCTAATTTGGATTGGGGTTTGGTTAGGTGGGCTGATTGTATTGGGCTCTGGGTTAAGGCTAATTGGGTTTGTAATGGACATTGAACATTTAAAATTTTATTGGTTTTGGTTTCGTGTATTGGGCTGTTTGGGTTTGGGTTGACTGGAATTGGGTCCTGAATTTTTGTAAATGGACATTTATAAAGACTATTTTTATTTTAATGGACCTTTGTAACATTTGGTTTTTTTTTCAATCTGGTTTTGTTTTGTCTAATGGGCCTGGGTTTGGGTTTGGTGAGTTGTAAATGGGCTTTAAATTGGATTGTCATTTTTTGGTCTGTTTAATGGCATTTTGCTTTATTCCAATTTTGGTTTTGTAATTGGGCTCGGTTTGACCTGGTCTTTAATGTGGTTCCAAATTTGCTCTGTAACGGACTTTCATTTGGACGTTTATTTCGGTTCTTTATGTGGGTATTGGGCCGGGCAGAAATTGGGTATTACAAGAATATATATATTTTTATACATAGATATCATCAGATATTATCAAGGATGATAATATTAACGCAAATTTAATGGCTGATTATATTATATATCAAAGATTTAGTTTAACATATGTTTAGTAAATTTAGTGAAGAATGCATGCAATGCGAGGTGAGTGTAAAATTGAAATATAAGGAATATACAGATAGGGAGATAGCTAGCTGTAAGCAACAAATTGTATGTCAAAGGGACCAAGGGTTCCAGGAATTTAGGTAGATGTTTGGTCAATTCTTAGCATCTTCACAACTGACAGCTAAAATCGTTGAAGGATTATAGATTAATCCCCCTTCCGTATGGAATGAGCGAAACCATTGAAGCAGCCTGCACTCTTTAATTAATTATATTCGGTAATATTAGTGTGGAGCACGAGACAAAACATGTGGGATTTTTAGTTTTTATGTATTAATTTTCACTTTCATATATTTTATCTAGTTTAATGTGGTCGGGTTTGAAGTTTCAACTTTTCATGTTTTGAGTTTTGAGCTTTAATTATTTTTTATATAATATAGCAAATATAATAATAGATTTACTAAAATGTTAATGTAGATATTTTTCACAAACTGAAATGAGAGCAAAAGGGAAGCTTTGATAAATAATGATAAGGGAATGTGTAGTCAAAACGACGTGACAATGAAACATTAATACACCTCAAATTAAAATCAAAATGAATGAAACCAAATCACATTCATGAAAACATGCATGCTCTCCTATCCTCTTCACCTTTCAAACCTTTTCCCTTCAAAGTTCCCAAGTTCTTTCATCAATGGCCGACCAACTGTCTAGGGTTAGTAATTCCCACATTAAATATTCTTTTACATATGATAACGTGTCCCATCCATAGATAGACAAAGGAATTGGATTTTTATTTTCTTTTATTGGGAAGGTGAGGTGCAGGGATCCGGACCACATCCCACCCTCTATAAGAAGCCTTTACCATTTCATCTCATTTCCAACAACATTTTCAGCTTTTTTGCTTTCTATTGTGCCACTCCAAAAGACATCAAAGAGAGATTAAAACAAAGGAGAGACTTCAACATGAAGATCAGCTTAAGCAGTAGTTCTAGCGGTGCAGCAGCCATGGGAGAGTCCAAGAAGAAGGTTTCATGCAGAAAGCTAGGAGGGTATCTCAGACAACAAAAAGGCAGGCTATACATTATCAGAAGATGTGTGGTTATGCTCCTTTGCTGGCATGACTAACAAGTATTTGCTGCAAACTTGGGACTCAAGGATTAATGTCATGTGTCTAAGCATTTTTGGAGCAAATTTAAGCTTCTTGTTTTCCGAATGTAAATATAGCATAAGAGAATCATATGTAGCTTAGGGCTTTAGTGAGGTTCTCCTACCTTTTAGCTGTTTTTTAGACTACAAAGTTTCCTTTGTTAAATCAGATAAAACCTAAACTTATCCATATTTACATTATATATAAAAAGTTTCCATATATTTTATGTATAGTGTTGTTTTCTTTTCTTTTTTCTTTTTTGTCTAAGCTAATATGAAGTTTATGTGTAAGTTTTGTTAAGTCATACGCATAGCTTTACTGAACTGCAAGTTTCAATTGATCAAATGATGGTTGTTTAGGAAAAAAAAACCAGAGAATGAAATAAGAAAAATAAAATTAGGTTAAGAAAGTAAGAAGGTTTTTAGGTATTAATACGGTAACCTTAACCATTTCGATCAGACAGTGAAAATGGTTTTAATAGAAGAACTCTTTATATATTTGAACAATGAAAACACTGATCTTTTTAATGAATACGTATCATTTTATTAAGCACACTTTTTATGAACAAGCTTAATATTTCATCAATGATTTTTTCATTACCATCAAGTACATAATCTACCAAAATGAAGTTTGGATATTTCCTACATGTTGGAAGTGACTTGATCGCTTCCGATAATCATACTAATCAATTATGGTATGGTTTTTACTTACCAAGTTATTTTGAGCTAATTGAACCAAGTCCATGGTAAAGAGTGGGTTTGCATACATGATTTTAACTATAATATATATCTTTTTGTTTATGAGACTCTCCCGTATCCAGTTACCACATTGGGTTCTGACTAAGTTCAGATTTGAGTTGAATTAAACCTCAAAACGGAGGACAATGTTCTCCCAACACTATTTCTCCATCCATAAGACTTGAAATCAAAATCTAAGTGAAAGAGTATCGAGTTTCTCACCACTCAATCCAACAAGTATAAGTAACTATAAAAGTTCATACATCAAAACGATGCATCTAATTTTGTCTTGATCATTGTCACTGAATATTGATAATGCTTAAAGGCTATACTTGTGCTTCTTAATCTAATTTACTACTATGTATTGTTTATGCATGGTCTTAATTTGTCTTGATTTGTATGACGTATTGTTTAAAATTCTTCTTGTAACAGCCCGTTTTCAGTGAAATCAGAACAGTGGTTATGGGACCACAAATTCGAGTCATAAAGAAAATTTATTTTACAATTATTGCATGATCTCATTATGATAGGAATGTTATATAAAAATTTTGATAAGAAAATTTTACCAATTTCATGATTAATTATAGAAAGGACCAAATTGCATAAAAATGCAAAAGTTGAATTCTAGTAGCTAGAAGGATTAAATAGCTATGGAATTCAAAACTTGAGGTCATTATATGGTAATTAGACCATTAAGAAAAAAGTTAGTAGATATTTATGGTGAATCATCCATGGAAAATTAGAAAAAGAAAAAGACTCAATTGGAAAGTGGAAAAATTAATGGATGATAAATAAATTAAATAGAAATATCATATTATTATTATCATCTTCTTCCCTAAAAATACATAGAAACCCTAGGGAAGAGAAAGCAAGCTTTCTTGGCTTAATTGGGTAAGTAATCTTGTCCTGTTTTTAGTAATTTTTATATTTCCGAGATTGGAATAGTTTAATCTATCTATTTTGGAGATTAATTTGTAAAGATATCAAAGTACTAGGGTTTTTCCAAGGATGAATATGATGAAATTTTGAAATTTATGGTAGAAAATGAAAGGTTGTTGATAGATAATCAACTTTTACAAAGAGAATTTTGATGAAATTATGATTTAGGGACTAAATTGAAAAATGGTAAAACCCATGGAAAAATTATGATTTTTGTGAAATTCATGGGCTGTTATTAAGACATGCAAAAATCGGTTAGGCTTGGAATAAGGATTAAATTGCATGAATTTTATTTTCTGAGCCTAGGGACAAAACTGTCATTTACGAAAAGTATAGGAGCAAAATAGTAATTTTGCCTAGAAGTAAATTGAGTTCAATTGAATATGAAATGGATTAAATTGATGTTAAATTTATTTATATAGATCTAAAAAGATCAAATAAAGAGTTAGATCGAGGAAAAGAAAATGTGACAGATTAGTAGATTTACCTACACGAACAAGTGTCAAGGTAAGTTCGTGTAACTAAATTGTATTTATTCTTATGCTTGAATTGAGTGTGGTATGTGATTATATGAATTAAATAAATTTTATAAAAATATGAAATAATCACATGTCCAATCATGTCCAGAAAATGTTAAGTCCCGTTTGAATAAGGAAATGCGATGGATACATAAATTTCTCGTATTGATTATAGTCCTGCATATGTTGCAGACATTGTAGCTCGGATGAGCATCCTGTTAAAAGCCTTCTCGAGCATTCATGTTATATAGTTCCTGGGAGCATCCTGATTGGTAGTGATCTTGCATGTGTTGCGCACTACCGCAGCTCTTTGTGAGCGTCCTGTTACACAATTCAATCGGTTGTGATCCAGCATATATTGTGGACAAAAATGTAGCTCTTTATGAGCATTCTGTTATAGCTCGCTTGAACTTCCTGTTAAATGGCTATTCAGAGCTCCTTGTTAATAACTCTTCGGAGTTACCTGTTAAGCTCAATGAGCTTCCTGTTTTAAACTCTTATGAGTTTCCCATTTAGCCAGGATAAGCTTCCTGTTACATGGCTCATATGAGCATCCTGATATATGACTCGAGAGTGTACTTCCTGATTAGGTGCCTTATTTGGGTACCCCTGGATATGAATTGGCAGATTTTACTTTTGTACACTTTAAGTATACTACATGAACGTATCCATCAATATTTCAAATAAATTCAACGGATAAAGTTCTGATAAGGCTAAACTGAACTTGAAATGATTTGTCATGGAAATGTACTTGTAATATGGAAAAATGATATGGAAAGCATATATATATGAAAATCATTAAATGATGAGCTCATCCATGTTCTTGGTATTATGTGAATTACTTGACTAACATGATTGGTAAAGTTGTGTGTTTTAGGCTATTAGCCAAATTGCTTTGATGCATTTTTGTGTGATTATCTTAAATGAAAATATATGGTAAGTTAAATTCCTATTATATGAACTTACTAAGCATTTGAAATGCTTACTCGGTTTTCTTTTCTCTATTTTATAGCTTGGAAGCTCGTAAAGGTTGGAATCAGTCGGAGCATCATCACACTACCCTTCAGCCCGTTTTGGTATAAATAGAAAACTTGTTTTGGTATAATGGCATGTATAGGCCAACTTGGCCAATGTTGGCATGTAAATGGTTGTTTGTAAATCTAGCCATTGGAATGGCTAGTAATGGTATGTTTTGGTCCATAATTATAAGGCTATATTATGTTTAACATATATGTGTATGGTATAGTTAAATTGAATTATGGTAAATTATATGTTTCACAAAAAGGTAAATTTGGAAATACATGAATGTATGTGTTAATATATCATACATAACTCTTGTGTTTGGCTTGGTTAAGTTTTCTTGAATTGGTTGTTGAAAATGCTTAAGTGTTAATGAAGGTGCAAGGTAAAAAGGGTGAGAAATAAGGCTTGGAAAATGACCTTATTTTGTCCATAAGGGTAGACACACGGGCGTGTGTATTGACCGTGTGTGACACATAGCCATGCGCATGGGCGTGTGGTTTGGCCGTGTGTCCCCTGCATTTGAAAATTTGAGAAACAGAATGCTCAAAATTGAGCACATGAGTAGAGACATGGGTGTGTGTCTCAGCCATGTGGGACACACGACCCAGCACATGGGCATGTGCTTGACCGTGTAATCCCTGCACTTAATTTTCGAAAATTAAATTGTCCACATGGCCTAACACACGGGCGTGCGCCTGGCCGTGTGACCCAAGTCAGAGAGTTACACGGGCTGGGACACGGTCGTGTGCCTCACATCGAATACCCACACAGCCTAAGACACGGGCGTGTGTCCCCTACACCTAAGAAAAATTTTTAAATTTCTTGAAAAATTTCTTGAGTTTCCCGATTTAGTCCCGACTTGTTTTTAGTGCAAAATTTTGGGCCTTGAGTGTCCATTAAGGGACAATATGATTGGATTTGTATATGAATAGTAAATGACATGAATTAATTATATTTGTTCTATAAACTTCGGAAATGCTCCGTAACCCAACGACGGATATAGGTTAGGGGTGTTACACTTGTCAAATGCTCATTTGAATACACACAACTCTATCTCTATCCCGATATTGTGTATGAAAAAGGTATGATCCAAAATATAAATATGTATATGACTTTCATGAGACAATCAAATGCTATAGAGGAAATTTGGTGAGACTTTAAAAAGATTTTATACATAGAATTTGGTTGAGACTTACCTATGAATGAGTATCAGAATGATCCTGAGGTAATCTAGGTGACTCGGACTAAGGACATCTATATGCCATGGAAAATTATTGGATGCTCCTAGTTCCATGTCAGTATTTGCATATTCAGGAATACCAACACTAAAAATAATTGAAAAAAGAATACTAATGTTCTCTTCTCTTCATTTCAGAATAAGGTTTGGACAACAAATCAATAGTTGGAAGAAGTGGAAGTGGACTTCTTTCCTAAACATTTAGACCAAATTCAAATTATGAAGTTGGCATTGTTAAGAGATTGTACTTGAATACCACCCCTGGCTTGAACAAGACTTAGATCGTAAAATGAATGAGGACACATGTGATTATACCATAATAAAAAAAGGTTGGAAAAAGACTAAAATTGTAACACCCTAAATAATTTATTTCTGCTTCTGTAAATATTTGACAGAAGTGTATATCTGCTTCAATGGTTAAGTGTTCTGGGTGTGTGTGTGAGGTCTTGGGTACAAGTCCCACTTCTGTCATTTTTGTTATTTTTGGATCCAAGCCTTATCCTTGTTCAATGGGCTTATACAAAATTATCTGTTAATCCATTTCAGAATGAGCCTGTTGGTTCAAGTGGTAAAGGGGTGTGTTGTGTTGGAGGTCTTGTGTTCGAATCCCTGCGCGAGCATAGGTATTAATTTTTGCTTGAATGTTGGTTAGATTTTCGGTTTAGCAAGAATTCTGAGTGGTTTGTGGGTTTGTGGGATTTTTCCTGATTTTATTTTATTTTGTTGTTGTAATAGATCGATTTAGACCCTAGTCGGAACAGTGGTTTCAGGACCACAAATTTGGGTCATAAAAATATTTTAATATTATTTTCTATGTCTGCAGTATATTATTTAGCATGTGTTAAAGTTCTGTAAGTTAATTTGTCCATCTGTGTGCTTAATTTGGCATAAGGACTTTATTGTGAAAGATGCAAAATTTGCTCCTTTATGAAAAGACATCTATTTGAGATGGCTTTTAAATGAGTAGGCCTTATGAGGCAATTAAGCCAATATTTAGATAGTGGATGGTTAAAAGACACTTACGTTTATATGTTTATATGTTTTATATGTTTATTCATAAGGTTAATTTTGTAAATTTAATGATATAAGTTATAACATAATAAACATAAAACATGGCCATTGTTCATCTTATTTGGTCGACTTTAGCAAGGAAAGAAGGGAAGAAAAACCATTTTAGGTTTCGACACTCATCTAGTTCAATTAAGGTATGGATTTTGATTGGTTTTTGATAATTTCTACGTTTTTGCAATCGTTGCTTTGTATACTTCAAAACCCATGCTTCAATTTTTTGAATTGATGATATTTTTGAAATGTGCCATTGATGAACACATGAGTTTTGTGATGTTTGATGGTGAATTATGAAAGATATGTGTTTGATTAATATAGTTTGTCTTTGAATTTTTGATGAATTTGAGTATTTTGGACTTAATTGAGAAAATAGTATTTTGAGGGACTAAATTATGAAATAAATGAAATGCATGGACTTGTATGAGATACATGAATATTCGCCTAAGCATGGGTATATGATAACTTTGTGTATTTTGTGATTTTGTGAAATAGGGACTAAAATGTCCAAATGTAGAAATGTGAGGGCTAATTTGTAAATTTCCCTAAATATGTGTATTTGGACTGAATTGAATGAGTTAGTGAATAAAAGGGTTAAATTTAAATATGTATAGATCAAGAACCGAAGAAAACAGACTTAGATCGCGAGAAATCAAAAGTAATTGAGTAGCCATATCCGTTCGTTAATCGAATCTGAGGTAAGTCATATACAAATAAATGTATTTGAATTGAACTATTTGTGTATATATGAAATTTGAATTGCTATGAATATCCATTGAGATGGAATGTATGTGAAGTCTGAGTTTACAAATAAGTTGACAAGTTAACAGTGTCCGAGAAGTCCCATTTGAACCTAAGGATAGATAGGATAGTATATGTCATGACATAGGTGTCCGTTATGTGATATCATGTAAGACCACGTCCGGGACGTTGGCGTTGATTCAAGATTTCATGTAAGGCCACGTCTGGGATATTGGCATCGAGATGAGATTTACGTGTAAGACTATGCCTGGGACATTGTCATCTTATTGATTCGTGTAAGACCCTGTCAGGGACAGTGGCATCGACATTTGGTTACATGTAAGACCACGTCTGGGCATTGTACGACTATTCCGAGCACTTTGAGTATCCTATTAGATTTCGAACGGTTCAACGGGCAAGTCCGAGAAGATGAATAAATATGTGAGTTGTACATCTGTTTCAGGTACGTTGATACGTATGCTTTGTATAAGCATGAAAGGTGAGTAAGTACTTTATGTGCATTGATGCAAAGGAACATTTGAGATATATGTATGTTTGAGATATGAGTAAAAGAGATACTTGAAATATGATGAATTGGTAAGCAATGGCAAATCAAATGAGCCAAAGAGATTATTTATATGTTTGATATGAAGATATGATAATGAATTTAATTAGCAATGCTTATGATTGATTTTATGTTAAGTTTATTTGTATATGGCTTACTAAGCTTTTGGAAAGCTTACTTTGTGTGTGTTTATTCTGTTTTATAGATCGTTAAAGCTACGAGAGGCTCGGGGACCGTCGAGGATTATCATCACACTACCTAAACTCATTTTGGTACCTTTTGGAGAGTATATAGCTAAATATGGCATGTATAAGCTAGTCATGTTGGAATATTGATACACCGTAATTATAACATATTTTAATCCCACATTTAGCTTGTTTTTGGATGATTTATTCCTCAATTTATGTAAAAATGTGCTCTTAATCCTTTCTTTTCATGTCTTATACCCAGGATAGCACTCGAGGATGAAAAGAACATAAAATGGGCCCAAAACGGAGTAAATGGGCCATATCACGAAATCGACACGGCCTGGACCAAATTCCACACGGTCGTGCCTTGATGAGCATCTAGAACACAGCCTTAACCTTGATCTACATGGCCGTGCCTCAACTTAGAAATCCGAACACGGCTTGAAGACGAGTTACACGAGCGTGTGACATGGCCATGCCCCTGTCGTGGCTTTAGACAATTTTAGTAGGAAAAGGATACTTAGGGAGAAAGAATCACATTCCAAAAGCCTATAAATAACCCCTAAGTACCACATTTGAGGAGGCGTCGAGTTAGGCCAAGAAGCCAAGCCGGAAAGGTCAGAGTTGAGGGAATCAATCGAAGTTAGCCAGTTGATCCATCCCAAGAAGCCGGAATTCTACTCAAGACGGCAGATTTCTCCTTCAATTCCTTCAGGGAGTTTTAGGGATTATTATGTTTTGTTTTATCTTTTCTCTTGAGATGTTTTCTTTATTTGTTATGAACTAAACCCCTCAGATACCTGAAGGGGATGAAACCTAGATGAATCTTGTTATCGTTTTTTGAATTATATGATAAATACTTAGTTTGTTCTTAATTATGTGTGCTTAATTCTTGAGTTAATATTTCGCGGATATTGATTCAGGTTTGATGTGCTTAGGTGGAGGAGGAATAGACCCTGCTTAAGAGTAGATCTAGCTAATTAAGCGGAGTTGATCGCACGCCTAGAGATAGAGTGATGAGATTTTTCCGGATTAGGGTGAAACCTAATATGGGAATCCATAGATCGATTTACTACTATTCTAGGGGGTTATTATAAGAGAACGAGAGTTCCACTAATTAACCTAGGGTTAGACGTTATTCGCCTCGAGAGAGGGTTTAATATACGTTAGGGAGTCCTACGGATCAAACTAAGTGAATAAATCGTATGGTTCAGTGTTAGATAACAAGTGAAGTCTAGGTGGATTCTTCCTAAGGGTATCGTCGTGATCAACTAAGTTTTTCTTCTAGTTATTTCCCAATTCGTTTGTCTTTGCGTCTTTAGCTTAGTAGTCGTTAATTTAGATTAAAGCAATTTCACTTTATTTTAGGCTAAATAATAAAAAAAAAGTTAATATTAGTACTTTTAGTTCCTTTAGGTTCGACAATCCGGTCTTGCCTAAGCTATACTACTGTTCGATAGGTACACTTGCCTTTAATCGTTGTTAGAGTTAGTTTCCAGGTTTGATCATTCGTTTTATAAATTTTAAAGCTCAAATTTCAGCGATCAAATATGTTTGGTTGTAAATAGTCATGTGATGTGGCTAGATAAATGTTGGTAATATGCATGAGCGTTTATGGTATATAATGCATGTTTTGGTATGGCTTGATGGCAATGAAATGGTCTTATGAATGGTAAGCTTATTGATGGATTGATGCCAAGGTGATTAAGTGAATTTATGGATGAATCATGCTTGGTTTTATATGTGATTTAGTTGTGTCATTTGGAATATAAGTTGTGTAACACCCCTAACCCGTATCCGTCGCGGGACTAGGGTTACGAGGCATTACCAAAACAAACACAACTCAAAGCAGGATGTACACATACATAGTATACAAAATCAAAGCTAGCATATATGTTTTGAATCATTTAAACAGAGTAAATTGCATATTCTGTCAATACAAATTTCATACCTCAATAACAAAACCAAAATCATTTACTTCACATCTAACACCTATCTCAAATTTATAACATAATCAATCATTTATAATTAACATCATTAATCTAATCATTTTATTAAAGTCTTAATAAATAAACATCACTTTAAAACATATATATGGTATTCGAACATTGTATCATTAAAACCAAATAGTGTCAACCACATTATGTATAACATTCGGCCAAACTTAATATCTCCCATAAAACTAAATTCGAATATATATATATATATATATATTCATCATTTCTTTAACTTACAAATTATATCTAATTCCAAATTCATAATCTAATCATAAAACTAAATATAATTGTATTACTAATAATCATCCATCACCATTTCACAATATGGCCGAATACATACATACAATTTTAACCTTGACATTCCAAATCCAAACCTTTCAAGACTTAAAAATTAACATAAACACATACTTTATAATTGTATTCGAATATATATATATACCATCATAACCAATTCACAATTTACTAGCTCACATGCATAGTAATATTTATTACATATACATTTCACTTAACTTAACTCAATTGATATATATTAATATAAGTATACAAATACACATTTGATCATAGTTAGTTTAATAAATCAATCAAACTTTACATAATACATAATAAGTACACCATTACATATCACCCAATCACATTCAACATATCCATGGCTTCATCACTTAGCTTAGCCAAAATATCCACATATACATTCGATTCAAGTTCATGTATCAACTAAATCAGTCCATCAAACAAACATAACCAACATATAAGTATCAGCCACATAACCAAGTTCTATATGTCTAGTTTTAAAACATAACACAAGCTTAGCTATTATGAAACATATACTTAACCAAATATGCATATGAATAAACCTATTCACAACAACTATCGCAAACCATCATCAAAGATAGCAAATCAATAACTATCGCAAACCATCATCAAAGATAGCAAATCAATCAAAAGAGGATAAGCCATTTTCGCATGGCTATTATTTACATACATAAGTACTTAATTCATTTTCAACCTTTTTCTATGCTATACATGCCATATATTCATAATTAACATAGCCAAAATACCAAAGAAAGCTGTTGATAGTGTGATAGTCCTGCTGATGATCCCCGAGCTCGTAACGTATCCAAAATCTATAAAACAGAAATAGAAAAAAAACACAAGGTAAGCTATTTAAGCTTAGTAAGTCAATAGCAAGGTAAAATTAATTAACTTAACAAAATCATATATACAAAGCTATATCAAGTAGTGAATTATACGCAATCACAAGTAACTACTCAAATTTCAATATCAAATTCAAATAATGTACGCTTTGGCCGAATACACATAGTTAAAAACTTATACACGGTTCACATGTTTACACATTAACTTCTGTACAATGAAATAAACATATAACTTACCTTTCATTTCATAACACAGATTATGTACGTACCTGAGTTCTTTTAGTTCAAATATCACATTAGCCTTCACTTACACATGCCCGTTGAACCATTCAGAATTAAAAAGGATACGCGGACAGTCGGAAGCTCGTGCAATGCCAACGTCCCAGACGTGGTCTTACATGTAATCACATGTCGATGCCACTGTCCCAGACAGCGTCTTACACGAATCAAATATGATGCCAATGTCCCAGACATGGTCTTACACGATAACACATATCGGATATCCTATGTCATGACATATGTATCCTATCTATTCCTAAGGTTCATACGGGGCTTACGGACGTTGAATCTCGGTCGAATAACAAGTAGCAAATAATTCCATAACAAGGGTTATTTCAACATTTAAATGCTTATTGACTTACCTCGGATGTCGCCGACTGTTAAATCGGCTACTTGACCACTTTTGTCTTTCCCCGATCAAAATCTGATTTCTTTAATTCTTGATCTAAACATATTCAAATTAAGCTTATTTAAACACCATTCTATTCAATTTAGCCTAAAAACACATAAATGGGCAAATTACAATTTTGCCCCTAACATTTCACACTTTTACAATTTAGTCCTTTTTGCTCAATACACAAAATACACAAAATTTGACTACACTCCTTAAGGGCCGAATATTCCTAGTGCCCATACAAGCCTACACATTTCAATTATTTCACATTTCAGTCCCTCAAAAATTTACTTTTGCAATTTAGTTCAAATTACTCAATTTTATCAAAAATTCAAAGACAAAACTTATTAATCTAACACATATATTTCACATTTCATCATCAAACATAAAAAACCACAAGGTATCATCAATGGAAAAACACAAAATCATCATCAAAATCACAAATTGAGACATGGGTTTTGAAGTACACTTAATAATGATCTCAAAAATGTAAAAATTATCAAAAACCGAACAATTAACATACCTTAATTTAAAGAACACAAGGCCGAACCCTAGTTGCTTCTTATTTCTTTTTCTTTTTCTTGGTTTCGGTTAGCTTAAAGAAAAAGATGAACATTGGTTTCTTTTATTTAATTATAACTTATATTATATTATTACCAAATTACCTAATTAATCATTTTAACTTAAATAATATTAACATATAAATTAAGGGTATTTATGACCTTAACCATCCACTATCTCCTTAAATGGGCTAATTTCCCTTTAAGGACCTCATATTAAAAAGCCACTATCAAATAAGCACTTTACACTTTAATTTGTAACTTTTACATTTTACGTGATTAAGTCCTTTTATTTAATCGGGTACCTAAATGACAAAATTAAGTCACGAAAATTGAACACCAATAAATTCACACATAATAAACACGAAAAATAATTTTAAAATATTTTTCGAACTCAGATTTGTGGTCCCGAAACCACTTTTTTAATTAGGGTCAAAATCGGGATGTTACAAGTTGGCATATTTAGAAATGTAATTGAATGGAATGATAGGTTGAACATTTGACATGATTTTGGTTGCCAAATTGTGTATGGGATATTACTTGTTTGAGCTTGTAGGGATGACCCTTGTGTGGGTGGCAATTTGGAAAATGGCTTATAATTGCCCACACGGTTGAGCACACAGACGTGTGGCTCGATCGTGTCCCTCGTGGTTGAAATTCAAAACAAGTCAGAATCGACCACGGGCTAGTCACACGAGCGTGTGACTGGCCATGTGGTGCAAGTCAGGATCGACCACTGGTAAGGCACACAGGCATGTCCACGGTTGTGTGGACAAGTCAGTATGTATGCCCTGTTTTGACACGGCTTAGACACACGGGCGTGTCTGAGGCCGTGGGAGGCACACGACTTACCAACACGGGTGTGTGAGCTCTTAACTTAGAAAAAGTTTTAAATTTTTGAGAATTTCTGTATGTGTTCGATTTAGTCCCGGCCCTATTCTAAAGCATGCTTAAGGTCTCATTAACCTAGTTAAGGGACACTTTGATTGCATTAGATGAACTGTAATATGAAATGTCCACAAAAGTTTTCGATTGTCTGGTAATACCTCTTAACCCTAATCTGGCGATGGTTACGGGTTAGGGGTGTTACATTTGATTGGCATCAGAGCTACGATTTAGTTGATTCTTGGACTAACGTAGCATGTGAGAGTCTAGCTATACATGCCATATATCTAAACTGTGATAGTGTGATGAATCCTGACGTGTAAAATGTGATTTTCATATAGTAATGGATCTCAAAAGAGCCGTAGCTGACGATGTCGAAAGCAATGCGCTTGCTCCCGCTCAAGGGACAGCGCCCTCTGATTCGAGACTGGCTATGAGCGGTCAAGAGGGAGAAGCTAAACAAGCTTTCTTCCAGATGATGAGTGAGTGGTTCACTCAGTTTGTAAGAGAAAATTCGGCTATTTTGCAACCTCCGCCCCTGCATAATCCCCCTCAGACCTCAGTTGTGCCTCCGGTAATGAATTTGAATCTGTTGAACAAGCCTCCAGTCGACAAAATCCATAAGTATGGGGCTGAAGAGTTCAGGGCTACTAATGACGATGTTGAAAAAACTGAGTTTTGGTTAGAAAACACTATCCGAGTATTTGATGAGATGTCTTTGACTCCAGAAGAAAGTATTAAATATGTTGTTTCTTTGTTACGAGACGCAGCATACTAGTGGTGGAAGGCTTTGATTTCTGTAGTTCCAAAGGAACGGGTTACTTAGGATTTCTTCTAGTCTGAGTTCTGAAAGAAATACATTAGTCAGAGATTCATTGATCAAAAACAGAAAGAATTTTTGGAATTAAAATAAGGCCGTATGTCTGTCACCGAGTACGAACGAGAGTTTGTGAGATTAAGTAAGTATGATCAGGAATGTGTATCAACGGAAGCGATAATGTGTAAGAGATTTGAAGATGGACTTAATGAAGATATCCGTCTGTTGGTTAGGATTCTGGAAATAAAAGAGTTTGTTGTACTTGTTGATCGAGCGTGCAAAGCTGAAGCACTCGGTAAAGATAAAAGAAAAGCTGAGTCTGAAGTCAGAGATGCGAGAAAGAGATTTTAGAGCAAATCATTCCAGTCTACTTCAAAGAAATTCAGAGATGAGCATAGTCGTTCTAGAACTAATATGGGACAAATGAGTAGAGATGGAGTTAGCTCAAAGTCGAATATTAAAGCTCCAGCAACTTCAATGGCAAGTGTTGGAAATGTTCAATCCAAGCGACCTGAATGTAAACATTATGGTAAAAGGCATCTGGGGAGTTGTAGATTGAATGATCGGGCTTGCTTCAGATGTGGATCGTTAGATCATTTCATCCGTGATTGCCCAGAGTCTGTTGAGCAAGAGACTGCTCAAAATCTGAGATCTGATAATGTCCCAGTGAAGGGTAGACCTTCTCGTAATGCAAGAAATGTCAGTGGTAGTCAAAGAACTACGAGAGACACTATAGTGAGATCTGAAGCTAGAGTGCCTGCCAGAGCGTATGCCATTCAAGCCCGTGAGGAAGCTTCGTCTCCTAATGTTATAACGGGTACATTTACTCTTTCTGATACTTCTGTGATTGCATTAATAGACCCAGGTTCTACCCATTTGTATGTATGCATGAACTTAGTATCCAGTAAGACTTTGCCTGTAGAGTCTACTGAGTTTGCTATAAAAGTATCGAACCCCTTAGGTAAAAGTGTCCTAGTAGACAAAGTATGCAAGAACTATCCATTGATGTTTCGAGATATCTGTTTCACTGCTAATTTGATGCTATTACCATTTGATGAGTTTGACATAATTTTGGGTATGGACTGGTTGACATTGCATGATGCTGTTGTGAACTGTAAAAGAAAGACTATTAATTTGAGATGTCAGAATGATGAAATAGTTCGTATTGAGTCTAATGATTTGAATGGATTACCGGCTGTGATATCTGTGTTGAAAGCTCAGAGCTATGTGAAAAAGGGTTACGAAGCTTATTTTGCTTATGTAATTGACTCAAAAGTATTTGGCAAGAAAATTGAATCAGTGCTAATTGTCTGTGAGTTCCTTGATGTGTTCCCTGAAGAGTTACCGGGATTGCCTCCGATATGTGAAGTTGAATTTGGTATAGATTTGTTGCCTGGTACGACTCTTATTTCGATAGCTCCGTATAGAATGGCACCAACAAAACTGAAAGAGTTAAAGTCATAGTTGCAAGAGTTGACTGACAGAGGATTTGCAAGACCGAGTTTCTCACCTTGGGGTGCTCCCGTTCTGTTTGTGAAAAATAAAGACGACACGATGAGAATGTGCATTGACTATCGTCAGTTAAATAAAGTGACTATAAAGAACAAATATCCGTTGCCCAGAATCAATGATTTGTTTGATCAGCTTAAAGGAGCTACTGTGTTCTCATAGATAGATATGAGATCGGGATACTACCAGTTGCGAGTAAAAGATTCAGACGTTCCGAAAACTACTTTTAGAACGAGGTACAGGCACTACGAGTTTTTAGTTATGCCATTTGGACTAACAAATACTCTTGCAGTCTTTATGGATCTGATGAACAGAATTTTCAAACCGTACCTAGATCAATTTGTTGTTGTTTTCATTGACGACATTTTGATTTACTCTCGAGATGAAGTTGAACATGCTGAACATCTGTGAATTGTGCTGTAAACTTTGTGAGAAAAATAATTATACGTGAAATTCAGCAAATGTGAATTCTGGTTGTGTGAAGTTAGTTTTCGGGGACACATTGTGTCAGCTTCTGGTATACGAGTTGATCCGAGCAAGATTTCTGCTATTCTGGAATGGAAACCTCCAAGAAATGTGCCTGAAGTTTGCAGTTTTCTTGGACTTGCTGGTTATTATCGAAGGTTCATAAAAGGCTTTTCGATGATAACTACTCCGTTGACTAGATTACTTCAGAAAGATGTGAAGTATGAATGGTCCGATAAATGTCAGAAAAGTTTGATCAGTTGAAAGCCCTTTTAAATGAAGCTCCAGTGTTGATACAGCCAGAATCAGGCAAAGAGTTCATAATTTACAGTGATGCTTCATTAAGTGGACTAGGTTGCGTTTTGATGCAAGAAGGCAAAATGATAGCTTATGCCTCAAGACAACTAAAGCCTCATGAAAAGAACTATCTGACACACGATCTTGAACTAGCTGCGATTGTGTTCGCATTAAAGATTTGGCGCCATTATCTTTTCGGTGATAAATGTCATGTATTTTTAGATCATAAAAGTTTGAAGTACCTAATGACCCAAAAAGATTTGAATTTGCGACAGAGAAGATGGTTAGAGCTGTTGAAAGACTACAAGCTTGTAATTGATTATCACCCGGGTAAGGCAAATGTTGTTGCCAATGCACTGAGTCGAAAGTCAATGTTTTCATTGCGTGCTATGAATGTTCATTTAGACTTGTCTGATGATGGTTCAGTTTTAGCTGAATTGAAAGTGAAATCGTTGTTTTTACGGCAGATTTGTGATGCTCAGAAGGTTGATAATGCTTTGTTAGTAAAGCGAGCTCAATGTGATTCGAACTCTGATTCTGAATTTCGAGTTGGTGTTGATGATTGTTTAAGGTTCTGTGATTGAATTTATGTTCCGAGAAACTCAGAGTTGATTCAGTTGATTTTAAATGAAGCTCATAACAGTCGCTTATCTGTTCATCCGAGAAGCACAAAGATGTATCATGATCTGAAGCAACACTATTGGTGGTCTGGTATGAAACGAGACATTTCTGACTTTGTTTCGAAATGTTTAATTTGTCAGCAAGTTAAAGCTGAACATCAAGTTCTATCTGGTTTGTTACAACCGATAATGGTTCCCGAGTGGAAATGGGATAGAGTGACGATGGACTTTGTTTCTGGATTGCCATTGACTCCGAAAAAGAAAGATGCAATTTGGGTCGTAGTTGATCGATTGGCGAAATTTGACCATTTTATTTCGGTGAGATATGATTATTCACTTGATAAGTTAGCTGAGCTTTACATTTTTGATATTGTGAGATTGCACGGAGTGCCATTGTCTATCGTGTCTGACAGAGATCCGAGGTTCACTTCACGGTTCTGGAAGAAATTGCAAGAAGCTTTGGGCACAAAATTATATTTCAGTACAACTTTTCACTTGCAAACGGATGGTCAATCCGAGCGGCTCATTCAGATTCTTAAGGATATATTGAGATGTTGCATTCTTGAGTTTGATGGTACGTGGGAACAGTACTTGCCATTGATTGAATTTTCGTATAATAATAGTTTTCAGTTGAGCATCAAAATGGCACCTTATGAAGCTTTGTACGGAGGCAAATGTCGAACACCTCTGTATTGGACTGAGCTCAGTGAAAATAAGATACACGGGGTCGATTTGATAAAAGACACTGAACAGAAAGTGAAAGTAATCCGTGACAGTCTGAAAGCAGCGTCTGATCATCAAAAGTCCTATGCAGACTTGAAACGAAAAGATATTGAGTTTGAAATCGGTGAAAAAGTGTTTTTGAAAGTATCTCCGTGGAAGAAAGTACTTCGATTCGGACGTAAAGGCAAGTTGAGTCCGAGGTTCATCAGGCTGTATGAAATTATCGAACGTGTTGAGCTTGTTGCGTACAGATTGTTGTTGCCCTCTGAGCTAGAAAAGATACATAAAGATACATAATGTATTTCATGTGTCAATGCTCTGTAGATACCGATCCGATCCATCACATGTGATTTCTCCGTCTGAGATTGAAATCTAATTTGATATGACTTACGAAGAAGAGCCGATCTGTATCTTGGCTCATGAAGTGAAAGAGTTAAGAAACAAGAAAATTTCGTTAGTGAAAGTGTTGTGGCATCGACACGGAGTGGAAGAGGCTACGTGGGAGCCTGAAGATTCAATAAGATAGCAATATCTGAATTTGTTTAACGGTTATATTTTTAGGGACAAAAATCCCTAAGGGGGGATTGTAACAGACCGGTTTAGACCCTAGTCGGAACAGTGGTTTTGGGACCACAAATCTAAGTCATAAAAATATTTTAATATTATTTTTTATGTCTGCAATATATGATTTAGAATGTGTTAAAGTTCTGTAAGTTAATTTGTCCGTCTGTGTGCTTAATTTGGCATAAGGACTTTATTGTGAAAGATGCAAAATTTGCATGCTTTAAGAAAAGACACCTATTTGAGATGACTTTTAAATGATGAGGCCTTATGAGGCAATTAAGTCAATATTTAGATAGTGGATGGTTAAAAGACACTTATGTTTATATGTTTTATATGTTTATTTATAAGGTTAATTTTATAAATGAATTAATAATATAAGTTATAACATAATATAAAGACTTTATTGTGAAAGATGGAATGTATGTGAAATACGAGTTTACAAATAACTCGACAGTTAACATTGTCCCAGAAGTCCCGTTTGAACCTAGGGATAGATAGGATAGTATATGTCATGACATAGGTGTCTGTTATGTGATATCATGTAAGACCACGTCCGGGACGTTGGCATTGATTCGAGATTTCATGTAAGACCATGTCTGGGATGTTGGCATCGAGATGAGATTTACCTGTAAGACTATATCTGGGACATTGGCATCGTATTGGTTCGTATAAGACCCTGTCTGGGACAGTGGCATCGACATTTGGTTACATGTAAGACCACGTTTGGGATGTTGGCATTGTATGACTATTCCGAGCACTTTGAGTATCCTATTAGATTTCGAACGGTTCAACGGGCAAGTCCGAGAAAATGAATGACTATGTGAGTTGTACATCTGTTTCAGGTACGTTGATACGTATACTTTGTATAAGCATGAAAGGTGAGTAAGTACTTTATGTGCATTGATGCAAAGGAACATTTGAGATATATGTATGTTTGAGATATGAGTAAATGAGATACTTGAAATATGATGAATTGGTAAGCAATGGCAAACCGAATGAGCCAAAGAGATTATTTATATGTTTGAAATGAAGATATGATAATGAATTTAATTAGCAATGCTTATGATTGATTTTATGTTAAAATTATTTGTATATGGCTTACTAAGCTTTTGGAAAGCTTACTTTGTGTGTGTTTATTCTGTTTTATAGATCATTAAAGCTACGAGAGGCTCGAGGACCGTCAAGGATTATCATCACACTACCTAAACTCATTTTGGTACCTTTTGGAGATGTATGTAGCTAAATATGGCATGTATAAGCTAGTCATGTTGGAGTATGTTTGGGTTGTAAATAGTCATGTGATGTGGCTAGATAAATGTTGGTAATATGCATGAGTGTGTATGGTATATAATGCATGTTTTGGTATGGCTTGATGGAAATGAAATGGTCTTATGAATGGTAAGCTTATTGATGGATTGATGCCAAGGTGATTAAGTGAATTTATGGATGAATCATGCTTGGTTTTATATGTGATTTAGTTGTGTCATTTGGCATATAAGTTGGCATATTTAGAAATGTAATTGAATGGAATGATAGGTTGAACATTTGACATGATTTTGGTTGCAAATTATGTATGGGATATTACTTGTTTAAGCTTGTAGGGATGACCCTTGTATGGGTGGCAATTTGGCCTTGAAAATGGCCTATAATTGCCCACACGGTTGAGCACACGGGCGTGCGGCTCGACCGTGTCCCTCGTGGTTGAAATTGAAAACAAGTCAGGATCGACTACGGGCTGGACACACGGGCGTGTGGTGCAAGTCAGGATCCACCATGGGTAAGGCACACGAGCGTGTCCACGACCGTGTGGACAACTCAGTATGTATGCCCTGTTTTGACACAGCTTAGACACACGGGCGTGCCTGAGGCCGTGGGAGGCACACAGCCTGCCCAATGGGCGTGTGACCTCTGTAACATAGAAAAAGTTTTAAATTTTCAAGAATTTTTGTATGTGTTCGGTTTAGTCCCGGCCCTATTCTAAAGCATGCTTAAGGTCTCATTAACCTAGTTAAGGGACGCTTTGATTACTTTGGATGAACTGTAATATGATGTCCGTAAAAGTTTCTGATTGTCCGGTAATACCTCTTAACCCTAATCTGTCGATGGTTACGGGTTAGGGGTGTTACATTTGTTATGTCCATTTTCTCTCTCCTCTAAGAAATTCCCAATCAAGAAAATTTGACTTTTCTTTTCTGTCAATTGGCAAAGTCCACTCTTTCCCTTGCTTCCTATTTTCTGTCGAGATTTTTGTCAATCTATCTTGGTGTTTCAGTTTTCTTTCGGTGTTGCAAGATGACTTGGTAAGTGGAAGGTATTGTTTTTCATTTATAAAGGTTAAGGAGTTGTTTCTCCTCTTTTTAATTGTTCTAAATTGCTTCAACTCTTTCCTGTTGGTGATGTGTTTTGGGCTGTTGGCAGCGAATCATGAGGAACAGATTTCTTCACTTGCAGAATCGTAGTCGGCTTAGTTCGAGAAGTTCGGTAAGTATCGATCACTTAATTTCTTTGTGGTCGCTTGTCATTGGGTCAGTTTAATTAAGGATTAATACTATTTTTGGGGAATGATTATGTTGATTTTAGGTCTTGGAAGACTCGGGATAGTTTGCGCATCAAATTGATACCAGGTGTGTACCTGAAACATAGAGAACGAGGCTTCAGCAAAAGCCAAAAAACTATTTCGTCGACGCCACACGAGCGTGTGGTCACCTGTGTGGTTAGTCGTGCACGAGACACGGTTGTGTGGTCGACGAAGGCATGGTCGTGTGGTGGCTAGAGTGTGGCCATGTGAGTCACACAGGCTAGGCCAAGTTGGGCGTGTGGTCCACACGGGCATAATTATGAATTTTCCCTAGGGTCACACAGGTCATTCCAATCGACTGTAGGCCTACCATAGGGTCGATAAGGGCTAACCAAACCCTAGTTTTATATGTTTTGACATTCTGGTAGTATGCTCTGAGTAGGACATTACTAAGCATGATTGCATATTCTGCTATATGTATATCTAATATATGTACATAATCATGTTGAGCATGTTGAGCATGTTATTCTATATCTATTTCTGTATATGATTGTGGGGTGAGATTTGTATCTTAGGAGGAAGTATTATGTACGATGATTATCGCCTATATACTAGCAGCTTGACTGCACATTTCTAACATGTGTCGTAATGGCACGATATGGTGTGTAGGGATGGGTGGATGTTTTTAACCCCACATGGTGTGTTGGGATGGTCGGAGTTGGTGTGTAGAGGATGGTAGGATTTTGTGTATCTGATTTGTATATCTGATTCTGTTTACTGTATCTGAAAAAGGGTATGAGCTAGACTTTGTATCTGTATGTTTGCATGCTTAATTTTGTTGGGTTACACACTGAGTTTATGAAAACTCACATATGAATGTCTGTTTTGTTCAGGTAATCCACAGACTTAGGCGGATCGGTGCGGCAGAGACTCAGTGGTGACCACTTGACCATAAATTGTTAAAACTTGCTCATTTATGGTTTTATTTAAGATTTTGGTTTTCAATTGAGAGTTTGTAATTTTTGGGACTCTCTAGACTGTATGGATTTTTAACTGTTGGTTTTGGTTTCCTTTGCTCAATAATTCGCATGCTTTAACAAAACATTTTTCTTTTAAAATGATGGTTTTACGCAAACAAAGGTTTTTTTTCTAAAAACTCGATTGCATTTTCAAAATATAACGGTTCAAAGGCTTCCGCTGTAATAAGTTTTTGGCAAATGAACCAATTAAATGGTGATTTCAGTAAAGTTGTGAATGTATGTGAAATATGAATTGTGAATGGTTTGATGAGACAACTTCGCTTTCAAAACCCATTCTTTGTGGCATCTCCAGATTCAGCCATAACGTTTAGGCTAGGTTTAGGGTGTTACATTTAGTGGTATCAGAGCCAGGTTACAAAACTTAGACTGTGAATTGTGTTCCAAAATTGTGTTTAAAAAGGAACTAGTTTGTAACACCCCACACTCGGCCCAAACATTATGACCGGATCTAGCGTGCCACATCATGTGTTGTTTGAAAACTTTGTGTTCGTTGGAAAACTCATCCACAAATCAAAGCTTCCTACCGTTCAAAAATGCCGTTTTTCATTGCTTGTTAACAAAAGAAGTTTTGATCGAATTAGTTCCCTTTCAAAAACTTATTATTATGCAAGTACTATTTTGCTTTAAAAATCTTGTCTGTTATGGAAATTTGGTTTAAACAGTTACGGAAACGTGATATTTTAGAAACAGTTGTTATTGTTTAAAAACCTGTTTTTGATAAGTTAGCAGTAATTAAAGAAATACCAAATTAACGATAAAACAATCCCAATGGCCTTATTACAAAAATTATTAACCCAAAAATTAAAGTAAAGTAAAATAAAATAAATTTACTTAATTAACCCCCTGAACATACAGGATGCGTGTGGCCACCTCCGAGTCCCTTGCGGCTCCAAATCCTCCAAGGATGGGGATTACCTGCACAGTTAAAAAGAAGGGTGAGTTACGAGAACTCAGTGTATAATCCCCTTAAGTACACCCACAGTCTGGGCCCGAGCCCATACAGTGTCAATCTGGGCCTAACCCCTATTTAGTTGTAGTCTGGGCCAAAGCCCTATTCAATAACAGTCTGGATCGAAGCCCTATGATATGCAAATCAAATGTACCCAACCCAGTCCAACCAACACACCACCCGTACCAACCAGCACACTTGTGGGGACCATGTCAACCTACCCAACAAGCACACCAATAACGCAGCCTAGCTGCTAATAACAGTATACGTGGCTGAGCCACTAAATCAGTATAACGTGGCAGAGCCACCAGTACAGTGCTACCTCCAAATCTATAACCCAACCCATGCAATATGCCATATCATAATTAAATCATGAAAATAGTGCATCATCATATACATCAATCATCTAGTTACTACTCATACATCGATGATCCTACCACTAAGGGTAAATCGATCATTTGGGGGTAAAACGGTAATTTTGCCCCTCGGGGGTATTTCTGTAATTTTACCCACCAAGGGTATTTCGGTACTTTACTCATTAAGGGTATTTCGATAATTTACCCACTAAGGGTATTTTGATAATTTTACCCCTACAACGGCCTTTTCGAAGGCCTAATGTCACCTCGAGCGACTCGATTTCCATTTCCGGTCAATACAGTGCTATTGGGCCTAAAACTTGATTTCGGCCCATACGGGCCCACACGCTCGTGTGGCCCATTCTGTTCGTTTTCAGTCCTAGTTCTGCAGATTTCGCAGTCTCATCAATCAACTTACACTTTTCATCGTTTTTGCTCATATGGGCCCATTAACCCGTTGGGCCCATTTAGCCCGCTTCGGCTCAACAAGGCCTATTAAGGCCTAAGTCCACGAAAAAGATCACGACACACCCAAAGGTCTATCGTCATCACTCGTGGCTGGGTTTATCATTATGAGCGCTCGCACGCTCAAGCAATCTCAGTTGCTGGTATTCCGGCTTTTCAGTACTTCGACATTTAGCAGATTTACGGATCATGGCAATAGCAGTTTAAGTAGAGGTGTGAGATTACACACCTGTGATGATTTACGGTTCAAGACACTATCCGTGACACCTAAAAAAATAGACCAATAGATAGTCTCCATCCTTGATAATCCCAAAATATCGAAATACCTTACCTACTATCACTACTTACCAGAGAATGAAGACCCCTTGCAGTGGGAGGGAGTTCGGCTTACCTCTCCTGATTAAGGCAACAAGTCCCTAACAAAAAAGAACCCGTTAGAACAAGGCAACTAGATAGAAAAATAGCCTTTTGGCCCCTCAAAGAATCCAAACCGAGAATAAGAGGAACACAGCAAGTCTATACTTGGTTATATCCACACTTACCAACCAATTGCTGAAGTTCGGAGACTAACAGAACGAAGGAGTGTACACAGTTAGGCCCCATTAGATTCGGCTTGCACCAAAAAGGGAAACCAAGGTTAAATGTTTCGGCTTTAACCTTGCAAAGAGAGAGAAAAAGATAAGGGAAAGGAAAATGATACCTTTGGCCAAACAAGAACCAAATCAAGAAGAGAGGTTCGACAGCAAGGAGTAGTACCCGTGAAAATAATGGGGAACGACGAAGAAAAGAGAGTGGAAGAGGGAATGCCTATTAGTTTACAAATAGTCAAAAGAATGTGAAGAAAAGTTGAGGAACCGAAAGAAGAATTGGATTCGACAGAGTCAAGAAAAGAAAAGAAGGAAAAATGACACGAACCTGAAATGCTAGAGAACAAAATACTCGAGATGCAAAAACTCTCCAAAAGACAACCAAAGAAATTGGGCTTACTCTCACACTCACCAAAAAAAATCGAAATGCACTTCCCCCCAAATGACACCCTTTTGCCGAAATTCCCTATTCCACTTCCCTACATTCGGCCAACTCTTCCCCTCTCCTCTATCTCCACGATTTTCTCCACCAAAGACTCCTAGAATAGCTCCCCTCCATCTGTTTGAACCATTTGACCAAGTCTCCAACTCCCTTAGTAGAGTTTGATTCAAACTCCACTACTTGCTCCCTTAGGACATAACATAAAAGTCACCCTTTTTGCTACTCATGGGATTCAAACTCCTTCCCTCCTTGCTCTCCACTTGACGCCACACCACTACACCCCATGTTCAACTTGTGTTAGTAAAACACACACAAATTTACATAAGCCCTACAACTGCCAACCCTTTTCACTTTAGAGTCAAAAACCAAAATTTTTCTAAGGCTTAGACTGAACCCAAGCCTCTTTAGGACCCCCAAACACACTCAAACAGCTAGCCAAATAAGCACAACATGAATTTAAGCAAAAACCACAACCCTTAATTTTTGGGATGTTACATAGTTTTTAAATGATTTGAATAAATGTAGAAAGTATGTAGTACACCGAGTCTTCGGCGCCAATCCTGTAAGTATCCCTGTACTTAGAACTATTTTAAAAACACTGTAGTTAGTACTTTCTGAAACTGTACCGAAGTAGTTAGAGACTGAAACTTCTGAAAACATCTCTAAACTTCTGAAAATTTATGCATAAAATATATGTTAATAAATACTAAAAATAATGCATAAAACTCTATAATGTAGATAAATTCAAATTATACAATGAACACTCGTGGAGCTCGCGGACGTGGTACTCGTGGCCATGGTAGAGGCATGGGGGCTCGAACTGAGTCTGTAATAGCCTATTTCTAGTCAAATCAGAATAGTGGTTTCGAAATCATAAATCAGAGATTGAAATATTTATTTTATTATTATTTTAATGTCTACAGCATGATAGTATAATTGTGTAAAAATTCTGTTAAGAAATTTTGTTGTTTGAGTGCTCAATTTGATAAAAAGGCTAAACCGCGTAAAGTGTAAAACTTGAGTTCTATTAGTTAAAGGTGTCTAATAGCTATAGAACTTTAAAGTGGAGGTCCTCATATGGTAATTAGACCATTTTTATAGTGGGTGGACATTTATGGAGATCAAATGGATTATTTAAAGGATTTTATAATAAGGTTAATTAGGTAATATAGAAATTAAAACTTAAATTAAATAAAACAAATCACATTTTCTTTCCCATTCATCTTCTTCAACTGAATTTTAGGGCAAAAATAACCATTGGAGAAGCTTAACATTTGGCCAACTATTATTCATGCATATAAGTTCATTTTTCTCCCGTTTTTAATGATTTTTATGTTTTCAGAGTCGTTGTAACTTAATCTAGCCAGCCCAGGGACTAATTTACAAAACTGTTAAAGGTTTAGGGTTTTAACATTGATGAATATAGGTGTATTTTGATGTTTGATGATAGAAAATAAATGATTGTTGTTAGATATAAGTGATTTTTGGTGAAATTGCAAATTAGGGATTTATTTGTGAAATATGAAAATTTTGTGGTAGAAATGTGAAATAAATGAAAAAAATGGGCTACTATGATAATAAGGGAAATTCGGCTAGCATGGGTAAAGACTTAATTGCATGAATTTATATTTTTATGAGTTAAGGACTAAATTGTAAATATGTTGAAATATTAGGGGCAAAAGTATAATTTTCCCATAATCTGATTTTTGGGATAAATTGAATAGAATGATAATTGAATGAGTTAAATTTTATATTGTATAGATAAAAAAACGAAGTTCGGATCTAGATCGGGGGAAAAACAAAGTATAGGACTAGTCATTTCATTTGTCGTTTATGTGAATCGAGGTAAGTTTGTATGTTAATAAGAATTAATATAATTGTGTTTTAAATGCTTTATTATTGAATTAATTGTGAATACAGCCTTACGAAATTGTTCAACAAAGATTCGACAATGTGAAATCCCAATTGAACCTTAGGAATAGATTAGGATACAAATGACGTGTTATTAGGGGTTATGTGATTTGGGTGCTGGCCCGTACGTTCTACCAGTGGCTGAGTTTTCTGGAATGTGTTGCGGAATCTCATCAGCTTGTGTGAGCAGCACCGTGTAGTTACGTCTTGACCATCAGCTATGTGAGCAGACCCGTTGATAGCTCAAAAGTGAGCATTATATGAGATATGGGATTGAGATAGCTTTGGCTATGTATTCGGCACTTAGGGTGTGAGATTCCCTAGTATCCGATATTATTCCAAATGGTTCAACGGGTATATTGAAGATATGAAATGGTGAGAGATAGAAACGTATTAATACAGGTATGTACGTAAACTATAACCATTGAATCGAAGAAATTGGTGGAATTAATGATTAATCTTTGGATTGAATATATGTGTTAAGTTTTGGATTAAATTTGAATTGCATTATGTGATGTTTATGTTCTTGAATTGTTGAATGGTAAGTTTTACTTACTTAGCATACGAGCTTACTAAGCTTTATAGCTTACTCTGTTTACTTTTTCGTGTTTTATAGTGGCTATCGAAGCTTGCTCGGATTTGGGAGTCGTCGGAGATCTCATCACACTATCAAGCTATCATTTTGGTACTTTTGAATTTATTTACATACAAACTTCCTCGGTACAAAAATAGTGAAAGTGGACCTAATCGTCAAACACTTTGTTTTTCCCCCGATCTAGGTCCGAACCTCGTTTTTCTTGATCTATAATAGCAAATTTAACTCATTTAATAGTCACATTATTCAATTCAGTCCAAATATCATATTATGACAAAATTACATTTTTGCCCCTAACTTTTCAAGTTTTTACACTTTAGTCCCTAGGCTCGTAAAATGAAATATAGTCAGTTTCTTCAAAACTCAAGCCTAGCCGAACCATTTTCATACTTATAACAGGCCACAGTTTCATTAAATCAAACTTCTACTACATATTTTTTAACTTTTACAAATAGGTCCTTTTAGGCATTTTCATCAAAAATCACTTAGTAAAAGTTATTTATCCAACATGAAATTTGTATAATCTACCATTAAACATCAAAATACACTCATGAACTAACATGGTTCAAACCCTAGACCTTGATCATATCTTAAATTAGTGGTAGAAATAGATAGATCGGGTTACAACGACTTCAAAAATGTAAAGAGCATTAAAAACGGGGCAAGAATGGACTTACAATCGAGCTTGAAAGATGAAAAAACCCTAGCTATGTCTTCCTTAGTGAATTTCAGCCACGGGAGAAGAAGATAGACAAGATTTTGGATTTATTTTGCTTATTAATTCATTTAATTACCAAATGACCAAAATGCCCTTTCTTTAACACACCCAAATTCATCGAAATCATGTCCATTTTTGTCCACCAACTTAACCAATGGTCTAATTACTATCTAAGGATATCTAATTTAAAATATCATAATAATTGGACACCTTTAACATATAGAATTCAAGTTTTGCACTTTTTGCAATTTAGTCCCTTTAACTAAATTGAGTACCCAAACGTCAAAATTTTCGAACGAAACTTTCACGAAATCGTTACATAAAATAGTAGACCAGAAAAATATAATAAAATAAATTTTACTGCGTCAGATTTGTGGTCCTGAAACCACTGTTCCTACTAGACCCAAAATCGGGCTGTTACATATAAGCATTTCATATAACCATTTCATCTAAATATTTCATCTTACCAGTTCATTTACTCAATTAACTCATAATCATTCTGTATATCACATTTTGTTTCAATAGTTCATATAAACATATCATTCCCGAATCACTCACTTCAATTAAACAATGTGAAAACTAAATAAATTACACTAATCACACTTTTCAAGCATTTAAGAGACACATATGGGATTGATACTGAAAATGGTAAATCATATGCTTCCTTTTCTATAATAATTCAATCAAAACTAATTCATGTATGTATATAAGTATCTACCTTTAATCACATAATCATCAATATGAAACATATTACAAAATCATTATTGATGCAATATTGCAATGGTATACATCAATATTTCAACATTAAACACATATTTTCATAGCCTGATGAACTATATAGCAAGATGATTGGGATACTCAGGTAACTACACCACACCAAAGGTATCAAAGATGTGTAATAGAGGCACCGAAGTGCAGACAGAGGCACAAATGTGCAATCAGAGGCACTGAAGTGAAAACAAAGGCACCAAAGTGCAAACCCGTACAAGCACGCGTACTAACCCTATTGACATGCCAATGGTATCTTAACTGTTTACTATGTTCAATCGAGCATTATAACTTAATACAAGTATTTACATCCAGAAGCACTTTGTAAATTCTGAACACATATTACAAATCTGATACATTCATTTCAGCATTGTGAAATCACAAGATTTCCCATTAGCAAAAAATTCATTTGTACTTAATTGCAATATTTATTAATTTATAGGTAAATAATGAATTTTCACATTAAATACAATTATCCAACTCATTAATTTAAAATAATATTAATGCACACATACTTACTCTATGAACTTACCTCGACAATTACAATTGTAAAAACGAAGCCGACAACTAATCCAACTCATTAGCTTTTCCTCAGTTTAGATATGTTTAACTGATTTCGACCTACATAATATTTTTTATTCAATGAACCAATTCAATATCATAAAATACTAAATTTCATATATTTGACCCTTAATCGTCATTTAACATGTTTACCCTAAACTTACTTTTTTATTCAATTGTCCCAAAACCTGAAACTTTCAAATTAACCACTTTAATCCCAATTCATGCTAGCTGAATTTCCTGTAATCCCTATTCAGCCCATATTTAACAGGTTTTACAATAATTTCATATAATTTTACTATTTTAACAACTTAGTCCTTAACTTTAAAATTAACTAAAACCACTTTACAAAATAGTCCTATTTAATTATCAGGTTTACAAAACTATCATAAAACTTCAAAAATCTCACAAATTCAACAATGGCACATGTCAAAACATTTAATGTTTTTGCAATTTAACACTCGGGTTACCTGGACCTAGTTGCAATGATCACAAAAACATAAAAATAACAAGAAACAAGATAAAATCGCACTTACATGCATGATTCAAATGTTGGCTAAATCTTCCAAGTCTTTAAAAATTGTGATTCGGCTAGAAGAAAGAAAGAATAAAAAGATGAAGTTTGATTTACCTTTTAATTTTATTATTATAACTTAAACATTAAAATAATAAAATTTTTAACTATAACTTATTTAATTAAAGTTGTAAAATTGGCCACTAATTTTAATAATGGCCTACTTGCCATTTAAATCCAGCCATTAATACTTTTAAATCAATTTAGCACTTAAAAATAATAGCGATAAACTTTTACAATTTTTACAATTTAGTCCTTTTTCTTTAATTAGATATCTAAATGTCAAAATTTTTGGAACAAATTTCAATACACAAATATAAGAACTTTGTAAATATTTAATAAAAATATTTGTAGGCTCGTTTTATAGAAATGAGATCCTGATACCTCATTTTCTAAAACCACTTGACTTTAGGGACAAATCACTTGTACTTAACTATATATTCAAATAGCAAAAAAAAATATTAGATAAAAGTTCTATATAATACTATATTTGACTTACAAATATTAAATAATAATATTTACGGACTCATTTGTCAAATTTGTGATCCTGAAATCACTATTTTTGACACCACTGAAAAATGGGCTGTTACAAGATCTCACTTATTGATTTGAAATCATAATTTTGAGATATCTTGTAAAATATCAATTAAATGAGCAGATAGTGTTGAGTTTCAAAAAAACGAAGTCTTGAGTTTGAAATAACGATCGTTGAGTTGAGTTTGTCGTTAGGTTGAAAAATCCAGTTTTTCTTACTCAATCCATAAATCGTCTTAGATGATAGTTTTAAAAATTTAATCATGCAAAATAATCCAAAAATCCAAAATTCAAAAGAAAAGTCCCAAGCCACAATCCAAAATAATAAAAACAATTCCCAAAGTACCAAATATCAAAGTATGGTAGTTTATTCAAAAATATCTATGTGCACCTCCGTAAGTTGAGTCCAAAACCTAACCTCAATTATTATTTGAAAAATCAGAAACTTAAAGGGCTGAGATTTTAAAGCCCAATGTGGGTCTATAGGCATAGAAAAAAATTAAGAAAGAACCTCATTCGGTATAGTAGAACGCATATTCATAAGTATACTATCATAGAATCACATTTATCAACATGCATAGTGATGATGTCGATGCGACACTTTTTCAGAAACAGTGCAAATTTTTTAGAAAGCATTTCCTACCCATCTCAACTACACAACATAATGAGTTCCCAGAACTCATCCATCCAATATCACACCAACAATGTGGACAACCCACCAGATATCACAATCAAGATGCCGAAAATAGAATATTATGGTCGAGCCACCAGATAATGAAGGTATGTAACAGTCCGGTTTAGACCCTAGTCAGAATAGTGGTTTCGGGACCACAAATCCGAATCTAAATAATATTTTAATATTATTTTCTGTGTCTTTAATATGTGATTAAACATGTGTTAAATTTTCGTAAGTTAATTTGTTCGTCCGTGTGCTTAATTTGACAAAAGGGTTTAATTGCATTAAATGCAAAAATTTGCATGCTATTTGTTAAAGCACCTTTGTGTTGTGGATTTTATATGTTATGGCCTTATGAGGCAAATAATCCATTATTTAGTTAGTGGTTCATTAAATGACAAAATAACCTTAGAAATTATTTGTTTTATACATTTTAAAAAGGGCTAAAATGGTAAAGTGATAATAAAATGTTAATAAACAAAAATAAAGGCCAAAAATAATCTTTTATGTTCATCCACCAAATGATAAAAGGGAGAAAGCAAGGGTTTGAGTTTTTCATATTCGACTACTTTAAGGCTTAAATTCAAGGTATGTTTTGATCCGTTTTTGATAATTTCTACGTTTTCGTAATTGTTGCTTCGAATGCTTTAAAACCCATAACTTAATTTGAAGAATTGATGATGTTCATGAGATGTGCCATTGATGAAATAGTGAGCTTTGTGATAAGTATTGGTATTAAATGAAAGATATGTGTTAAATGAACATGTTTTGTTCTTGAAATTTTGATGAATTTAGCTAATTAGGGCTAAATTGTGAAAATAGTATTTTGAACGGCTAGTTTGTGAATTAAATGAAGTGTTTGGACTTGTATGAGATGCATGAGCATTCGGCTAAGCATGAGTATATGGTGATTTTGTGTATTTGATGTTTTGAGAAAAATGGACTAAATTGATAAAATGTGCAAATATGAGGGCTAAGTTGCAAATAGCCCTAAATATGTGTATTTGGATTGAATTGAATGGATTAGTGAATAAAAGGGTTAAATTTGAATATGTATAGATCAAGAACTGAAGAAAACAGATTTAGATCGCTGGAAAACGAAGGTAATCGAATAACCGAGTCCGAACAAATATCCGAATCTGAGGTAAGTCATTATACAAATAAACATATTTATATTAATTTATGTATGTTCATAAGACTATTGATATTGATGAATGCTTACGAGATGTTATGTACATGAATTCTGAGATAAGATCGACATAGTGAAAATGTCTGAGAAGTCCCGTACGAACCTAGGAATAGATAGGATTAGCTATGTCATGACATAGGTGTCTGTTATTCGATATCATGTAAGACCATGTCTGGGACGTTGGCATCGATATGAGTTTTATGTGTAAGACCATATCTGGGACATTGACATCGTATTGATTCATGTAAGACCCTGTCTGGGATAGTGGCATCGATATCTGATTACATGTAAGACCACGTCAGGGATGTTGGCATTGTAATATTATTTCGAGCACTCTGAATATCCTATTAGATTCTGAACGGCTCAATGGGCAAATCTGAGATACGAATGATTATGTGATTTGTATATCTGTTTCAGGTACGTTTGGTTGTACATTAAGTGTGTATGAAAGGTAAGTATCTGTATGAACTTCTAAGATGAACATGAACAATGAATTGATGGAATGGTATGTGAATATATGCTCAAATGAGCTATGTGTATAAGTGATATTTGAGTTGAAGAATTTGGTATGATATGACTAAACATATGAACAAGTGATTATGAGATGAAGTTGCTATGAAAATCATAAATGACATCTTATCAAATTGAATATGTGTAATGTATGATAAGTTTATTTGTATATGGCTTACTAAGCTTTTGAAAGCTTACTTTGTGTGTGTTTTTCTCTATTTTATAGATCGTCAAAGCTACTGAAGGCTCAGGACCGTCAAGGATCGTCATCACACTACCTAAGCTCATTTTGGTATCTTTTGAAAATATATATAGTTAGATATGGCATGTATAGGCTAATTATTTGGTATAAGTTTGAGTTATGAACTTAGCCATGTGATGTGGCTAGTTATTTGTTGAAATTATGCACTATGAATATGGTATTTGATGATGGTTTTGATATGATCTCATGACTATAAAAGGAACAAGTTTATGGTAAGCATATGGATGAAATTTTTGAGTATTGATGTTTGATCAAAGAAATGATTATATGAATGGTAATTATAGATGAATTATGCTTATGAACAAATGTGTTGTAGTTGTGCAATTTGGTATGTTTGAAAATGAGATTGGATGTAAAGCTTTGTTGAGTATTTGGCATGTCTTTGTTTGTCAATTGAGTATGATATGAATTGGTATATTGTTTGTAGGTATGACCCTATTGTGGGTGGCATTATGGCCTTGACAATGGCTTGTTTTGCCTACACGGCTATGGCACACGAGCGTACCTAATGACCGTGGGAAAATGGCAGTATCTAGCTAAGTTTGCAAGGCCTTGGCACACGGACGTGCCTGGTAGCCGTGTGATTAAGTCAGTATACATGCCCTGAATTGGCACGGCCAAGACACATGGGTGTGTCTGGTGTCCGTGGAAGACACACGGCCTGCCCACAAGGGCGTGTGGCTTTCATAACTTAGAAAAGTTTTAAATTTCTGAGAATTTCCGTATGTGTTCGGTTTGGTCCCGGCCCTACTCTAAAGCATGATTAAGGTCTCGTTGACCTATTTAAGGGACACTTTGATTACGATTGATGAATGGTTGTATGAAATGTTTGTAAAAGTTTTTGATCTATCCGGTAACGCCTTTAACCTTAATCCAATGACGGATACAGGATAGGGGTGTTATAAGGTATGCTGCCAGATAATGTGGTCAAACCACTAGAATTATGCAAATTATTAAATTGTCAGAATTTTCCTCCATACAATTATATCCCAACCCCATGCATCGATATGGCATACAAAATATAATTTAAGCATGCTTTACATGAGATTCAGAATCAATATAGTGGCATGCTTAACATGCGAATTAGAATCAATATAGTGGCATGCTTAACATGCGAATCATAATCTGTATAATAGCATGCTTAACATGCAAATCATAATACCAACAGAAATAGTGGCATGTTCATTTTTATGCATATCAATCAATGCTATATGTCACAATACATGAGTGTCAGGAAATCATATAATATCGCATTTATTAGAAAATCACACAAACTATTCATGTTATCACATATCTAAAAGTTTCGAATCACTTACTCAGAATCATCCTTTTTAACAGATTCATCTATCCATTTGAATATTTAGTGTATTCGTCCATTTTCGCATTTTAGAATTTTCTTATCGAATATTTAATATTTTCACATTTTTACAATTAACAGTAATTTCATATATTTTGATAAGATAAATCCCCACACCTGATTTTGTGAATTTTGATGATATCGATTCTATTTTCGATTCTTATGGAAGAGATCAATCCTTTAATCCCTAATTTAAATCAAAATTTGTATCGCGTTAGAATAATGGTATATTAATTATTAACTCTTTTTTTAGTTATTAAGTAAAATATTTACGTAATCGGCTATCCAAACATGCTCTTCCAAAATATGGAGTATGGATTCAGGATTTACGAATATCACTTCACGGATAGACAGTAAATCGTAATGTTAGAAACACCCTAATCGAGTATAAAGTAAGAGAATATATTGTGATTGGAGGATTTTCAATACTTATGCAATATCAAAAGTTTAGGGCTCAACTATTTCCCACAACGAACCGATTATGGAGGAGGATTCACAACAAATTAGAATATAAGAAAAATATTAAAAAGATGGATTAGAAATAAGATATAAATAAATCCCTTTTGAGATCAAAGTAATAAAATTGAATAATTATAAAATCGATTACGAGTAGAGGAGGAGAAGAGAATGAAAAATGAAGAAATTCAGTGGTGGACGGCGGCGCGGTAATGGTGCAACAATGCAATGGCGTTGGTGTTGTGGTTGTGGTTTGGTTCGCTAGTAGTGGTGGGTAGGTGGAGGAGAAAGAAAGAAAAAAAGGGTGACTAGGTGATAAAAATGAAAGAATATGAGAGAAAATGGGGGATCAAGGAGGAGGACGACAAATAGAGAGGAGGAGAGTAAAATGAAAAAAATTAAAAAGTGAAGGATGTGACTACATGCATTGGATGACATCAGCAAGTCAATGGAGGGGAGAAAGGAAAATGTGGGGAAAAGGGAAGAAAATGGTGGATCATGGAGGGACTATAGGAACAAAAATGGATTGTTGACCATGCAAAAAAGGAAAGAATCTTTCCAAGCATGGAAACTCATGGGTTGGACAACAAATGTGTTGACTTCATGCAAAAGTTGTCCCAAAAATTTAATTAAAAAATTGAGAGTGTGGGGGCTTGATCTTAGGACCTTTTGGAAATAATTTACTTACCTAACCACCAGGCTACTTGAATTTATTTTACATGCACTAGCAAATTAAGGTAAATAAAATATTGGTTGTGTCAGTTAGAGCCACAAACAAGGGATGGGTTGAGGCTAGAGTAACTGAAATGTAAATCCCCAAGGTCCAATCAGCTTTGAACCCAAAGGTCCCGATGACACACCCCCAGCATAGAGGCTCCAAAGTTCGATTGTAGTACTACTCAAGAAAAAATACATCGATACTTAGGAGCATGGGGCATTCTTTGTTAGTAATAGTGCCCTAGGCCTATTGTATGGACCCTTTATTTTGATTAAATGAATTTATTATTATTATAATTTGCATGTTTAATATATAATAATTATCATTAAATAAATTTATTCTAAATGTCCCTAATCGGTCGTTGTTGTGGGAACAACAATGAATTAAGATTAGTATGGAATATGATAGATATTCATGTGATGAATATGTGTTTGAGAAACAAATCATATTCATATATATTTGTTGAGAATGACCCATTTTGAGATTAATACATGGTTTAAAGTCCTAAATTAAATATCTAAACAGTTGGGTCATTAAATCCTTAGACCTGAAATCACTATAGTTCTCAACACGAGGAATTTTATGTTTTGACATAATCAAATGTTGTCTTTAACCGGACAACTATAAAAGTTATGCTTGAACATAATTAGAATCATATTGAGATGTGAGTGATTAAGATGGAACTTGTCCCTCTTATTATAAAAGAGATATCTCTAGGCCCCTCGACGATTGAGACTGAAAAATGCATGGACGTGCTCGAATGAATTGATGGAGGTTAATGTCATTCATTTTGATAGTCTAATTGGGTATCGAGAATTTAAAGATAGAATGATATAAGGTTGACTTTATTCATGCCTTATACTCTATCTCGATATCGTGAGACAAAAGGATTATGTCATGAGCTGTATTCAGGTTGTCTCAGATCATGACCAAATATGACTTGGGCCTACTGCCAATGTTAATTGAACCTATAGGGTCGCACATTAAGAATGAACAAGAATGGTTAAGTTTATCGCCGTCTTTAAGTAATTTAAAATGATAAGATTATTTTAAATTACGAGTAATAATCAGTTATTATTTTGATTCAAGTTTAAATTTGGAAATTTAAATTCGTAGTCAAAATGATAAAAAATAGTAATTTTGTTTCTATTTCCTGTTAAATTCGGAAATAATAATAAACGAGATAAAAAGAGAATTTGATATATTCCTTATCAGATAACGAAATAGAATTTAGTTATTATTTAAAAGACTTTTAGATAAATAATAATTAAAATAGAATTTAATTATTATTTAAAAGAGTTTTTAAAATTCAAGATAAAATATGATATTCCTTATCATATAAAGAAAGAGATTTAAATTATTTAAAAGAGTTTTAAATATATATACAACCTCAAATCTAGTTTTACTTAACCCTATATATAAGTGATATGTGTACACTTCTCCTATTACACAAGCTTTTGGCTATCAATCGTTTGAGAGGATAAATTAAAAATGTTTTGAGAAAACGAAGTTCAAACTAGCATTCTATTTGACCGTTCGCCGTTCGTTCGAGTGTGGATACTTGTAGAGGGTGGCCATCTTCCAACAAGGAAGCACCTTTGGAGAGCCGACTCAAATCAAGCGTTAGTATCTTGAAGTTTAATGAAACAAGGTAATTTTCGTTATTCCTTTTTTTCATTTGTACGTATTGCATGAGATCGTTGGTAGTTTATGGGATATCAATTTTATTTTTCGTCGCGTTATGTTCATATGAGATTCGAACTCTATCTCATATCCGAACAGTCGTATCAGAGCGTCTTTCTTTACATATTTATCATGCTTGTGCTATGTTTGAATCGCTGATGTTGTTGTATGTAGTGTTGCCTATTGCATGGTGCATAGTATGGCCTTTTAGGTTTATGTGAATGGCATATTATTTTGCTATTATTTTACAAGGGGATGTAATTTTGAAATACGACCTGCGTGTCATTTTATTTTATTGTAATTTTGTTTCTTTAGTAAAAGTAAATTTTATTGTAATATAACAAGAAGACATTGTAAGCCCCTTTGGACTCATGCCATTCGACCATGATGATGGAGGAGCTAGATGACTATACACAAGTTGGTGGTCCAAGGAAATGCCATGGAGATACTTATTACCTTGGGTTAACTTTTGATTTTCATAGTTTATTATGAAGATCAATTTAGATTAAGGCCATACTATGTAACGTTTAATTTAATGCAATTATGTGATGCTATGAGTATAGAATGCCTTGGATGATATCTATTAGTATGTGATACTCATATTTTTGTTAGGACATATATACTAAATATTAAAATCAATAGAGATCCCTCACATAAAAGTTTAAGTTTATATGCCATCTATTTTAGAATACTTGTCAAGGCTTTTATCACTTTAATGTGGGTTCTACCAAAGTAGGAGTACATTAGGTTATATTAGTGAGACAAGATGGGTAATGGTGCTACTAATATGTTTAAAGTGGTTTAACATAATTAGGCAATCAAAATGGTTTTGTAACACCCTTAACCCATATTCGTCGCCAGAATAGTGTTTCAGAACATTACCATCAAATAGTAACATAAAAACATACATTTCCAAACATTAATATAATCATAGCATAAATCATTCATTCACATGCATATCATCCTTTAATCGAGCCCTCGAGGCCTTAAAAATACATTAGAAACAATTCGGGACTAAATTAGAATCAATTGGGAAGTTCAAGAAAAAGTTAGAAAATTAAACAATAGTGGTCACATGACCGTGGGGCTAGGCCGTGTGAGTCACACGGCTAAGACACGCGGCCATGTCTCAGGGCATGTAGCACTTAAAATAGGGACACACGGCCGTGTCCGTGCCCGTGCAACTTTTGAAGGGTTACACGGCCAAGCCACACCCCTGTGTGCTAGGCCGTGTGCTAGGTCGTGTAACTGCCTAACTTGAAAACCTTGAAACCTATATGGGACACATGATTGTGTCACACACGGCTGAGTCACATCAGGCCGTGTGAACATGAAATTGGCCAAAACCAAGCCATTTCCATCACCAACCCAAACATGTACCTACAAGCATTTTGTAAACCACTTCAAAGCTAAAACCTACAAAAACATGCATGAAATGACCAATTCAAATGCCCAAATCCATACAACCAATATGCCTTACAAGGCACCACAAATGCATTCATTCATATTTTACCTAAACTGTAAACATACCACATTTCAATCATGTACATCAAGTCCAATACCTTTCCAAAACATAACCTATCTTGACCATTTTGCAACTATTCCATCACATAGCATATTGGCCATGTAACACCCCTCACCCAGGTCCGTCGCCGGAACAGGATACGAGGCATTACCGGACATGATTCAAACTACTGTGCAAAATTTAAAATGTAAAATCCGTATAAATTTAGAACTTTTTCCATACATAGTCGTCAATATCCATAAGAAAAATAATCATTCGTTATTACAAATAACAAAACAAAGCCTTCTATACATGCCATAATTCCCAAAATATTGTTTTCAAAATACCAAAAAAAGGCTGATAGTGTGGATGGATCTCTGATGATCACCGAATCCCGAGCTAGCTTGATGACACTATAGAACAAGGAAAAGAAAAGAGAGTAAACATATAGCTTAGTAAGTAAGTATATAAATAATTAATAATGGATTTATTAAGTTTACAAAACAACACAATCAAATCTAAAATCAATTTCATCATTTTTTCAAGTTTGGAGCAAGCTGTCTATTTGAGTCACAGTCACTAAATTATTTTTATCTGAAGCTACAAAACTCCAAATTAAGATCCATAAATTTTCCCTAAAACTAGACTCATTTATCTTCTCACCATAAAATTTTCAGAATTTTGGTCTTGCCAATTAGTACAGTTTATTCATTAAAGATTCCCCTGTTTCGCTGTCTGACCACTTTTCACTACGAACCAATTTTATCACTATACAGAATTCATATGATGATAAAATTTATTTCAATTGAAAATAGACTCATTAAGGTTTTCAATCATCTAACTTATATCCCATAATTATTTTTTATAATTTTTAATGATTTTTCCAAGACAGAATAGGGGATCAAGTAACCATTCTTAACCAGTCTCACAAAAGTTTAAATATCTTAAAATATACAATTCCTTTACTTTCTCTATTTTTTTTATATGAAAATAGACCCAATAAGCTTTAAATAAATATCTCATATAATTCAATTTCTACCATTTTTTGTGATTTTTCAAATTCACGTCACTGCTACTATCCAAAACAGTTTTATTGTAAATTTTTGCTTTCTCTTACTTTAGTTGTATTCATTACTTACCTATAACAATCATTCAAATTTCCAATCACATATTGAGCATATTGCTCATACATTACACATACATATACATATACTTATCACTACAACATCTCACATAATTTCATTTAGTCAGTTTTCTCGTTGAACGCTTCGGAATAATAACGAATATGCGGTGGTTTCGCACACAACCCACCTTTGAAATCGAAGCTCTCTTGTACACATAGTGGCCTTAACCCAGTACCACTCATGTGACCTAGCTCGATTGTACTCATAATTCTGGCTCTCTTGTACATATGGTGGCCTTCACTTAGCACCACTCATATGACCTAGCCTTCTCGTAGCTCTCTTGTACACATACTGGCTCACGCCATTTACCACACATGTGATCTAGCTACATATAGCTTTCTTGTACACATGGCGTACTCTCGATACTACACATGTGACCTAGCTACGTATACGAAATCTCTTGTAGCTCTCTTGTGCACATAGTGGCCTACACGTAGTACCACTCATGTCACCTAGCTACATGCCAATTACATCTTTTGATTCCGAAGGTTCAAACGGGAAATAACTCACTTTTTAACACTTTATTTCATTCTTTCAATAGTCAATTATGATTCAAAAATCAGATACAATACATTAAACATGCTGAAATATAAAATGTCAATAAAAATAATGAATTATTTACATACTACTTACCTCGGCGTAAAATATGGCGAAATTTGCAATTTAGTCCTTAACTTTTCCTTTCCCTCGTTCAAGATCGATTCCACGTTCTTCTCGATCTATAATAACACATTTAGCTTATTTAATATTTACATTATTTAATTTAATCCAAAAATCACATTATGGCAAAACTACGCTTTTGCCCCCTAACTTTCACAAAATTAAGATTTTGCCCCTAGGCTCGAAAATTAAACTTCATCCTATTTCTTACATTTTAGGACATGTTGAACATTTTTCCCTTCTATGGCAACATCAAATTCTCACTCTAACATGCACTTATGAACATTAGGTATTTTTACCGATTATGTCGTTTTACTCGTTTTTATGTAAAATCGCTTAGCAAAAGTTGTTTAACATAATTTCAGCCTTCATATTCTATCATAAAACACCAAAATGAACACATTTCACCTATGGGTGTTTTTCCAAATATGAACCCTAGGTTAAAATATTGCTAGAATAAGCTAAACCGAGTTACCGGGATTCCAAAAACGTAAAGAACATGAAAAACGGGGCTTGGATTGACTTACTATGGAGCTTGGAAGCTTGGAAACCCTAGCTATGGAGTCCCCCCTTGAAGATTCGGCCTAAGGAAGAAGATGACAACCTTTTTTCCATCTTTTTCCCATTTAATTTCTTTTATTTGACATTTTACTAAAATACCCTTCATTAAAATTTTAGTTATTTCTACCCATGCATGTCCATTTTTGTCCATGAAAATATAATGGTCTAATTACCATTTAAGGACTCTTACTTTAGATATTCACTTCAATTTAATCCTTTAGCATCTAGAACTCTCATTTATCAACTTTTACAATTAAGCCCTAATAAGCAAATTAGACATGAAATTCATAAAATTTTCTAACGATACTCTAACACATGCATCCAATCAATCGGTAAATTATAAAAATTAATCAAAATAAACTTTTCTATCTTGGATTCGTGGTTTCGCAACCATTATTCAGTTTAGGCCCTATTTCTGGATGTTACATTTCTCCCCCCTTTAGGGATTTCCGTCCTCGAAAATCTTACCTGTGAAGAGGTTTGGGTACTGTTTTCGCATAACCTCTTCGGGCTCCCATGTAACCCCGTCTACCCCATGTCTATTCCATAATACTTTCACAAGTGCGATTTTTTGTTCCTTAGTTGTTTGACCTCTCGAGCTAAAATCTTAACTGGTTCCTCTTCGTAAGTCATATCTGGCTGAATCTCAACCTTCGTCTGAGAAATCACATGAGACGGATCAGAACGGTAGCGACGTAACATGTATACATGGAACACATTATGAATCTTCTTTAACTCAGTTGGCAAGGCTAACCAATATGCTAATGGCCCAACTCTCTCAATAATCTCAAACGGTCTAATAAATCGTGGACTTAGTTTGCCTTTCTTACCAAATCTGAGAACCTTCTTCCGCGGGGATACTTTTAAAAACACTTTGTCACCAACTTGATACTCAATCTCTTTTCTCTCCAAATCTGCATATGACTTCTATCTATCTGAAGCTGCTTTCAAGCAATCTCTGATGACTTTTACTTTCTCTTCTGTTTCTTTAACTAAATTGACCCCATGAATGTGATTTTCCTTAAGCTCTGTCCAATATAAAGGTGTACGACATTTACGTCCATACAAAGCCTCATAAGGTGCCATTTTCAAACTCGACTGATAACTATTATTGTAGGCAAACTCCACTAATGGTAAATACTTTTCCCAACTGCCTTGAAATTCTAATACACAGCATCTAAGCATATCTTCAAGCACCTGAATTACTCTCTCTGACTGGCCATTGGTCTGAGGATGAAAAGCTGTATGAAACTCAACTTTGTGCCCAAAGCTTCCTGTAACTGTTTCCAAAACCGTGAAGTAAATCTCGGATCTCTATCTAAAATGATCGATAATGGTACCCCATGTAGTCTGACTATCTCTAAGATATATAATTCGACCAACTTATCAAGCGAATAATCCATACGAATTGGGATAAAATGAGCCGACTTTGTTAGCTTATCAATTACAACCCATACTGCATCTTTCTTTCTCGGTGTTAACGACAATCCTATTACAAATCCATAATAACTCGGTCCCATTTCCACTCAGGGATTAGCACAGGCTACAATAAACTTGAAGGCACTTGATGTTCAGCCTTTACTTGCTGACAAATCAAGCATCTAGAAACAAACTCTGAAATATCTCTTTTCATTCCTACCCACCAATACATTTTCTTCAAATCATTATACATCTTTGTACTACCTGGGTGTAAAGATAAAGAACTACTATGTGCTTCCTGTAAGATCTTCTGAATAAGCTCGTCATCCTTCGGTACACATACTCTGTCTCTTAACAACAAACAACCATCAGAACCAATCTGAAAATCAGACTCTGCACCTGACTTGCACTGAGCTCTTTTAGCTTCCAACTCACTGTCATCTTTCTGAGCTTTACGGATTTCTTCAAGAAACGTCGGTTTAGCTCTCAACTCAGCTATAATGAAACCGTCATCTGATAAAGCTAAGCTAGTATTTAAGCTCTCAATGCAAATAAAAATTTTCTACTCAAAGCATCAGCAACAACATTAGCTTTACCCGGGTGATAATCGATCACTAGCTCATAATCTTTAATCAACTCTAACCATCTTCTTTGCCTCAGGTTCAATTCTTTCTGAGTCATCAAGTATTTCAAGCTTTTATGATCAGTGAATATTCGACACTTCTCGCCATACAAGTGATGTCTCCAAATTTTCAGAGCAAATACAATGGCAGCTAGCTCTAAATCATGCGTCAGATAATTTTCTCATGCGGTTTTAGCTGTCTAGAAGCATAAGCAATTACTTTACCTTCCTGCATAAGTACACAGCCCAATCCATTCAAGGATGCATCACTGTAGACCACAAACTCTTTACCTGGTTCTAGTTGTACTAAGACAGGAGCTTCAGTCAACAATGCCTTTAACTTGTCAAAACTCTGCTGACATTTCTCAGTCCATTCAAAATTGACATCTTTTTGTAGCAATCTCGTTAATGGGGTAGCTATTATGGAAAATCCCTCTATGAATCGTCTATAATAACAAGCTAATCCCAGAAAACTTCTAACCTCAGATACATTCCTCGGAGGCTTCCACTCCACAATGGCTGAGATATTGCTCGGGTCAACTCTAATGCCTTCACTTGAGACGATGTGTCCAAGAAATCCAACTTCTCGAAGCTAGAACTCACTTTTACTAAATTTGGGGTACAACTGGTTATCTCTCAAAGTCTGTAAGACAGTTCTCAAATGCTCTGCATGCTTAGTCTCATCATGAGAATAAATTAAGATATCATCAATAAACACGACTACAAACTTATCCAAGTAAGGTCTGAATATTCGGTTCATTAAGTTCATGAAAATGGCAGGAGCATTAGTCAAGCCAAATGGCGTCACAAGGAACTCATAATGACCGTACCTAGTCCAAAAAGCAGTATTCGGAACATCTGACTCTTTAACTCGCAACTGGTAGTATCCGGATCTCAAATCTATCTTAGAGAACACAGTGGCTCCCTTCAATTGATCAAATAAATCATCAATTCTAGGCAGTGGATACCTGTTCTTTATTGTTACCTTGTTAAGTTGCCGATAGTCTATGCACAATCTCATCGAACCATCTTTCTTTTTCACAAATAGGACTGGTGCACCCCAGGGTGAATAACTAGGTCTTGCAAAGCCTTTATTAGTTAATTCTTGCAATTAAGCTTTCAATTCTTTCAATTCCAACGGGGCCATTCTATATGGAGCAATAGAGATGGGTGTGGTACCTGGAATCAACTCAATACCAAACTCCACTTCTCTAATAGGAGGCAAACCTGGTAATTCTTCCGGAAACACATCTGGATACTCGCATACTACTGGCACTGACTCAATTTTTAGCTCTGAATCTTTAGTGTTTAACACAAAAGCAAGATAAGCTTCATACCCTCTTCTCAAACATTTCTGAGCAGACATAATAGAATTCATAGCAAATGAACTATATGACTCATTTGAGTTAACCCGAAGAATTTCACCAGTTTCACGTTTCAGCTCGATGAATTTCTTCCCACAATTCACTATCACATCATGTGTAGTCAGCCAATCCATACCAAGAATCACATCAAACTCGTCAAATGGCAATAGCATGAGGTCGGCCGGGAAACAATGACCTCTAATCATTAAAGGACAATTTCTACATACTTTATCTATTAACACATGCTTGCCTAATGGATTCGATACTTTAATCACAAATTCTGTAGATTCTATAGGCATACTTATAGTAGGCATCAATTTCAAGCAAACATAGGAATGGGTCAAACCCGGATCAATCAAAGCAACAACATTAATATCATGTAGAGAAAATGTACCCGTAATTACTTCGGGGGAGGATGCCTCTTCACGAGCTCGGATGGCATATGTCCTGGAAGGTGTTCTAGCTTCTGATCTCGTGGCTGGGTCTTTCATCACACTTTTACTGCTAGCTCCACTTCCAGTATTTCTCGAAGGTCTACCTCTATTAGCAGTGTTAGTCTGTCTAGCACTATGAAACTTCTCTTCCTTAGCTCCTTCCGGACAATCTTTAATAAAATGCTCACGAGAACCACACCTGAAGCAAGCTCGACCAGTTCCCCAACACTCACCAAAATGTTGCCTTCCACAATGCTGACACTTGGGTTTACTAGACTTCACATTGCCTACACTTGCCACTAAAGTAGCTTGAGTTTTTGAGCCCAAATACGATTTCCCACGGTCTCGATGTGAATACTCAGCTGAAACTATCCTTCGAGAATTCATCTCTCTGGGCCTTTTTGATTGGGTTTGGAACAACTTGCTCATCAGTCTCTTTCTTGTATCTCGAGCGTCGGTAGCAGCTTTCCTTCTTTCTTTGTTTAATTCCTCAGCTTTAAGGGCTCGGTCGACCAATACCACAAATTCTTTCAGCTTCAGAATACCCACAAACATTTTAATGTCCTCATTAAGCCCATCTTCGTATCTCTTGCACATAATAGCCTGGGTGGACACACACTCCTGGGCATACTTACTAAGTCTAACAAATTCACGCTCGTACTCTGCCACAGACATCTTGCCTTGCTTCAATTCAAGGAACTCCTTTTGTTTTTGATCAATAAACCACTGACTTATATATTTCTTTCTAAATTCTTCCTGGAAGAAATCCCAAGTAATCTTTTCTTTTGGCACAACTGCTACTAAAGTCTTCCACCAATGATAGGCAGAATCTCTCAGAAGTGATACAGCACATTTTAAACACTCTTCCGACGTACACGAGAGCTCATCAAACACACAGATAGAATTTTCAAGCCAGAACTCCGCTTTCTCAGGATCATAATCAAAGTTTGCTATAAACTCTTCTACTCCTTGCTTCCTAATTTTATCGACCGGAGGCTTGTTCATTCTTACCAAATCCATGCCTTGGGGAGCTACGGGAACCGTCTGAGGTATGGGAGGGGGTGGAGGAGGTTGAGCATTCGGATTCGCTTGAATAAAATCAGTATACCAGTTACTCATCATTTGGAGGAAGGCTTCCCGAGCCCCCTCTCCCTGTCCACGTGTTTTAGAACATTTTCTACTGGGGCGGTCCCTTGCGCGGGAGCCGGCGCGTTACTTTCAGCATCGTCAGCAGTGGCTCGGTCGGGATCCATTTACTATATAAAAAAACATTTTAAATTGTCAGGAGTCATCACACTATCACAATATATTTATGGATGTATAGCTAGACTTTTACACACGCTATGTTAGTCCGAGAACTGACTAAACCATAACTCTGATACCACTAAATGTAACACCCCTCACCCAGTTCCATCGCCGAAACAGGGTACGAGGCATTATCGGACATGATTCAAACTACTGTACAAAATTTAAAATGTAAAATCCGTATAAATTTAGAACTTTTTCCATACATAGTCGTCAATACCCATAAGCAAATAATCATTCATTATTACAAATAACAAAACAATTAAGCCTTCTATACATGCCATAATTCCCAAAATATTGTTTTCAAAATACCAAAAGAAGGCTGATAGTGTGGATGGATCTCCGACGATCACCGAATCCCGAGAGCTAGCTTAATGACACTATAGAACAAGGAAAAGAAAAGAGAGTAAGCATATAGCTTAGTAAGTAAGTATATAAATAATTAATAATGGATTTATTAAGTTTACAAAACAACACAAACAAATCTAAAATCAATTTCATCATTTATTCAAGTTTGGAGCAAGTTGTCTATTCGAGTCATTGTCACTAAATTATTTTTATCTGAAGCTACGACACTCCAAATTAAGATCCGTAAATTTTTCCTAAAACTAGACTCATTTATCTTCTCACCATAAAATTTTCAGAATTTTTGGTCTTGCCAATTAGTACAGTTTATTCATTAAAGATTAACCTATTTCGCTGTTTAACTGCTCTGACCACTTTTCACTACGAACCAATTTTATCACTATACAGAATTCATATGATGATAAAGTTTATTTCAGTTGAAAATAGACTCATTAAGGATTTCAATAATCTAACTTATACCCCATAAATATTTTTGTAGAATGTGTAATGATTTTTCGAAGACAGAACAGAGGATCAAGTAACCATTCTGAACCAGTCTCACAAAAGTTTAAATATCTCAAAATATACAATTCCTTTACTTTCTCTATTTCTTTTATATGAAAATAGGTCTAATGAGGTTTAAATAAATATCTCATATAATTCAATTTCTACCATTTTTGGTGATTTTTCAAATTCACGTCACTGCTGCTATCCAAAACAGTTTTATTGTAAATTTTTGCTTTCTCTCACTTTAGTTGTATTAATTACTTACCTATAACAATCATTCAAATTTCCAATCACATATTGAGCATATTGCTCATACATTACACATAAATATACATATACTTATCACTACAACATCTCACATAATTTCATTTAGTCAGTTTTCCCGTTGAACGCTTCGGAATAATAACGAATATGCAGTGGTTTCACACACAACCCACCTTTAAAATCGAAGCTCTCTTGTACACATAGTAGCCTTCACCCAGTACCACTCATGTGACCTAGCTCGATTGAACTCATAATTTTGGCTCTCTTGTACATATGGTGGCCTTCACTTAGCACCACTCATATGACCTAGCCTTCTCGTAGCTCTCTTGTACACATAGTGGCTCACACCATATACCACACATGTGACCTAGCTACATATAGCTTTCTTGTACACATGGCGTACTCTCGGTACTACACATGTGACCTAGCTACATATACGAAATCTCTTGTAGCTCTCTTGTGCACATAGTGGCCTACACTTAGTACCACTCATGTGACCTAGCTACATGCCAATTACATCTTTCGATTCTGAAGGTTCAAACGGGAAATAACTCACTTTTTAACACTTTATTTCATTCTTTCAATAGTCAATCATGATTCAAAATGAAACACCCCAAACCCGGCCCATGAGCCTCGACCAGATCTGGTATGTTCCTCGAGTAAAACGGTTCAAAAACTATTGGTTACTCTGAAAAACTTGGATGTTTTTGAATAAAATTTTACTTTGTGTTGGGTTCGAATTGAAAAGTCTAAGTTTTATTAAAACTTTAATTTCGTACTTGAAAATCATAAATTAGAAGTATTGCCGAATTTGTGATAAGTTATCAAAACATTTAGAATTTATTTATTTTTGAAAATATTACTTAAATGTTAATTTGATAAAAATTGTATCATACTGAAATAAATAACATGCATGCATAAACAGTTTCTACTAGTGGCCTTATTACATCAAAAACAAAACCCAAAATAAATTTAAAGTACTTAAAATAAAAAGTCCAAATAAATTAATCTCGTGCTGAGCATGGCCACCACTAAGCTCCTGCCGACCCGGTCCATTACTGAGCATCACCTGAAATATATCCCACAAGGGGTGAGTCAAACAGACTCAATGTGTACAACCAACAATAAGTCCCAACAGTTATGGCATATCAAATCATACATATTCATATAGCACATATAGATAATGATGCATTCCCGGACCCAAACCTAGATACCATCCTCTACACATCACCCGTACCAAGCATCACATCGTGGGGACTACTAAGTCGACCCTCCATCCGCTACACACCATCGAAGGCAGTCGCTGCAGACGACGTGCTCTTCGCCCTTATAAATATTGTGGCATAACCACCAGATGATAATACGTGACATAAGTCACCACATTCAGATATTTGTGACATAAGTCACCACATTCAGATATCCTGGTAAAGACCACCAGATCACTTCCCCTTAACATATCACCCATATGCCCCATGTTATATAATCATGCAATAACATGCCTTATTCTATATTCACATTCTTATAGTTTCACATAGGTGCCGTAACAGATCATATCATACTCATAGTAGGAGTAGGTTAACGTACCTCAGTACTTTGTACCATTGCATGGTACTTTAGCCATAATTTCCACATTCTTATTAACACATATAATAAATTAAAGCCGTAAATCTATTAAGATTTAGTGTGGGGTACACACCTGGTATACTTAACGCTTCCACTGGAATCCCGAAGAATCCCGATCTAATCCTCTAGGTCTCAAGTTCTTACATTCGGCCAATTCTAGGCATATTAGCAAAACCTATTCGGCTATTACCAAATCCCGAAGGATTATTGCAACCAAAACCTTACCTTGTTGCCGATTTCACTACTAACCAAATCCTAAAACTTCGTAGAGTTTCTCCCTTGTAATCGGCTAGCACCAAATCCTTTAACTAGTTAGTTTCAGCTATTAAACGAATAAGAAACAGATCTAAATACTAAAATAGGGCCTTGGCCGAATGTGCATAGTCACTTACCTTAAGGATCTCAAATCTCGGAATTAATCCTTGGTTATGGTTTCTGTCGAAATCCCTATAAACACATGTTAGATCAATTTCTAACATTTAATCACAACAAATGGCCCCTTGGCTGAATGTCAAATATGACTTACCTTAGATCCTTTAAAATCCCGAAACCTTCCTCCTTTGTAATCGACAATAGGCCTAATCCCGAAACTTCCTTCAAGTAGTCGGCCATAGAGCAACAAGGTGATTAGTTCCTATGTTTCGGCTAAAAGAAGAAGGAATGGAAATTGAATAACATTTGTTCTTACCCTTACTGTTGTAGTCGACAGCACCTTTGCCTTACACCACAAGGAGATTCGGCTTTGTAAACTAAATAGTGATCAAAAGATTTTCAGCTTCTGGGATTTAATGGAGTAATCGGCTAGGGGTTCACTTTGAGATTCAACTTTTATGAAACTTGTGAGAAGAAGAGGAAGATTGATGATGATGGTTTGGCTTCAATGGAAGAGTATGGGACCTAGGAGGAATCGGCAATGGTGATCTTTAGGGAGAACAAGATTTCGGCTAGAGCAAATAAAAGAAAGAGAAAAGAAAGGTGATAATTTTTGGAGAAAAAATAAAACAAAAGGAAGACTAGAGTGCTTAATGAGAATTCGGTTATCCCCCCTACTATGCTTGGCCGAAACTCTCCTCAAAAGGGTCCCTTGGCCGGCCACACACATCCCCTTATCAGCTTCCACATTTTTCTCCTATTTCCTCTCTTTTATCCCTTAAAAATAATCTAAAATAAATCATTCTTTATCTACTACCTTAGCCGAACTTAAAAAGGAATTAATCCACATCCAAAGCTCATCCATCAAGTCTCCCCATGCCGTCCATAACTGCTTCCCTTGGCTGCAAAATAAAACTCCCCTTTTGCTTCCCCTGTGATTCAAACCTAGGCCCTTACCCCTTGCATATGGCGTCACACACTACGGCCCTAAGTGGCGCCTCCAAGCCACTTAGACAAGCCCATCTTTGTGTCTAATTTTCCCTATTAATTCTCTTAAGACCACATTGCTTAGCTTCCCCTTTTAGATTTAAAATCTAATAATTTCTAAAGCATTTGACTACACACTAGGGTTCACAAAATTCATAATGCACATTCACAACACACATAAGCATGCTATTTCATATAATTAAGCAATAATTCATAAGCCATAAATCTGGGATATTACAGTTCTACCCCCTTAAAATAATTTCGTCCTCGAAATTACCTGGCTGAAATAAGTGAGGGTATTGCTGTCGCATTGCCTCTTTTGGCTCCCACGAAGCTTCTTCCGATCCATGATTACGCCATAACACTTTGACTAAAGGAACTGATTTCCTCTGCAACACTTTCACATCTCATTCTAAGATCTGAATCGGCTCTTCCTCGTAGGACAAATCTGGCCTTAATTCCACCTCCTCAACTGGAACCACATGAGATGGATCCGATCGATAACGACGTAACATGGAAACATGGAATACGTCGTGCATCTGCTTCAATTCTGAAGGCAACTCTAACTGATATGCCACTGGTCCAACTTGCTTCAATACCTTATAAGGTCCTATAAACCTTGTACTTAACTTCCCCTTGCGACCAAATCTCATCACCTTCTTCCAAGGCGAAACTTTAAGAAACACTTGATCTCCTACATCAAATTCTACTTCCTTCCGCTTAAGATCTGCATACGACTTCTGTCTATCAGATGCTTCCTTCAACCATGCCTGAATTACCTCAACCTTCTCTTCGGATTCTGCCACAATCTCTGGACCCAAAACTCGACATTCCCCTAATTCCGTCCAACATGTAGGAGTGCGGCACTTTCGTCCATACAATGCTTCATACGGTGCCATCCAAATACTAGCTTGATAGCTGTTGTTGTATGCAAATTCCGCTAACGGCAAATATTCTTCCCAACTTCCTCTGAAATCTATCACACAACCTCTCAGCATATCTTCTAACACTTGGATTACTCGTTCCGACTGACCGTTTGACTGTGGATGAAAAGCCGTAGTGAAATCCAATCTGGTACCTAAAGCTTGATGTAGCGCTTTCCAAAACCGAGAAGTAAACCTTGGGTCTCTATCCGAAATAATTGACACTGGCACTCCATGCAATCTCTCAATCTCCGCTACATACAATTTCGCCAACTTCTGCAGAGAATAGTCGACCCGCACTGGAATGAAATGCGTGGACTTAGTCAACCGATCCACTATCACCCATACCGAGTCCTTCTTAGTGGGCGTAAGGGGAAGCCCACTAACGAAGTCCATGGTGATTCTCTTCCACTTCCACTGCGGAATCCTGATTGGTTGAAGCAATCCTGACGGAACTTGGTGTTCAGCCTTAACTTGCTGACACGTCAAGCACTTCCCTACGAATTCGGTAACTTCCTTCTTAAGACCAGGCCACCAAAAATGTTCCCTTAGATCTCTGTACAACTTACTTCCTCCAGGATGCATAGCATAAGGGCTACTATGCGATTCCTGAAGAATTCTCTGCCTTAACTCCTCATTCTTCGGCATACAGACCTTACCCTTGAAACACAATACTCCCTCGTCATTAATACCATAACCTTCCAACTCTCCATTCTGTACTTGCTGTAGCTTAGCACTTAACTCATCATCCATTAACTGACTTTCCTTCACTTCATTCAATCATGTCGATTTTACTTGCAGCTCTGCCAGCAGACTTCCATCATCATACAAGCTCAGATGTGCAAACATCGCCCTCAGATCCGACACAACCTTCCGACTTAAGGCATCAGCCACTACATTTGCCTTGCCCGGATGATACTCTATTGAACAGTCATAGTCCTTCAATAACTCCACCCACCTTCGCTGTCTTAGGTTCAACTCCTTCTGAGTCAACAGATACTTAAGACTCTTGTGGTCTGTGTAGATTACTGACTTTTCTCCATAAAGATAGTGCCTCCACACCTTAAGAGCAAAGACCACTGCTGCCAATTCCAAATCATGAGTCGGATAGTTAACCTCGTGTGGCCTTAATTGTCGAGATGCATAAGCGACTACTTTCCAGTCTTGCATCAGAACACATCCTAATCCGGTATGAGAAGCGTCACAATACACCACAAAGTCCTTCCCTGCCTCCGGCTGAATCAAAACTGGAGCTTCAGTCAAGACCCTCTTAAGCTTCTTGAAACTCTCCTGTTGCTTATCCGTCCATACGAAGGGCACTTCCTTTCTCAACAACTTTATCAAAGGTGCGGCTATTGATGAGAACCCTTCTACGAACCTTCTGTAGTAACCTGCCAATCCCAAGAAGCTACGAACCTCAGCTACCGACTTAGGTGGTTTCCAATCTAGCACCGCCTCAATCTTCCTAGGATCCACCCTTATTCCTTCTGCAGCTACTACATGTCCTAAAAACGCAACTTCCTTATGCCAAAATTCACACTTGCTGAATTTGGCATAGAGCTTCTTCTCCCTTAACACTTGCAACACTATCCGGAGATGCTCATCATGTTCCTCCTCAGACTTGGAATACACCAGAATGTCGTCGATGAACACAACGACGAACCATCCAAGTAAGGTTGAAAAACCCGGTTCATCATATCCATGAACGCAGCTGGGGCGTTCGTCAATCCAAACAGCATTACTACGAACTCAAAATGCCCATACCTTGTTCGAAAAGCTGTCTTATGGATATCTGCCTCCTTCACCTTAAGTTGATGATATCCAGACCGTAGATCTATCTTCGAGAACACAGCTGCCCCCTTAAGTTGATCGAACAAGTCGTCTATCCTCGGCAAAGGATACTTGTTCTTGATGGTCACCTTATTCAACTGACGATAATCTATGCACATACGCATGGTTTTGTCCTTCTTCTTCACGAACAAGACCGGTGCTCCCCATGGAGACACACTGGGTCAAATAAACCCACGATCAAGTAACTCTTGGATTTTACCTTGAGCTCAACCAACTCCTTTGGCGCCATTCTATACGGAGCGATTGACACAGGAGCTGTACCAGGTAGCAAGTCAATTTCGAACTCCACTTCCCTATCCGGGGGTATTCCCGGCAATTCCTCCGGAAAGACATCCACAAAGTCCCTTATAGTTCAAACTCCACTAACGCCCTCTTCTTTTGCATCCAACGCACTAATAAAGGCCAGAAAAGCCTTGCACCCTTTCTGAACCATCTTATCTGCCTTTAAAGCAGAAACTACATTAGACAGGTAGTTTCTTCTTTCTCCTATCATAACTACTTCCTCATCCTCCGGGGTCCTTAACTCCATTCGCTTAGCTGCACAATCCAATACGGCCCGATGTTCCACTAGCCAGTCCATGCCGAGAATGATATCGAATTCTCCGAAAGGTAGTTCCATCAAGTCAGCAGGGAATACTACTCCCTGAATTTCTAGAGGTACTTTCCGAAATATCTTGTTCACCACTACAGTTTGACCTAATGGGATTACTACAGTCATCTCCTTATCAGATAGTTCAGAGGCTATACCTAGAGTTTCAACTACTCTACATGCAACATAAGAATGGGTAGAGCCCACATCAATCAAAGCAAAGTAAAGCTTGCCAAATATAAGGAACGTACCGGTTATGACGTCTGGTGCGTCTCCATCCTCCCTTCGACGAACTGCATACACTAGACCCGGCTGCCTTGCCTCTGTATTACCAACACCTCGGCCCGGTGTTCCACGTCCTCTTCCAGCACCGTTACCTCTACCATTCGGACCACGGCCCCGCTGAAGCTGCTGTCCACCTCTACCAACCTGATTATAACCCTGACCTGCTGGTCGACCTTCGTCTATCTTAATAGGACAATCCTTAATCATGTGATCCTTGGACCCACACTTAAAGCATCCTCCCGTTTTCTTCCAACACTCCCCTAAGTGCTTCTTCCCACCCTGATCACAAGTACGATACTGCCCTCCTGTAACAACTTGCTGACCTCGCGGCCCATCAACTCTAGGCCTCTTCTGCACATTCCCAAATGACCCTGACGGTCCAAATCCTCTTTTCTGCTTATTCCGGTCCGTGTTCTGCCTCACAGAGTCCTTAATTCCTTCGGCTACCTTAGCCTTTTCCACTAACACGGTAAATTCCCGCTCCTGCTGTGGAGCTATCAATAACCTCAGATCGTCTCTCAGTCCATCCTCAAACCGGACACATCGTTCATGCTCCGTAGCCACTATCCCTCGAGCATACCTGCTCAACCTTAGGAATTCAGCCTCGTACTCCGCCACGGACTTGTTCCCTTGAACCAGCCCTAGAAATGCCTTCCTTTGCGCATCAATATAATGAGTACCAACATACTTCTTCTGGTATGCCATCTTAACATACTCCCAAGTGAGTTCCTCAGCCGTAGCACCATCCCGAACTGTGAGCCACCATTGATACGACTCATCACGAAGTAGCGATACCATTCCTTTCACTTTCTCTTCGGTAGTCAGATCCAACTCATCCAGAATTCGTTCGGTCGCCTCCAACCAATACTCAGCAGTACTGGGTGCCACACCAGATACGCCACGGAACACCTTAGCTCCACTGGCTCGAAGTCGCTCGGGTACAGATTTCCGAGCTCCCATATTTCCACCTGCTCCAGCCACCATCTCAAGAACTCGTAGCACAGCCTGCGATACAACATCATCCCCCGTCTGATCTTGCTGCTCGACACCAACAGCTGGTGGTGGTGGTGGTGGTGGTACCTCATTTTTCGACCCTTGACCCGATCTAACGGGTTCCGACACGGTCATTCTGTCTCTACCACGTCCTCGCACGTTACGACCACGTCCCCTAGAGCTCATATCTACGATCGTGCTTTAGTTTGATTACGAAATTTTATGGATTAGTCCTTGTTTCACTGATTACCCGCGAAGAAATCTTATGAAAGAAGTTTAGTAGTAGTTCTTTCGATCATTCAGAGTTTCAAGTCTTCTACCCTAATTCAAAGAAAACACATCCATTCCGTAGTATCTCCCATACTCATTCACTCCTCGAACATTTTTGTCTATTCCTATCCTAGGGGTATTTTCGTCATTTGTCCTACAGGGGTATTTTGGTAATAAATCGGGGTCAATTTGAAAATCTTAATAAATCAGGGCACTTTGAAATTTCAAAACTCCAGGGTATTTTTGAAAATTTTCTCAAATCAAAGGTATGGCAGAAATTTAGGAAAGCGGGGTCATTTTGGTAATTTTGGTAAACCAGGGGTAATTTAGTAAATTTTCCCAATTAGGGTATTTTTGAATTTTCGCAAAATAGGGTTTTTGGATACTTTTGCAAAGTAGGGAAATTTTATTAAAATCGAGGGTAGTATGGTAACTTTAGAAACCAAGGGCATTTTTGTAATTTTACATCCAGGGGCAATTTTATAATTTTGTAAATCGGGAATATTTCAAAAAAATTTTATAGAATAGTGTTTACAAATCAAAAGGGTAATTTGAGAATTTTAAAACTAAGGTTTTAAAAAAACGGCTAGTCCCTTTCGGGTTTTAGTTATTGGGTTTAGCCTGTGAATAAATCCTCTTGGTTAGGGTGAACCGTCACTACGCACCAGGTAGGATTCGAGTGGAGAGGAGGTGAGTCACTAGGACTACTTAAATACCAAGCTCCCACCGAAACCAATCCTAGACATGCGCACAATGGTTGCCACACCCTAGCTCGGCAACTTAGTCACAGGTTTGTTTAATTAGGAATTAAAGTTTTATGTAATTATTGGGGTAAACTAGTCCTATAGTTCAAGTACTTATCATACTAATCTACGTTCCATTTCTACCCTTCTACATACAATAATTCACACAATGGATAGGGGTACTTACCTGGTGGACTTCGGGTCGGAGACTTAGGTGCCATGCCAGAGAAACCTGCTTATTTCACAAAAATTTTCACAAAATTCTTTTGGGCTTAATTTTGAAAACGTTTTGGTCCTTAAACCCAAGGCCGAGAGTTTAAATCTGGGCTCTGATACCAAATTGAAACACCCCAAACCTGGCCCATGAGCCTCGACCAGATCTGGTATGTTCCTCGAGTAAAACGGTTCAAAAACTATTGGTTACTCTGAAAAACTTGGATGTTTTTGAATAAAATTTTACTTTATGTTGGGTTCGAATTGAAAAGTCTAAGTTTTATTAAAACTTTAATTTCGTACTTGAAAATCATAAATTAGAAGTATTGCCGAATTTGTGATAAGTTATCAAAACATTTAGAATTTATTTATTTTTGAAAATATTACTTAAACGTTAATTTGATAAAAATTGTATCATACTGAAATAAATAACATGCATGCATAAACAGTTTCTACTAGTGGCCTTATTACATCAAAAACAAAACCCAAAATAAATTTAAAGTACTTAAAATAAAAAGTCCAAATAAATTAATCTCGTGCTGAGCATGGCCACCACTAAGCTCCTGCCGACCCGGTCCATTACTGAGCGTCACCTGAAAAATATCCCACAAGGGGTGAGTCAAACAGACTCAATGTGTACAACCAACACTAAGTCCCAACAGTTATGGCATATCAAATCATACATATTCATATAGCACATATAGATAATGATGCATTCCCGGACCCAAACCTAGATACCATCCTCTACACATCACCCGTACCAACCATCACACCGTGGGGACTACTAAGTCGACCCTCCATCTGCTACACACTATCGAAGGCAGTTGCTGCAGACGACGTGCTCTACGCCCTTATAAATATTGTGGCATAGCCACCAGATGATAATACGTGACATAAGTCACCACATTCAGATATTTGTGACATAAGTCACCACATTTAGATATCGTGGTAAAGACCACCAGATCACTTCCCCTTAACATATCACCCATATGCCCCATGTCATATAATCATGCAATAACATGCCTTATTCTATAGTCACATTCTTATAGTTTCACATAGGTGCCGTAACAGATTATATCATACTCATAGTAGAAGTAGGTTAACGTACCTGAGTACTTTGTACCATTGCATGGTACTTTAGCCATAATTTCCACATTCTTATTAACACATATAATAAATTAAAGCCGTAAATCTATTAAGATTTAGTGTGGGGTACACACCTGGTATACTTAACGCTTCCACTGGAATCCCGAAGAATCCCGATCTAATCCTCTAGATCTCAAGTTCCTACATTCGGCCAATGCTAGGCATATTAGCAAAACCTATTCAGCTATTACCAAATCCCGAAGGATTATTGCAACCAAAACCTTACCTTGTTGCCGATTTCACTACTAACCAAATCCCGAAACTTCGTAGAGTTTCTCCCTTGCAATCGGCTAGCACCAAATCCTTTAACTAGTTAGTTTTGGCTTTTAAACGAATAAGAAACAGATCTAAATACTAAAATAGGGCCTTGGCCGAATGTGCATAGTCACTTACCTTAAGGATCTCAAATCCCGGAATTAATCCTTGGTTATGGTTTCTGTCGAAATCCCTATAAACACATGTTAGATCAATTTCTAACATTTAATCACAACAAATGGCCCCTTGGCCGAATGTCAAATATGACTTACCTTAGATCCTTTAAAATCCCGAAACCTTCCTCCTTTGTAGTCGACAATAGGCCTAATCCCGAAACTTCCTTCAAGTAGTCGGCCATAGAGCAACAAGGTGATTAGTTCCTATGTTTCGGCTAAAAGAAGAAGGAATGGAAATTGAATAACATTTGTTCTTACCCTTACTGTTGTAGTCGACAACACCTTTGCCTTACACCACAAGGAGATTCGGCTTTGTAAACTAAATAGTGATCAAAAGATTTCCGGCTTCTGGGATTTAATGGAGTAATCGGCTAGGGGTTCACTTTGAGATTCGGCTTTTATGAAACTTGTGAGAAGAAGAGGAAGATTGATGATGATGGTTTGGCTTCAATGGAAGAGTATGGGACCTAGGAGGAATCGGCAATGGTGATCTTTAGGGAGAACAAGATTTCGGCTAGAGCAAATAAAAGAAAGAAAAGAGAAAGGTGATGATTTTTGGAGAAAAAATAAAACAAAAAGAAGACTAGAGTGCTTAATGAGAATTTGGTTATCCCCCCTTACTATGCTTGGCCGAAACTCTCTTCAAAAGGGTCCCTTGGCCGGCCACACACATCCCCTTATCAGCTTCCACATTTTCTCCTATTTCCTCTCTTTTATCCCTTAAAAATAATCTAAAATAAATCATTCTTTATCTACTACCTTAGCCGAACTTAAAAAGGAATTAATCCACATCCAAAGCTCATCCATCAAGTCTCCCCATGCCGTCCATCACTACTTCCCTTGGCTGCAAAATAAAACTCCCCTTTTGCTTCCCCTGTGATTCGAACCTAGGCCCTTACCCCTTGCATATGGCGTCACACACTAAGGCCCTAAGTGGCGCCTCCAAGCCACTTAGACAAGCCCATCTTTTTGTTTAATTTTCCCTATTAATTCTCTTAAGACCACATTGCTTAGCTTCCCCTTTTAGATTTAAAATCTAATAATTTCTAAAGCATTTGACTACACACTAGGGATCACAAAATTCATAATGGACATTCACAACACACATAAGCATGCTATTTCATATAATTAAGCAATAATGCATAAGCCATAAATCCGGGATATTACACAAAAATCAGATACAATACATTAAACATGCTGAAATATAAAACGTCAATAAAAATAATGAATTATTTACATACTACTTACCTCGGTGCAAAATATGGCGAAATTTGCAATTTAGTCCTTAACTTTTCCTTTCCCTCGTTCAAGATCGATTCCACGTTCTTCTCAATCTATAATAACACATTTAGCTTATTTAATATTTACATTATTTATTTTAATCCAAAAATCACATTATGGCAAAATTACGTTTTTGCCCCCTAACTTTCACAAAATTAAGATTTTGCCCCTAGGCTCGAAAATTAAACTTCATCCTATTTTCTTACATTTTAGGACATGCTGAACATTTTTCCCTTCTATGGAAACATCAAATTCTTACTCTAACATGCACTTATGAACATTAGGTATTTTTACCGATTATGTCGTTTTACTCGTTTTTACGTAAAATTGCTTAGCAAAAGTTGTTTAACATAACTTTAGCCTTCATACTCTATCATAAAACATCAAAATAAACACATTTCACCTATGGGTGTTTTTCCAAATATGAACCCTAGGTTAAAATATTGCTGAATAAGCTAAACCGAGTTACCGGGATTCCAAAAACGTAAAGAACATGAAAAACGGGGCTTGGATTGACTTACTATGGAGCTTGGAAGCTTGGAAACCCTAGCTATGGAGCCCTACCCTTGAAGATTCGGCCTAAGGAAGAAGATGACAACCTTTTTTCCATCTTTTTCCCATTTAATTTCTTTTATTTGACATTTTACTAAAATACCCTTCATTAAAATTTTAGTTATTTCTACCCATGCATGTCCATAAACGTAATACCATAAACGTCACAAATCCCAAATTAAACAAAAATCTGTAATGGCCATATTACATAAGGCATACCCAGATATAATCAAAACCGTAAATGAAATAAATAAAATAAAACCATAAAGGTTCAAAACCATGGCCACCGCCGAGTCTTTCGCTGCACCAACCCATCTACTGCTGGGGATTACCTGAACAGATTAAACAGAAATGGGTGAGTTTTCACAAACTCAGTGTGTAAACCCCCATAGAAAAAATACACATGGCATAATGTCAGAAGACAGTCATAAACTCATAGTTCGGGTCTGAGCCCATTACAGATACGGTGTGGACCTTAGCCCACTTAGATACAAAATCAAATATGTTCTAGGGCCTTAGCCCATTTCAGACATAATATGCAAATCAGAACAGAATAGCAAAGTCCTACCCACCAGCCTCTACACACCAACTCCGTCCAACCCTACAAACCATGTGAGGATAAAATCAACCCACCCATCCCTACACATCATGCTGTATCGAATGTGGCACATAATTAGAAAGTTGTAGCTGAGCTCCCAGATAACAGGCTTAAGAGCCTTTCAGATACTTCCTCCAAATATCATCAACCCACCCCGATGCAATGCAACATACATAATATGACATGCTTTGATGCAAATAATAGTCCGTACATTCAAATCAGTAAACATGTTGAGTACAGATTTCACATAATCAAATCACACAGCTACGGGTCTAAGTGCTGCTTATCGACCCTTCATTAGTTTCAAAGTCGACTTGGGCGACCCGTGAACCTTTCAGAACATTTCATTAAAATGGGCTCACACGCCCATGTGGCCTGCCCGTGTGGGCCCACACGGCCCAAATTGGCCTTGGCCGTGTGGATCACATGGCCTTGCCCAGAATCCCACACGATCGTGTGGCCCACACAGCCCAACTGGTCGAGCCCGTGTGTTGACACGGCCATGCCTGGCTGTCACACAATCGTTTCACTCGAGCATGGTCTGGCTCGTCGATCACACGGCCGTGTGGTGACTTACAGTCTTGCACATGGCCTACCACACAGGCGACCAGATGCCCGTGTGGCGTCGACAGAGAGGTTTTTGGCTTTCATCGAAACCTCATTCTCTGCATTTCTAGGTACACACCTGGTTCAATTTTGACGCGTAAGCTCCCCTAAGCCTCCAGAACCTAAAAATCAACCAACGAAACACTCATTTAACCACTTGTTTCGTCATTCAATCAAAAGTTTATCGTCAGAAATCTTAACGAGTCCTTACCGTTAACAACCGAAATCGCAACTCTTAAATCTCTGCAGCAACACCGATCAATTATTTCCTTCACCTAATCAAAAGACCACAACAGACCCCTCATTAGACGCCTAACCCAAAGTAAAAAGATTAAGCAGAAAAGGAGTTACCGCATGAACACACCACCGTTGAACAAGGAGAAAACAAATCGAAAAACTGAAGAATAAGGGAAAACAAAGAAATTTCGGCTGGGAATAGGCAGCAACACGTCAAAAAGAAAAGGAGAAAATTTGGGGAAAATAGGGTGATAGCTGAAAATTCAAAAAGAAATCTCTTAATCCCCTAATCTCTCCCCTTAATTCTCTCCACTACTCAGATTTTGAAACCATCTCAAACTCTTCGTCACCAAACTGAACAAAAAAAATCTCCCTTTCTTATGCAGAGATTCGAACTCACAACCTCCAACCAATCAACACTCCACCTAGCCACCAGACCAGCAGGCCCATTCTGTTAAATACTTACACACTTTTACTTATAAGCCTACTAACCCGAGTTTGGGCTTTATTCATAAAAATACCAAAATTTTCCCAAATGAAGGCCTGAACTTGGGACCTCTCACACACACCCAGAACACTTAAACACTGAAGTAGATACATAGTTGTGTCTCAAAATTACAAAAGCAGAAATTAGAGAAAAATGGGGCGTTACAACTCTACCCCCTAAAAGAAAATTTCGTCCTCGAAATTTTTACCTGGTCAGAAAAGGTGAGGATACTGCTGACGCATCGAATCCTCCAGCTCCCATGTGTCCTCCTCAGTGCTATTCTGCCACAGCACTTTCACTAAGGGGATAGACTTCCTTCGCAGAACTTTGATGTCACGATCTAGGATCTGGACCGACTCTTCCTCAAATGTTAGATCTGGTCTAACTTCAATGTCCTCATAGGAACAACATGCGTGGGATCAGAGCGTAGAGTCTCAACATTGAGACGTGGAACACATCATGATTGTGATCCAACTCCAGAAGAAGCTCCAACTGATCTATGATTGGCCCCACTCGCTTTAGAATATGGTACGACCCAATAAACCTAGGGCTCAGCTTACCCTTGCGACCGAACCTTAAGACCTTCTTCCATGGGGAGACCTTGGGAAAAACTAAGTCTCCCACAGAATGCTCAATATGCTTTCTCTTCAGATCCGCATAGGACTTCTGCCTATCCGATGCCACTTTCAGTCGATCTCAAATCAATCGAACCTTATCTTCAGTTTCAGAAACCAATTCTGGACCCAGAACCCAACGCTCACCCAACTCAGTCCAACACAAGGGAGTGCGACACTTACGACCATACAGGGCCTCGTAAGGCGCCATCTGGATGCTAGACTGGTAGCTATTATTGTAGGCGAACTCTGCCAACGGCAAATACTCCTCCCAACTGCCTCAATAATCTATAACACAGCTCCTCAACATATCCTCTAATAGTTGAATCATCCTCTCCAACTGACCATCTGTCTGAGGATAGAAAGCAGTACTAAAGTCCAACCTTGAACCTAGAGTTTCGTGTAACGTCTTCCAGAACCGAGATGTGAAGCTAGGATCCCTATCGGAGATGATCGAGTCAGGAACCCCATGCAGTCTCACTATTTCAGATATGTATAGCTTAGCCAGTTTCTGGAGAGAAAAGTCTGTCCTGATCGAAATGAAATGAGCGGACTTGGTCAATCGATCCACGATGACCAAGACAGAATCCTTCTTAGTGGGTGTTAAAGGCAATCCACTAACGAAGTCCATCGTTACTTGTTCCCATTTCCATATTGGAATCTTTACCGGCTGCAGCAACCCAGACCCACATGTGATGCATCACTGTATACAACGAAATCCTTCCTAGATCTAGGCTGTATCAAAACCGAAGTCTGTATCAAAACAGATTTGAGCTTCTCGAAGCTCTTTTGTTGCTTATCAGCCTAGACAAAGGGAACTTCCTTACACAGAAGCTTGGTCAAGGGCGCTGTGATCAAAGAGAACCCTTCTACGAAGCGTTGATAATAACCTGCCAGCCCTAGAAAACTGTGGATTTCAGACACATTCTTCGATTGTTTCCACTCCAACACAGCCTCAGTCTTACGAGGATCAACACGAATCCCCTCCGCAGAAACTACATGCCCCAGAAAGGTTGCTTCTCGGAGCCAAAATTCACACTTACTGAACTTCACATACAACTGTTTCTCACGAAGCGTCTATAATACCGCTCGGAGATGCTCATTATGTTCGCCCTCAGTCTTTGAATACACAAGAATGTCATCAATGAAGACTACCACGAATTGATCTAGATAGGGCTGGAACACTCGGTTCATCAGATCCATAAAAGTTATTGGTGCATTCATCAGTCCAAATGGCATCACTAGGAACTCGTAATGTCCATACCGAGTCCTAAATACCGTCTTATGCACATCGGCCTCCTTAACCTTCAATTGATGGTATCCTGACCGTAGATCAATCTTAGAGAAAACTGAAGCTCTTCAGAACTGGTCAAACAGATCATCTATTCTCGGTAGGGGGTACTTATTCTTGATGGTTAGCTTGTTCAGCTGCCGGTAGTCGATACACATCCCCATTGTCCCATCTTTCTTCTTTACAAACAACACTGGTGCTCCCCATGGGGACACACTGGGACGAATGAACCCACGATCTAACAGTTCTTGAATTTGAGCCTTAAGCTCTGCAAGCTCCTTCAGTGCCATTTGGTAGGTCGCAATAGACACCAGAGTTGTGCCCGGAATGAGCTCAATACCAAATTCCACTTCTCGGTTTGGAGGCAGACCCAATAGTTCCTCAAGAAAGACATCCAGAAAGTCCTTTACGATCTTGTTGTCCTTAACCGAAGAGTCCCTAGAATCAGAAACACTGATGTAGGTCAAGAAAGCCTTACATCCCTTCTGTACCAACTTTTCTACCACCAATGCAGAAATCACATTAGTCAAGTAGTCTCGACGTTCCCCAATCACCAGTACCTTGTTGTCCTCATCGGTTCTCAAAACCACCCTTTTTGTCGCACAGTCCAAACTCACCCGGTGATTGACCAGCCAGTCCATTCCCAGAATCAAATCAAACTCTCCGAATGGAAGCTCCATCAGATCGGCCAGAAACACTGTCCCCTGTACCTCTAACAGGACGTCTCTAAACAGTTTACTTACTTGGATAGGCTGTCCCAATGGACTCACAACGGTTACCTCACTAGAAGTACCCTCAACTGGCATCCCTAGAGTTTCAGACACAGCACTAGCTACGTATGAGTGTGTAGAGCCTATGTCTATCAGTGCCAAATAAGGTACATTATAAATTAAAAACATACCTGTGATGACGTCCACAGCATCTCGGTCCTCACGGCGACGAGTACTATAAACCAATGCAGGCTGCCTCGCCTCAGTTGGTCCAGCTCCTCTACCCGGTGCTCTCTGTCCTCGACCCATGCCGTTACCACCCCTGGCCTAACCTCGGCCCCCAGGTGGCTGCTGAACTACTCTCGGTGGCTGCACAGTACCAGTACCCGCAGCTTGCATCTGATCATTTCTCAGCGGACAATCTCGGACACGATGCTCAGTCAACCCACATCTCAAACATGCCCCAGTTGTCCTCCAACACTCGCTCAAATGGCGTCTACCATAGTGTCCACAAAGCGCCAGCCCAGTAGGTGCAAAGGAGGCTCAACTCTCACTGGCCCATCAGATCTGGCCTTTTTCTTAGGCCTCATCACAGAATTCGAGGGCTCTAATTCCCTCTTATTCTTTCCTTTCTCGCAGTTTTGGCACTTAGCACGCTTAACCTCCTCGGCGATCTTCGCCTTCTCCACCAGTGTAGCAAACTCACACTCCCTCTACGGAGCTATCAGAACTCATAAACTATCCCTGAGCCCATCCTCAAAATAGACACAATGCTCATACTCTATCACCACCATGCCCCGGGCATAATGGCTCAGCCTCAGGAACTCGGCCTCATACTCAGCCACTGAACGATCCCCTTGGGTAAGATTAAGAAACTCATGCCTCCTAGCATCGATGTAGCTAGCTTCCACATACTTACTCTGGAAAGCCGTCTTAAAGTAGTCCCAAGTCAAACGGTCGAGCTGAGTGCCCTTCTTAACCGTCAGCCACCACTGGTACGCTTCGTCGCGAAGCAGAGAAACAACCCCCTTAAGCTTCTGCTTTGCGGTAAAATCCAGATCGTCCATGATTCTTTCTGTGGCCTCCATCAGTACTCGGCCACGCTAGGGGCAACTCCAGTGACACCCCTGAATAATTCAACCCCATTAGACCAGAGTCGTTCCGTAACCGACCCGCGATCCCTAGATTCGGTGTTGGGCCCAACGACCCTCTCTAAAATTTGTAGCATGGCTCGGGATAGTGCATCATCCCCAGCCTCACGATCTGAGACCCAGTCTCTGTAGCAGGTGAGATCAGCGTCTCGCTCGTATCCAGATTAGGCAGATTCTCAGATGCTGAGGACCCAGCTCGAGCCCCCTACGGCCTCTACCATGGCCTCTAATACCCTGTCCGCGGATACCTCGCACGCTCATCGTAAATTTAGAGTTTATCTGGATTAACAGTGTTATGCATTAGTTACAGTTCTGATATTTATTAGCAGATATTTTATAAAGAACAGTATCATAAGTTCAGAGTTCGTTATCGTGAATCGTAGTCTCACTACGATTTTTAGTTTCGCTACAGTTTCCAATTTACACTACCTAGAGTGTTTCAGTACAATATACTACCTATTGGCTATTTCAAGCATGCAAGTAGTATTTTCAGACTTATTTACACAAAATTCAGAACCCTTACAGAATCAGCGCCGGAGACTCGGTGTACCACATAATTAGTCAAAAATATTTTAAATCATAAGAAAAATCATTTCAGAAAACCCAATTTTAAAAACCCAAATCAACAGCCGAGTTTTACAACCTGGCTCTGATAACACTAAATGTAACACCCCGAACCCGGCCTAGATGTTATGGTCGAATCTGGCGATGTCACATGATAGTGCTTTAGAAAACGTAATTACAATAAATCCATTTTCGATATCTTAGGTTACTGTAAAAAACGCGTTGTTTATTCGTTCATTATCCATTTTCAAAATATTATACGCTACGGAAGCCTTTAAAATAATTTATGAATTCACATATATTTGATAAAACATTTGTTTATTTTGAAAACTCAAAGTTTTCCTACTTCTAACTGTAATACCATAAACATCACAAATCCCAAATTAAACAAAAATCCGTAATGGCCATATTACATAAGGTATACCCAGATATAATCAAATTCGTAAATGAAATAAATAAAATAAAACCATAAAGGTTTAGAACTGTGGTCACCGTCGAGTCTTCTGCTGCACCGACCTGTCTACTGTTGGGGATTACCTATACAGATTAAATAGAAAAGGGTGAGTTTTCGCAAACTCAGTGTGTAAACTCCATAGAAAACATACACATGGCATAATGTGAGAAGACAGTCATAAATTCATAGTTCGGGTCTGAGCCCATTATAGATACGGTGTGGACCTTAGCCCACTCAGATACAGAATCAGATATGTTCTAGGGCCTTAGCCCATTTCAGACATAATATGCAGATCAGAACAGAACAGTAAAGTCCTACCCACCAGCCTCTACACACAAACTCCGTCCAACCCTTCACACCATGTGAGGATAAAATCAACCCACCCATCCCTACACACCATACTATACCGAATACGGTACATAATCAAAAAGCTACAGCTGAGCTGCCAAATAATAGGCTTAAAAGCCTTTCAGATACTTCCTCCAAATATCATCAACCCACCCTGATGCAATGCAACATACATAATATGACATGCTTTTATGCAAGTCACAGTCCATACATTCAAATCAGTATACATGTTCAGTACAGATTTCACATAATCAAATCACAGAGCTACGGGTCTAGGTACTGCTTACCGACCCTTCATTAGGATCACACGGCCTGGCCCAGAATGTAACAGACTGAATGTGACTGTAATCAGAACGGTGGTTTCGAGACGACGAATCCGAGTCTGAGAAGTATTTTAATATTATATTTTGTGTTTATTATAAGTGAATTAGTGTGTGTGAAAATTTCGTAGAAAAAATTAATCGTTTGTGTGTTCAATTTAACAAAAAGGACTAAATCGCATAAAGCGTAAATGTTTCATGCTATAGTGTAAAGTGCTAGAATGATGACGGCTTCTTAATATGAAGCATTAAATGGGTAAATAACCCATTTTTAAGTTAGTGGGTGACATATGACATGTTTAACCTTAATTTTTATATTGTTTAATTATTTTTAATAAGGTTATAAAGGTAAATGAATAAATGTCATATATATGTTAAATAAAACATAAAAAAATGGCCATTATCATCCTTTATTTGCTTGGCCGAATGTTGAGAAAAGAAATGGGGTTTGGTTTCCTTTGAATTTCGGCAACTTCAATCACAAAGGTTAGTTTGATTTCGGTTCTTGATAATTTTTACGTTTTTGAGATCGTTGCTTCGAACCGCAGCTGACCCATGTTAAAATTTTTAAATCTAAGCATGCTTGATGTTCGGCCATTGTTGTGTTCATGTGGTTTTTGATGTTTGATGATTTTAGATGAAAGATATGTTAAAGATTAGTATGTTTTGTATTGGAAGTTTTGATGAAATTGAGTATTTAGGGCTAATTTGTAAAAATAAATTTTTAGAGGGGTTTAATTGTGAAATAAATGAAAAATATGGACTTGTATAGTCCTTATGGATACTCGACCCTTGAGTTGATTAGTGAAATTTTGTGTATTTTGAGTTTTATGCAAATAGGACTAAATTGGAAAAATGTGAAATAGTAGGGGTAAAATGGTAATTTGCCCATTTATGTGTTTTGGGACTAAATTGAGATGAAATGTACTTGAATGAGCTGAATTTTAATGTGTTTAGATCAAGAGAAAAGGAAAACGGAATTAGATCGGGGAAAGACGAAGGTTCTCGAATAGCCGATTTACACGGTCTATCGACAGTCGAGGTAAGTTTTTAAGTTAAAGTTCATTAAAAAGATAATTATGAATGTGTGCAATCAAATTATTTGATTAATTTGAGTAAGAAATTTGTGTTAACCGAATGTGTATGTCCCATATTGGAATGAATATGTTTTTAAATGCAATGTGAATTAGTATATTTAATATGACAGGTGAATTGGTTTTGTGAATATGAATTGATAGTGATGTATGTGTTAAGAAATGTGAGTTGATGGATTGAGTTGATAAACAGTTCGGGCTTTAAGCCTAGCAGGCCTAGTGCCGGCGACTTAATTCGGGCTTTGTGCCTAGCAGGCCTTGTGCCGGTGTTATATATCAGGCTTTGTGCCTAGCAGGCCTTGTGCCGGTGTTATATATCGGGCTGTGATGCCTAGCAGGCTTGATGCCGGTGACGCATTTTAAATGGAGAAAACTTAAATTATTCAAGGTGAAACACAGTCAATGTATCGGGTAAACGCTCGGGTAAGCATAAGTCCCTTTACATTTACCGAGAGTAAGGTAAGTTATGTTTAATACTACTTGAATTTGAATAATAAGATGGGAATGGTGTTATGTGCAATTGAGCTTATGACCGAAGTGCATGAGTAGTATGTGATTGAAGTTGAGTTTGAATATAATATTTTGGTAAATTCGATTATGAATAGAAATGTTTAAGGTGATAAGATTTTTGAGTGGGATAACATAGACGTTGTGAATGGTGTATTTATATGATTTGAAGCAATGTGATTAATGTAATACATATACCTTTTATTTTGATAAGATACAAGTTTATGGTAAAGAAGTGAAATTAATTAGGTTAATGAACTGTGGTATTCGGTCTTATATGAATTTGTGTATTGAAATGTTTATTTTTCAATGTCAATGGTAACAATTAAAAATGTATAAGTGTGTGAACGTTGTATTACCATTAACTTAAGACTTACTAAGCTAGTGAGCTTACTCTGTATGTGTTTGTCTTACTGTTTTATAGATCGTTGATTCAGCTACGGGCTCAAGGGATCATCAAGAAAGTCGACCACACTATCACTCTCTTTGGTACTTAAGTTTACTTTTCGAATCAAAGGCATGTATAGGTTGAATTATGGCTTGAATGAATGATGTTCGGTTTTGTAATTGTATATATATATAGCCTTGCGAATAAGGCTATTTCTTTTGGTTAAGCATCATTTGTATGTTTGTTATAATGGTTTGTTCAATCTTTGTTATAAGATGCGTGCATATTATGCTTGGAAGATAAATGTGGCTATGATAAAATGAGCGTAGCTTAAAGACATTTCAAGTGTATGTGGTTATATGGAAATTATCATTTATGTATAATATGTATATATGTATAGGTATGCATATTATGTCGTGTGGATTTCTCTACTTAGAATATTATGCACCGTTTGTGAATTAGCATAGTCACAAGATCTCATAAATTTAGTAAGATAATATTAAATTGATATTCATAGTTTGATATGTCTTTTTTTTCTAGGATTCATGCGTATGTTACAATAGCATTATGAGCATATTCGGTTGTACTATTATTATGTTCTAATTTCACATATGTGAATAGATTTTAATAGAGTATTATGGGTATATATATATGTTTTGATATGCATGTGTGCATAAATTATGAAATTATATGTTGATATTCAACTAATGATTTAGATGTTTTGACACGTATTTGGTATATAGATATATATATTTATAACGAATGATAGATGCATGGATATATTTTTAAAATGTTTGAATGTCGTAGATTCGATGGCCAGATGGTTCAGATTCTAGAAGTATGAAACATGTATATTTTGGTAGTGGTATTTGTAAGTCTTAATTAGCATGTAATAAGAGTATGGATTATGCATGAGTTATTTTTTGAATATTGAGAATCAAATATGCGTACTTGGTTTAATAAAGAAATGAATCATAAATATGTATAAGATTGAAGTGTTAAAGAATTATAACCTGTTTTATAAATGGTGATGAATGACTGTGATGAACTGAGTCTAGTTCGGTAATGCCTCATAACCCAAATCCGGTGACGGATACAGGTTAGGGGTGTTACATTTGATTGGTATCAGAGCTTACGGTTTAGTCGATTTTAGGACTACCGTAGCGCGTGTGAGTCTAACTATACATACCTTTGTTATATATTTGATAGTGTGGTGACTTCTGACATTCCGAACTGTGTTTTATATAGTAAATGGACACTGATCCCGATAGAGCCGTAGCGGATGATGTAGAGAGTGTAGCGCCTGACCGTGCACGCGGATCAGCGCCAGCAGACTCTCGACCAGTTTCGGGTAGCCATGAGAGGGAGGCTAAACAAGCCTTCTATCAGATGATGAACGAGTGGTTTACCCAGTTTATTCAGGCTAACCCGGCTGTACAACAACCTCCACCCCCAAATAATCCAACTCCGGTACCCTCAGTACCCCCGATGATAGATCCGATGAGATCTAGTAGGCCTCCAGTTGATAAAATTAGGAAATTTGGGGCCGAAGAATTCAAGGCCAATGACGATGATGACGCAGAGCGAGCTGAAATGTGGCTTGATAACACTATTCGGGTACTTGATGAGCTATCCTGCACTCCAGATGAATGTTTGAAATGTGCTATATCTTTACTTCGGGACACTGCATATCACTGGTGGAATACACTAGTATCAGTGGTTCCGAAAGAAAAAGTGACGTGGGATTTCTTCCGGAATGAATTTTGCAAGAAATATATCAGCCAGAGGTTCATCGACCAGAAACGTAAGGAATTTCTTGAACTGAAACAGGGGCGAATGACTGTGACTGAATATGAGCGGAAATTCGTCAGATTGAGCCGATATGCCCGAGAGTGTATATCAACTGAAGCCATTATGTGCAAAAGGTTCGAAGACGGTTTGAATGAAGATATAAAGTTGCTTGTTGGCATTCTTGAAATCAAAGAGTTTGTGACACTAGTCGAGCGAGCTTGCAAAGCTGAAGAGCTCGGAAAGGAGAAAAGAAAGGCTGAAATTGAAGCGAGAGACACTCATAAAAGATCATCGAGTAAGACTTTCCATTCAGTGCCTAAGAAATTCAGAGATGACTTCAGTCGACATAAAGCTACTTCAGACTTACCTAGACGTGATCGACCTCCAGTGAATTCCTGAGCCACTTCGATGGCTAGTGTTGGTAATGTTCTGCAGAACCGGGTTGAGTGCAAACATTGTGGGAAATGGCATTCTGGTAGTTGTAGATTTCATGATCGGTCTTGCTTTAAATGTGGATCGTCAGATCATTTTATTCGAGAGTGCCCGATTCTAGTCGAGCAAAATACAGCTCAGAACACTAAACCGAATAGCACACCAGCACGGGACAGACCACCCAGACATCCAGGCAATGTAGGTGGCAGTCAGAGAGGGACGAAGGACACTGCAGTTCGATTAGAGGCTAGAGCTCCAGCTAGAGCTTATGCTATACGAGCCAGAGAGGATGCTTCTTCCCAAGATGTCATTACCGGTACTTTCACACTTTATGATACTACTGTGATTGCATTGATTGATCCTGGTTCGACTCATTCATATGTTTGGGAAACTTTAGTATCCAGTAAGACTCTACCTGTTGAGTCTACTGAGTTTGTGATCCGTGTGTCCTACCCTTTGGGTCGCTATGTACTTGTTGATAGAGTGTGTAAAAGTTGTCCATTGATGATTCGGGATTCTTGTTTCCCAGCTGATTTAATGTTGTTACCCTTCGACGAGTTTGATATAATTTTGGGAATGGACTGGCTAACTTTGCATGATGCAGTGGTGAATTGCAAAAGGAGATTATTGATTTGAGATGCCAGAACGGAGAAATCATACGGGTTGAATCTAATGATTTGAGCGGGTTGCCTATCGTTGTATCCTCGATGTGAGCTCGAAAGTATGTGAGAAAAGGATGTGAAGCTTACTTGGCTTATGTGTTGGATAATAAAGTGTCCGAAAAGCAGATTGAATCGGTACCAGTTGTGTGTGAATATTCAGATGTGTTTCTCGAAGAATTATCGGGTTTGCCGCCAATTCGAGATATTGAGTTTGGCATTGAATTAGTATCGGGGACAACCCCGATTTTGATAGCTCCGTACCGGATGGCACCTACTGAGTTGAAAGAGTTGAAAGCACAGTTGCAAGAGTTGATAGATAGGGGCTTTGCACGACTGAGTTTCTCTCCTTGGGGTGCACCAGTTTTGTTTGTGAAAAAGAAAGACGGGACTATGCGAATGTATTGACTATCTACAGCTGATTAAAGTGACAATAAAGAATAAGTACCCGTTACCTCGGATTGATGACTTGTTTGATCAGTTGAAAGGGGCTTCACTGTTTTCAAAGATTGATCTGAGATCGGGTTATTATCAACTGCGAGTCAGAGATTCTGATGTGCCTAAGACTGCATTCCGAACGAGGTACGGACATTTTGAGTTTTTGGTTATGCCTTTTGGGCTTACTAATGCACCTACTGTTTTTATGGATTTGATGAATCGGGTTTTCAGACAGCTTTTGGATCGGTTTGTAGTAGTGTTTATTGATGATATACTGATCTATTCCAAAGATGAAATCGAGCATGCCGAGCATTTGAGATTAGTGCTACAAACTTTGCGAGATCGACAGTTGTATGCAAAGTTTGGTAAGTGTGAGTTCTGGATGAAGGAAGTCAGCTTCCTGGGTCATGTTGTTTTGGCGTCAGGTATTCGGGTGGATCCAAACAAAATATCGGCTATACTTGATTGGAAGCCACCCAAGAATGTTTCTGAAATTCGAAGTCTTTTGGGACTTGCGGGCTACTATAGACGGTTTGTGAAAGGTTTTTCTGTGATAGCTACACCTTTGAAAAAGCTACTACAGAAAGATGTCAAGTTCGAGTGGTCAGAAAAGTGGCAGAAAAGTTTCGATCAGTTGAAAGCCCTTTTGACGAAAGCTCCAGTGTTAGCTCAGCCTGATTCAGGTAAAGAATTTGTTGTGTACTCTGATGCTTCTTTAAATGGTTTGGGTTGCGTTTTGATGCAGGAAGGCAAAGTCGTAGCCTACGCTTTGAGACAATTGAAGCCGCATGAAAGAAATTACCCGACGCATGATTTAGAGCTCGCAGCCATTGTGTTCGCACTGAAATTTGGCATCATTACTTATTCGGCGAGAAATGTCATGTTTACTCGGATCACAAAAGTCTGAAGTATTTGATGACTCAAAAAGCCTAAATTTAAGACAACGCAGATGGTTGGAATTGCTAAAAGATTATGAATTGGTGATTGACTACCATCCGGGAAAAGCTAACGTTGTTGCAGATGCATTAAGTCGAAAATCATTGTTTGCTCTTCGTGCGTTGAACGCACATATGGTTATGTCTGGTGATGGTTCGATAATAGCTGAGTTGAAGGCTAGACTGTTGTTTATTCAGCAAATTAGCGATGCACAGAAAGTTGACAAAGATATGACTACTAGACGAGCTCAGTGTGAAAATGATTCAGAGTCAGAGTTTCAAATCGATAAAAATGGCTGTTTGAACTATAAAGGCCGGTTGTGTGTACCGAGAAATACAGACTTGATTCAGATGATATTAGATGAGGCTCATAATAGTCAAATGTCGATACATCCGGGTAGCACCAAGATGTATAATGATTTGAAACAGTTCTATTGGTGGCCGGGCATGAAACGGGATATATCTGAATTTGTTTCGAAATGCTTAGTTTGTCAGCAAGTAAAAGCTGAGCATCAAGTGCCTTCCGGGTTACTTCAACCGATTTTGATATCTGAATGGAAATGGGATAGAGTCACTATAGATTTTGTATTCGGTTTGCCTACAACACCAAGCAAGAAAGACGCAGTCTGGGTTATAGTAGATAGACTGACCAAGTCAGCTCATTTTGTACCAGTTCGTATGAACTATTCGCTCGACAAACTTGCTGAATTGTATGTGTCACAGATTGTGAGGTTGCATGGTGTACCGAATTCTATTGTTTCAGACAGAGACCCGAGATTCGCATCGCGATTTTGGAAGAAGTTGCAAGATGCTTTAGGTACTAAACTTTATTTTAGTACAGCCTTTCATCCGCAGACAGACGGTCAATCCGAGAGAACTATTCAGATACTTGAGGACATGTTGAGATGTTGCGTTCTCGAGTTTGAAGGTACGTGGGAACGATACCTACCTTTGATTGAATTTGCTTATAATAATAGCTTTCAATCTAGTATCAAAATGGCACCATACGAAGCTTTGTACAGTCGCAAATGTCGAACACCATTGTATTGGACTGAGCTCAGTGAAAACAAAATACACGGGGTTGATTTGATCAAAGAAACTGAACAAAAAGTGGCTGTGATCAGAGATACTTTGAAAATTGCCTCAGATCGACAAAAATCTTATGCTGATTTAAAACGTAAAGATGTGGAATTTCAACTCGGAGATCAAGTGTTTCTGAAAGTTTCTCCGTGGAAGAAAGTACTTCGATTTGGTCAAAAAGGCAAACAAGTCCGAGGTTCATCGGACCGTACGAGATCATCGAACGTATTGGGCCTGTTGCTTATAGATTGAAGTTGCCCTCTGAATTGGAAAAGATACACAATGTATTTCACGTTTCGATGCTTCGCAGATACAGATCAGATCCGTCTCATGTGATCACTCCATCAGAGGTTGAAATTCGATCCGATATGACATATGATGAAGAACCGATCCATATCTTAGCTCGGGAAATAAAAGAGTTGAGAAACAAGAGGATTCCATTAGTGGAAGTACTATGGAATAGGCACGGAGTTGAAGAGGCTACGTGGGAGCCTGAGGATTCAATGAGGCAACAATATCCGACTTTGTTTAACGGTAAGATTTTCGGGGACGAAAATCCTTAAGGGGGGAGAGTTGTAACAGACCGAATGTGACCCTAATCGGAACGGTGGTTTCGGGACCACGAATCCGAGTCTGAGAAATATTTTAATATTATATTTTGTGTTTATTATAAGTGAATTAGTGTGTGTGAAAATTTCGTAGAAATATATAATCGTTTGTGTGTTCAATTTAACAAAAAGGACTAAATCGCGTAAAGCGTAAAAGTTTCATGCTATAGTGTAAAGTGCTAGAATGATGATGGCTTCTTAATATGAAGCATTAAATGGGTAAATAACCCATTTTTAAGTTAGCAGGTGACATATGACATGTTTAACCTTAATTTTTATATTGTTTAATTATTTTTAATAAGGTTATAAAGGTAAATGAATAACTGTCATATATATGTTAAATAAAACATAAAAAAATGGCCATTATCATCCTTTATTTGCTTGGCCGAATGTTGAGAAAGGAAATGGGGTTTGGTTTCCTTTGAATTTCGGCAACTTCAATCACAAATTCAAGGTTAGTTTGATTTCGGTTCTTGATAATTTTTACGTTTTTGAGATCGTTGCTTCGAACCGCAGCTGACCCATGTTAAAATTTTTAAATCTAAGCATGCTTGATGTTCGACCATTGTTGTGTTCATGTGGTTTTTGATGTTTGATGATTTTAGATGAAAGATATGTTAAAGATTAGTATGTTTTGTATTGGAAGTTTTGATGAAATTGAGTATTTAGGGTTAATTTGTAAAAATAAATTTTTAGAGGGGCTTAATTGTAAAATAAATGAAAAATATGGACTTGTATAGTCCTTATGGATATTCGGCCCTTGAGTTGATTAGTGAAATTTTGTGTATTTTGAGTTTTATGCAAATAGGACTAAATTGCAAAAATGTGAAATAGTAGGGGTAAAATGGTAATCTGCCCATTTATGTGTTTTGGGACTAAATTGAGATGAAATGTACTTGAATGAGCTGAATTTTAATGTGTTTAGATCAAGAGAAAAGAAAAACAAAATTGGATCGGGGAAAGATGAAGGTTCTCGAATAGCCGATTTACACGGTCTATCGACAGTCGAGGTAAGTTTTTAAGTTAAAGTTCATTAAAAAGATAATTATGAATGTGTGCAATCAAATTATTTGATTAATTTGAGTAAGAAATTTGTGTTAACCGAATGTGTATGTCCCATATTGGAATGAATATGTTTTTAAATGCAATGTGAATTAGTATATTTAATATGACAGGTGAATTGGTTTTGTGAATATGAATTGATAGTGATGTATGTGTTAAGAAATGTGAGTTGATGGATTGAGTTGATAAACAGTTCGGGCTTTAAGCCTAGCAGGCCTAGTGCCGGTGACTTAATTCGGGCTTTGTGCCTAGCAGGCCTTGTGCCGGTGTTATATATCAGGCTTTGTGCCTAGCAGGCCTTGTGCCGGTGTTATATATCGGGTTGTGATGCCTAGCAGGCTTGATGCCGGTGACGCGTTTTAAATGGAGAAAACTTAAATTATTCAAGGTGAAACACAGTCAATGTATCGGGTAAACGCTCGGGTAAGCATAAGTCCCTTTACATTTACCGAGAGTAATGTAAGTTATGTTTAATACTACTTGAATTTGAATAATAAGATAGGAATGGTGTTATGTGCAATTGAGCTTATGACTGAAGTGTATGAGTAGTATGTGATTGAAGTTGAGTTTGAGTATAATACTTTGGTAAATTCGATTATGAATAGAAATGTTTAAGGTGATAAGATTTTTGAGTGGGATAACATAGACGATGTGAATGGTGTATTTATATGATTTGAAGCAATGTGATTAATGTAATACATATACCTTATATGATTTGGCCGAATATCATTTAGTGAAAACCGATTTCTCACATAGTGATATGTAGGTTCTGTCGACGTGTAGGCAAGAGTCGGAAATCCTAAAGTTCTATCGCTCTTTGTGTTTGCAAGGTGTGTAACTTATACTAAATTTCTAATTGATTAATAGCTTTATTAATATAGATGTGTTTATAAAGAAATATAATGATTATGGCTTTGGGTACCATTCAATGGTACGGTGAATTGAGGTACGTTATTCCTTCATACTATGTATGATTTTAGTATGATATATGTTCGATATTTGATTATGATTTTGGGATAATGTACAAGTCATGATATTTGCATCAATAATAATGCTATATGCATAATATAAAATGTGTCCGATTCCGATATGATTATGAGATATATGGCATGATTATGAAATAATATGTTATTGCATGGGCATATGGGAAATATTGTAAAGGGGAAGTGTTCCGGTGGTTTTACCACATTATCCGGTGACTTCGGTCACGATATTATGAATCCGGTGACTTCGGTCACGATACTATGAATCCGGTGACTCTGTCACAATTATCCGGTGGCTATGCCACGATTATAAGGGCGATGTGCATGTTGACTGCAACAACTGCCTTCGATGGTGTGTAGCGGATGGAGGGTCGATTTAGTAATCCCCACGGTGTGATTGGGAGGTACGGGTGGTGTGTAGCGGATGGATATCTAAGTTGGGTTCGGGATTGCATTTCATGTTATATGTACATGTGATATTTAATCAATTATTATTTGCTATGATCGATTGGACTTTTTAGTATATTGTTACACATTGAGTCTATGGACTCACCCTTTTATGGGATATCATTTCAGGTGATGCACAGTGATTTGGACCGGGTCAGCGTGGACTACGTGGTGGCCATTGCTCAATTTAATTGGGTTTTCCTTATATTAAATTTATTACGTTCCTATATATTTTGAGATTTAACTTTGGGATATGTTTTTGTAATAAGGCCGCCATTAGCTATGTTTCTTTTACATTTTAATTTATATTCTGCTACGATCAACTTTAATTAATTAGTTAAATAATTTCGATAATTGTATTTTAAAATTTAAGTTACAAAATGATTTTTAACAAGTTCATATTTCAAATCTTTTCTATTACTCCAAAAATCACATGTTTTACTAAAACGACAAAACGAGTTTTTATCGAGAAGCATACCAGATCCGGTCGGGGCTTGTGGGCCGGGTTTGGGGTGTTTCAATTTGGTATCAGAGCTCGGTTCAAAACTCGGCTTTGAGGGTTTTGGGCCCAAAAACATTTTTTTATGGGCTTTCATAAATTTTTCAGGTTTATTCTGGCATGGCACCTGTATCTCCGATCCGAAGTCCACAAGGTAAGTACCTCTAATTGTTGTGTAAATTATTATATGATTGGTATGTGGGCATAATTGGGCTCGTAGATTAGTGAACTAGGAGCTATTGAACCCTAGGACTAGTCTACTCCAACACAGAATTGCATAAGACTTAAGTGCCTAATTAAACAAACCTGTGAAGTAAGTCGCCGTGTTACGGTGTGGCAACCATTGTGCGCATGTCTAGGAGTGGATTCAGAAAGAGCTTGGTATTTAAGCAGTCCTAGCGACTCACCTCCTCTTTACTCGAATCCTACCTGGTGCGTAGCTACGGTTCACCCTAACCAAGAGGACTTATTCACGGGCTAAACCCGATAATTAAAACTCGAAAGGGACTAGCCATACTGTTTTATAAAAACCTTAGTTTTTAAAATCACTACATTACCCTTCTGATTTGTAGCAAAAATTTATTTTGAAATTTTTTTTTCAAAAATGATTCCGATTTACAAAATTACCTAAATACCCCTAGAGGTAAAATTACTAAAATGCCCCTGGTTTCTAAAAGTTTTAACACTACCCTTGATTTTAATAAGATTTTCTTACTTTGCAAAAGTATCCAAAAACCCTATTTGTGAAAACTCAAGATACCCTGATTTGGGAAAATTTACGAAAATGCCCCTAACTTTCAAATTACCGAAATAACCCCTGAATTTTAAATTTTTTTTAATATCTTGATTTGGAAAATCTTTCTTTCAAAAATATCCATGAGTTTGGAAAATTTTCGAAATGACTTTTGGTGATTTTTGAATTTACCCCGGTTTATTACCAAAATACCTCTGTAGGGAAAAATGACGAAATTACCCCTATGTTGGGAATGGACAAGGATGCCCATAGTAGCATGGTAAATGTTGTGGATGAGTGAATGTGTTTCTATTGATGTGAATGAATGTGAATGTGTGATTCTCTGAGCTAGAATAGTGAACTTGAACTAGAAACTTGGATTGATCGAAAGAACTACTCTTGAAAATTCTTTTCATAAAATTGTTCGCGCATAAACAAGTGGAACAAAAGTACTAATGCATAAAATTTCTTAAGTCAGATTAAATCGCGACGTTAGATATGAGTTCTAGGGGACGTGGTCATCGTGGACGCGGTAGAGGCTAAATGGTTGTGTCGGAACCATCGCTAGTGAAGCATCTAGAACCTTGAGTGTGAACTTGGAGACTGTACCTAGAAAGTATATTGGTTTTATTAAGATCAGAGTGCGCAGCAAGAGCGTAGTGTGGTGAGATAGGATGTGCGACTGTTAGTTAGTTGGAAATTTTGAGGACGAAATTTCTTTAAGGAGGGTAGAACTGTAACATCCCGAAATTGGGCCTAGTAGGATTGGGCCGATTGGGCCTTGGGCTTTAGGAAAAATTTGAGTATTATTTTATTATTTGTGTTAGCTTGGGTATGAATTATGTGTGTTTAGCATAGTCTTGTGAAGGCTTGATTTTATTAATTGGTTTAGAATAATTCTTAGCATTAAAATTTAGGGAAGTGGATTAAGTGAACTTGACACTTAAGTTAATTTAAGGGTTAAATTCTAGCACATGAGGAGTTAGTGGCATAGTGGATAAGGAGCTTGAAAGGTTGCTTGAGGGAAGTGGTTCGAGTAGCATGATTAGCATTTTGAAGACTTTATTTTATGCACCTTACATTAAGTGTTGGTCAAACTATACATATGGTAAGTTAGTGTAACACCCTAAAAATCTGAGTCTTGTTTTATTGCGTATTTTGGTGTTTGGATTATGAAGGAAAATTTACTTATTTATTTTTGTGCTTATTATAGTCCTGAAGAAGAGTATAGAATTAATTGGGTATAGAATAATTTTTAGTTTTGAAAATTTATTGAAGTGGATCAAGTGTCATTAATACTTAAGTTAATTTAAGTGTTAATAAGTGACACAAGTTGAGTAAATGGCAAAGTGGTGTTGGCGCAAGAGTTAGTGCATGAGGGGAGTGGTTCGAATCCCTTGGATGGCATTTTGACAACTTTTATTTTGCTCTTCTATGGTAAGTGTCGGCCAAGCTTATTTATGGTAAGTGTTGACTTTGTTATTTTTGGTTAGTATATCAAAGGAATAAGGCAAGTGTTATCATATGGTATGGAATCAAGAAATTAAGGAAAGATATGGAGACATGGGGCTAGTATCAAGGAAAATGTTATGGAAACAAAATCATGGCCATTTGACCATGCATAGGGACGGCAATATGGCTAGGGGGGAGGTTGGCCGAATTTTGCTAGTAGCTTGGTAAGGTTTAGGAGTTTGCTTTTGGTCATTTTTAGTTTTTGTGCAAAGTTTTGCAACTTTTCTCTCAACCTCTTTTCCTTTGGCCGAATTTGAGCATTGGTAAGCCTTAATCTTTTGACCATTTGGTCACTTTTGTCTATCACCTTAGTATTCTTTGTGTGTCTTTTTCTCATAGTGCCGAAATTACCAATACCAAAAAGACCATTCTTTTCTTTTCTTCTCCCCATTGCCGAATATACATTGCTCTCAAAACTCATCTCTTTCTTTCTTTTCTCTTCCATTCTCTTTGAAAACCGAAACAACAACATCATCATTCTTCTCTCATCTTTTATTTCTTTTCACTTATATTTTTCTTCCTTTTTCTTCAATGGCCGAATGATAGTGTGTCCTTAGCCGAATTAATTCTCTCTTTTCTTTGGTTACATAGTCGAATCTTACTTTGATCACAAATATCTTCCTCAATCGACTCTTTTCAACCGTGGACAATCGGTAAGGACTTTTCCTAGATACGATTAGTTAATAGTTCATTCTAGTAACGTTTTCATTCGTTATATTTTAGTGCGATAATGGAAGATAGGGGATCAGGTGTTCGTGAGTATCCTAAAAGTTGGAAACGATTTAAGTGCTAACGGAACGTTTTGGGTCGACTCTCATTTTGTGGAACAAGGATTATCGTGGTAAGGAAATCCCATCCTTAAAAACTCTTAGTCAAATTTTACGATATATTATTAGGATGGATTAATAATCATTTGGTCTTTTAAGACATTCAAGATAGGGAAGAAGAGGGCGGTGTTCAGTCTTCGGAAGAGGGGAGGTTCTGTTATTCCCCCTAAGTTTAAGCAAAGGACAATTTCGGGAATCCGGGATTTTCCACCGGGTTGCGGACGTTCATCCGGGGAGGATCAATTGTTTGAAGTTGTTCGTACTCCCGAACCCCTGTTTGTTCGTGGATTTTCATCGGTTAGCGAACCATCGATCGGGGAGAAACCGCAAGTTGAAGTATTACGAAAATCCGAGGGTAAAATTCTAGATCGTTATGTTTAGATCGGTTTTATTATTAGATTATAGTGTTCTAATTATCATGATACGTATAGGTGTTGACGAGCGGGAAAGTCTAGTTCTCTCAATAACCAGGTGTGTAACTTCACACTCATTTTTCGGGTTAGATACCAAATTGTAAGTACTGTGATAAAATCGTAAAAATAGCAAAAACGGGAAAATACGTAGTAATTCATATTTTTGAGTAAATGCATGAAAACGGTCAAAGTTGGAAAAATTGCGATAAAATATTGCTAGATCGATAAATTGGGCTGTAATCCTGCTAGATTGATAAATTGGGCCAAAAACCCTCTAGTTCGATAAATTGGGCCAAAAACCCTCTAGTTCGATAAATTGGGCCAAAAACCCTCTAGTTCGATATATGGACCAAAGTCCGCTAATTTGTTAAATGGACAAGATAATAAATTGTTTTATGGGCCCAAATGAAATGTTTAATTAATAGACCCAATTGATGTTATGGATGATTTGATAAATTGTTATATGGCTATATTTTGTTATACACGCATGATTGCATGGGGCGGGGTATTTAATGAAGAGAAGAATGGCCTATTGCCAAAAATCTAGTTCGGTGGCTCTGCCATAAAATCTCGGCTTAATGCCTCTAGTTCGGTGGCTCTGCCACAAATTTGGCTAAATGCCTCTAGTTCGATGACAATGTCACAATCTAGTTCGGTAGTGCACTACAAAATTATAAAAGGCTTAAGGCCTATGATTGGTGTGTTTGGCGGGGTGGGTTGACTTGATCCCCACAGGTGTGTTGGTTGGTACGGGGGTGTTAGCGGATGGAAATTAGGCTTGGTTGGGAAATTCATTTTACTTGCATTTTAATTTATTTCATTTTACTTTATGATATTGTTGAATTCTGCAAATGGGCTCAAGCCCAGCATAATATCTGGACGATCTAGCCCAATAATGGTGGTAAGTGAGTTGCACACTGAGTTCTTTGTAACTCACCCAATTTTATAACCATTTCAGGTAATGGAAATTGATGTGGACTTGGGCCGGTGATGACTTGGTGGAGGCCATACTACAAGCATGGGTTTTATAAACTATGAACTTTATTTTAAGTTACTTAATTTAATTATTATTATGGGTTTGATGTAATAAGGCCTCTTATTATGTTTTTATGGATTGTATTGCGTGCATGGTTTTAAATTTCGTTTTAAGACTCTTATTATGGGCCTATGTTAAATTTATCTGGTTTTCTTAAAAATATTGTTTTATAACATTTTGAAAAATTAAATTATTTTCTTTAAAATTTCTGCCAAATTCCTTTACAATAAATTTAAGGTTTTATAAATATTTTTCTAAATGATAAGTTTTAAACAAGTATTTTCTTGAAACATCAATTTCAAATCCTTGTACTAAATTTTTATTAAATTCTATTTTCTAAAGGGTTTTGTAGCACTACTTTACATTAACCACTCGAGAATAAATGAATTTTTAATTGGTGTGACAAACCAAACTTCGTCTAAATGCATAGACCGGGTTTGGGGTGTTACAGTTAGACTTTAGATTTTATGGTAAGTTGAATAATAATTTAGGTAAGCTTGATGTTTGGGAAAGAATTATGTTGATTAAGGATAATGTGAGAACATAAGGCATGATGTAAGGTGTGTTGTTTTGGTAAGTTTTGTGTGGATAGGTTTGACTTTGAAGTCCATGAATGTGGACGGTTTCATGGACCTAGGTTGGGTTGGGTGCATTTTGCATAATCTCAATGGATATGTGAATTAATGTGAAAATGGGCCAAGCCCAGTTTATAAATGTGGATCAGTGTGGAAATGGGTTAAGCCTGATATGTGGAATTATGCGGTTAATTACCCTGTTACCTGATAATGTGATATGAATGTGGGCCAAGCCCAGAATGTGGTAATATGTGAATATAAAATTTTGTTATCTGATATATGGGTTAATATGTGGTTAACATGTAGGTGGAATTCAGTGGATTAATTACACACTGAGTCTGAGTGATTCACCCAATTTTTTCTCAAACCTTTCAGGTGATGCTCGGACCGGGTTGGAGTGGATACGAGGTGGCCCATGCAGAAGATATTTTATTTGTTTCACACATTTTATTTATGAAAGGTTATTTATTGTAATAAGGGCCACTTTAAGTATTTAAGGATTTTTATTATGTTTTAAGTTGGATTGACGATTATATTATTATTTGAAAATGTTTTATTTTAAACAACTCAATTTTATTTGGAACTTTAATTACACAATGTTTTACCGAAGGGAACAAATTTTCATGTTTTCACCTTTAAGTCAAAAATTTTTCAAACGTTTTTCCGCAGTGGCATTTCAAATTCGGTCATAGCAAATGGACCGGGTTTGGGGTGTTACAACAAGTATACCTAATGGCATGTCACTAGCATCCTAAACTATTCCTTAGGTTCAATTAGGTTTCTAATTGTCGAATCTTCATTGAATCATTTCTGAACTCGTACGTAACAACATAAACACAATTCATGCTATATCGAAGCATATAAAATACATTTGAAATGAATTTATAACAAACAAGCTTACCTCGGATGTTAAAACAACGAATCGAGTCGATTAGTCGATAACTTTATCTTTTCCCAGATCCAAGTCTGTATTTTGCTGTTCTTGATCTAAATATATTCAAAATTAACTTATTTAATCAGCTATTCATTCATTTTAGTCCAAAACACTCTTTAAGACGTATTTACACTTTTACCCCTAAACTTTCACATTTTCACAATTTAGTCCTTATTTCATAAAATCACAAATTCATGCAATTTAGTCACCACCCATGTTAGCTGAATTTCTCTAGTACTCATATTAGCCCATATTTCTCATTTATTTCACATTTTAACCACTAACTTTACACATTTTTCAATTAAATCCCTATTTTACATTTTCACTAAAAATCACTTAACAAAACTGGTTTAACTATCAACAAGCATTCATAATCTATCAAGAAACTTCAAAACACACGCTATTTCATCAATGGCAACATCTAAAATCTTTAACAGTGTTGCAAATTAGTCCCTGGACTAGCAAGAATAAGTCCACTCACGCTATCATAACACCTTAATAATTGTCCATATATGTCCACTCATGCTATTAGTGGTCTAATTACAACATAAGGACCTTTACTTTAATGTTCTATAGCTATTAGATACTTTTAGTTGATAGAACTCCACTTTTACACTTTACGCGATTTAGTCCTTTTTGTCAAATTGACTATTCAAACGATAAAATTTCTTAACGAAATTTTCACACAATCACTCAATCATGCTGTAAACATTAGAATAAATATTTTGACCTCAGATTTGTGGTCCCAAAACCACTGTTTCGATTTGACCAAAAATGAACTTTTACAACCGATATAATCGCTGGATAGTGTGATAGATCTCCGATAAGCTTCCAAACCGATCGAGCTTCCAATTATCTACAAAACATATGAAAGAAAACTATGTAAACACATAATGCTTAGTAAGTTCGTATAAACTTTAAACATCATATTCCATTTCAATGATGAACTTTATAGTATAAATATAAACGTATACCAATGCCACCAAGATTTAACAAACTATATAACCATCAACTCACAAATGAGTAAGTCCATCAACATCACATATGTTTTTCATTCCTAACATAATAGGATTTATAAGACATATTGCACATTGATTCAAATTTTCTTAAGGCTATGAACTACTCCATTTACTTACTATTCCATTTGCTTACTTTCTATTTCATTTACTTAGCATAAGCTTAAATAACATTATCATTAGTGTGTTTATCCATGACATAGATAAATTCATATAAGCAAGTCCTTTAACTCATCAATCCTTTTATATCATCATATTACATCTTAATTATGAACTTACTTGTATCATTTGCATAATATAAGACATAAACATAAACATCAACCAATTACACAAGCTTGACACAAACCTAAATTTCATCATCAATACACAGGTTAGTGCATTTGTACATAACTCTTTTTGTAACGCCCCAAAAATATAGGGTCTTTAATTTTGCATGTTCTGACAAAAATTGCTTATTGGCTAATGGCTAAGTGATTTGGGTGTGAGAAGCCTGGGTTCAAGTCTTGGCTTTTGCAAAATTTTTAGTTTTCCTCTTAAATGAATCTGGACACTGGCATATAGGCCTTATAAAAATTAATGCATGTTTTATGACACAAGAAGAGCTTGTGGTCTAGTGGTAAGGTGGCGTGTTGTGTAACTGAGAGGTCTGAGGTTCAAGTCCTAGGCTGTGCAAGGGGGCATTTTATTTTGCTGCTTGAGTTGTGTAGGTTGTAGAGTTGGACTAAAACACAGCTAAGAGGAGTTTGAATAGGATTTGAATGGTGTTTGAACTAGTCATGGAGAGACTCAAGGAGGGATAAGAGGAGAGAATCAATGAGTTTGAGTGAGAGGAGAATTGTGCCGAATTTGGACTCTGGCACTCAAGAAATTCAGCCAGGGGGAGGTATATTGCTCGTTTAGGTTGTTTTTTCCCTTTGGTCGAATGTGTTAGGCTCTTTTGGCACTTTTCTCTGCACACTTTTACACTTTTCTTTTTCTCTACTGCTGAATTCCCTTTTCCTCTTTTCTATTCCTCGACGTTTGGTTCATACCCGAACCTTCTTGTTCTTCTTCTCAACATTCCTTTTTCCTCTTTGACTGAGTGGCCGACTCCCTTTTTCTTTCTCTGCCGTGCCAGTTGGTTTGGTAGTAGGCAACGATCTCTTCTTCTATTCATAACACTGTGGTAAGCCGAATCCTTCATCTCCTCTTTTCCCCTCTCTTTTGTTTCTCTTCTTTTCCAATATAGACTGAATAACATAAGTCTTGTCTTGCTATTTCGAAACCATTTGGATGATAGTCTCTGACAATCGGTGGAGCGTCGGCTGCCTTGCTTCTCTACACATCTCTGCCTTCTTTCTTCGATTACCTCTTTGGCCGAATACTGTGGGGTAAGTAGGCTTGTTTTGTAGTGTTGATCGAATACCCAATCTGCTCTAACACTAATTCTTTGGACTTTGGGCATCAATTCAGGCATTGTATTAAACAATTATTGCTAATGAAATCCGTCTTATATGCAGTAAATCGAGAAGAAGGGGGTGATCATTTTCAACCAGCGATCTAAGAGGAATAATCGCATAACTTTCGGTCAAGGTAAGTGGTGATACCGGTTTGGGGCTTTAGTATTAATGTTCTAATGGATGAAAGATTGATTGTGTTGGGATGATTGTAGGTTGATCGCGCATGGGATAATCTGTTTGTTGCACAAATAAGTGTGTAATCACACCCCTCTCTACTGTGAATCAGCGGAAGTAGAAAAGCCGAAAAGCTGAAACTTCGGCAATTGTGGCCCCACGAGCGTGCGATCGCTCGTGTGGTAAACCAAGCCCACAAATTGTGGGTGATAGACTGTAGAGGCCACCACAAGCGTTCTCGTGCTCTTAGGCCAATATGGGTCTCGTTTGGCTGAAATAGGTCGTGTGGGCCTAATAGGCTCGTGGGCCCCACATGGATAAATACCACGGTAAGTAGCAAATACTAGACTGGGCTATATAGTTCACATAGTCGTGATTGAATTTGGGCTAAATGGGCAACACGAGCGTGTGGGGCTACTTGGGTCGAATAATAGGTCTTGGGGCCATTTACGCCGTTATGACCATTTAAATTATCTGTCGCTCGAAGCGACTGTAGACCTTCGGAAAGGTCGTTATTTGCGTTGAGACCCCAAAATAAGTAAAGTAACCACATAAACACAATTCATGCTATATCGAAGCATATAAAATACATTTGAAATGAATTTGTAATAGACAAGCTTACCTCGGATGTTAAAATAGCGAATCGAGTCGATTAGTCGATAACTTTGTCTTTTCCCTGATCCAAGTCTGTATTTCACTTTTCTTGATCTAAATATATTCAAAATTAAATTATTTAATCATCTATTCATTCATTTTAGTCCAAAACACTCTTTAAGGCAATTTGCACTTTTACCCTTAAACTTTCACATTTTCACAATTTAGTCCTTATTTCATAAAATCACAAATTCATGCAATTTAGTCACCACCCATGTTAGCCAAATCTCTCTAGTACTCATATTAGCCCAAATTTCTCATTTATTTCACAATTTAACCACTAAGTTTATGCATTTTTCAATTAAATCCTTATTTTGCATTTTCACTAAAAATCACTTAACAAAACTTGTTTAGCTATCAACAAGCATTCATAATCTATCAAGAAACTTCAAAACACACGCTATTTCATCAATGGCAACATCTAAAATCTTTAGCAATTTTGCAAATTAGTCCTTGGGTTAGCTAGAATAAGCTACAACGATCTCAAAAATGTAGAAATCGTTAAAAACGGGACAAAAATGGAGTTACAATTGAACTAGAGAGCTTGGCCGAATGAAAACCCTAAGAATGGTGTATTTTGCTCTTCAATTTCGGTAATGGAAGATGAATGAAAATGGAGAAATGTTTTTGTTTTACTAATATTAACCTTTAATTATTAATATACCTTTTTAACCTTAATTAATAACTATCATATCACCTTACTAAATGTCCATATATGTCCACTCATGCTATTAATGGTATAATTATAATATAAGGACCTTTACTTTAAGGTTCTATAGCTATTAGATACTTTTAGTTGATAGAATTACACTTTTACACTTTACGCGATTTTGTCCTTTTTATCAAATTACCATTCAAACGATAAAATTTCTTAACGAAATTTTCACACAACCATTCAATCATGATGTAAACATTAAAATAATAATAAAATAAATATTTTGATCTCAGATTTGTGGTCCGAAAACCACTGTTTCCATTTGACAAGAAACGGGTTGTTACAACTCTCCCCCTTAGGGATTTTCGTCATCGAAAATCTTACCAGTGAATAGGTTAGGGTACTTTTTTCTCATAGTTTCCTCAAGCTCCAACGTAGCCTCTTCAACATCGTGTCATTGCCAAAGTACTTTCACGAGAGTTATGCTTTTATTTCTCAACTATTTAACCTCACATGCTAGAATTCTGGTTGGTTCTTCATTATACGTTATATCATGTTGAATTTCAATCTCTGACAAAGAAACCACATGTGATGGATCAAATATATATTGGTGCAATATTGACACATGGAATACGTTATGAATCTTTTCTAATTCTGATGGTAAGGCTAATCGATATGCTACTGGCCCTATTCGTTCAATAATGTCATACGGCCCGATGAATTGCGGACTTAACTTGCCTTTGCGACCGAAACGATGTATTTTTTTTCCACATAGATACTTTCAAGAACACTTTGTCGCCAATCTAAAATTCAATGTCTTTTCGTTTTAAATCTGCGTACGATTTCTGACGATCTGAAGCTTCTTTCAAACAGTCGTGAATTACTTACACTTTCTCTTCGGTTTCTCTAACCAAATCAACCCCGTGAATCTGTTTCTCACTAAGCTCGGTCCAGTACAATGGAGTTCGGCATTTACGACCATACAAAGCTTCATACGGTGCCATCTTAATACTCAATTGAAAGCTGTTATTATACGCAAATTCAACTAGCGGCCCTTGGAATTCCAAAACACAACATCGAAGCATATCTTCGAGAATCTGAATTAGTCGCTCAGATTGACTGTCATTTTGCATATGAAAAGCTGCATTGAAATTCAATTTCGTACCCAGAGCTTCTTGCAATTTCTTTCAAAACCGTGATATGAATCTCGAATCTCTATCTGAAATAATCAAAACTGGCACCCCATGTAGTTTAACAATCTCAGAAATATAGCTAATCTATCGAGTGAATAATTAGTACGTATCGAAATAAAATGTGCTGATTTCGTCAATCGGTCAGCAACAAACCAAATTGCATCTTTCTTTTTCAAAGACAAAGGTAATCCTGATACAAAATCCATAGTCACTCTATCCCATTTCCACTCTGATATCATCACAGGCTAAAGCAAACCTGAAGGCATTTGATGTTTGGCTTTCACTTGCTGACACAGTAAACATCTCGCTACAAATTTAGAAATGTCTCGTTTCATCCCCGACCACCAATACAATTGTTTCAAATCATTGTACATTTTAGTACTTCCAGGATGAACGGATAAAAACCATTATGTGCCTCGTGTAAAATTTTCAGAATCAACTCCGGATTCTTTGGTACACAGATTCTATCTCAGAACATCAAACAATCATCGATTCTGATTTGGTACTCTAAATCACTAGTCGAATCACACTGAACTTGTTTGGCTTTCAATTCACTATCACATTTCTGACCTTTGCAAATTTGCTGAAGAAATACTAGTTTAGCTTTTAACTTAGCTAAAATTGAACCAACATCAGAAAATGTCAACTGTGTAATCATTGCTATCAAGGCAAACAACGACTTTCTACTCAAAGCATCCGCGACCACATTTGCTTTCCCCGGATGATAATCAATCACCAACTCATAATCTTTTAGTAGCTCGAGCCATCTCTGTTGTTGCAAATTCAAATCTTTCTGAGTCATAATATACTTTAAACTTTTATGATCAGTAAAGATGTGGCGGTTTTCACTGTACAAATAATGACGCCAGATTTTCAATGCAAAAACTATAGCAGCCAACTCTAAATCATGTGTCGAATAGTTCTTTTCATGCAGTTTCAACTGTCTAGAGGCATAAGCTACAACTTTTCCCTCTTCAATCAATATGCAACCCAAACTGTTCAGTGACGCATTGCTGTAAATCACAAATTCTTTACCTGACTCAGGTTGAACCAACACTGGTGCCTCAGTTAACAATACTTTTAATTGATCAAAGCTTTGTTGACATTTCTCAGACCATTCAAACTTTACATCTTTCTGTATTAGTCTGGTCATCGGTGTAGCAATTATCGAAAATCCTTTAATGAATCGTCGATAGTAACTAGCCAATCCCAGAAAACTTCTAACCTCGGATACATTTCTTGGTGGTTTCCATTCAATAATTGTAGAAATCTTTCTCCGATCAACTCGAATGTCATCAACTGAAACTATATGTCCCAAAAATCCAACTTCCGAGAGCCAGAACTCACATTTGCTGAATTTAGCATACAGTTGTTATCTATCAAGGTTTGCAACACAATCCTTAAATGCTCGGCATGATCAGACTTATCTCCTGAATAGATCAAAATGTCGTCAATAAACACAACAACAAATCTGTCTAAATGTGGTCTAAAAATCTGATTCATCAAATCCATAAAAATGGCAGGAGCATTAGTTAGTCCAAAAGGCATAACAAGGAATTTATAATGTCCGTACCTCGTTTTGAACATAGTTTTTGGCACATCTGAGTCTTTAACTTGCAACTGATAATAACCAAATCTCAAATCAATCTTTGAAAATATTGTTGCACCTTTCAACTGATTAAACAAATCGTCTATTCTCGGCAACGGATACTTATTCTTTATCGTAACCTTGTTGAGTTGACGATAATCAATACACATTCTCATTGACCCATCTTTCTTCTTGACGAACAATACTGGTGCACCCCAGGGCAAAAAACTCGGCCGTGCAAAACCTTTATCTGTTAACTCCTGCAAGTGAGCTTTCAACTCTTTCAACTCTGTCGGAGCCATTCTATATGGAGCTATAGATATCGGTGAAGTTCCCGGTACTAATTCAATAGCAAATTCAACCTCTCTGATAGGTGGCAACCCTGGTAATTCTTCAAGAAATACATCTGGATATTGACAGACAACTGGCACTAATTCAATCTTTGATTCAGACACTTTTGTATCCAAAACATAAGCAAGATAAGCTTCGCAAATTTTTCTCACACATCTCTAAGCTGACATAGATGAAATCACAATAGGCAATTCATTCGATTCATTTGATTCAATCCAAAGAATGTCATTATTCTGATACTTCAATTCTATAACCTTTCATCTACAGTTCACAATAGCATCATGTAGAGTTAACCAATCCATTCCCAAAATCACATCGAACTCATCAAATAGTAAAAGCATCAAGTCAGCCAAAAAATAGTACCTCGAGTTATTAAAGGACAATTCTTGCAAACTTTATCAACTAAAACATATTTGCCTAATGGGTTCAATACTTTAATCACAAACTCAGTAGACTCAACAGCCAAACTCTTATTAAACACCAAATTCATACATATATACAAGTGTGTCGATCCAGGGTCTATTAAAGCAATCACATTAGTATCATAAAGAGAGAACATACCGGTAATAACATCTGGGGACAACTATTTTTTACGATCGTGAATAGCGTAGGCTCTAGCAGGTGCTCTGGCCTTGGATCTCATAGCTGTGTCCCCAGTTATACCTTTACCACTGGATACATTTCCCATATTTCTCGGAGGTCTCCCTTTCGCAGTCGTATTGCTTGATCTTACATTCTGAACTTTTCTTCATCGGATAACTCTGGGCAGTCTCGAATAAAGTGATATGGTGAACCTCATTTGAAGCAAGCTTTAGTACTCTTATTCCAGCATTCACCAGAATGTCTTCTCCCGCACTGTTGACACTCGGGTTTGTTATTTCTTACACTGCCAACACTTGAGACGGATGTAGCTTGAGATTTAGAATTCATAGGTTGATTTCCACGATCTCCATTCTGATATCCCATTGATACATTAGCTCTACTGTACGAATCTCAGAATTTCTTTGATGAAGAATGAGAAGGTTTATTCATCGGTTTTTTCCCCGAATCTCTAGCCTCTAAATCAATTTTCTTCTTTTCTCAGCTAAAGTCTTCGGCTTTGCAAGCCCGATCAACTAACACGACAAATTCTTTTAAATCTAAAATCCCAACCAAAAGTTTAATGTCTTCGTTTAGCCCATCAACAAACCATTTCCACATTATCTTTTCAGTAGAAACATAGTCTAGAGCATATTTACATAACCATACAAATTCTCTTTCATACTCGGTTACAATCATAAGACCTTGTTTCAATTCTAGAAATTCTTTATGCTTTTGATCAAGGAACCGTTGAGTGATGTATTTCTTTTAGAACTCTGCCTGAAAGAATTCCTAGGTCACTCACTCTCTTGGCACTACAGACACCAAGGTATTCCACCATTGATATGCATAGTCTCTCAGAAGAGAAATAGCACACTTTAAGCATTCAGCTGGCGTACACGAAAGTTCATCAAACACTCGAATAGTATTTTCAAGCCAAAACTTGGCTCTCTCAGGATCATCATTAGCTTTGAACTCTTCAGCCCTGTGCTTACGGATCTTATCAACTGGAGGCTTGTTTAATCTTAAAAGCTCAACTCCTTGAGGAGCTATAGGAACCGGTTGGGGATTAGGAGGGGGTGGGGGTTGTTGAACAGCCGGGTTCGTTCGAATATATTGACTGAACCACTCATTCATCATTTGGAAGAAGGCTTCTTTAGCCTCTCCTCCCTGGCTACCCGTCACGGGTCTAGAATTAGATGGCGTTGTCCCTTGAGCGGGAGCGGGACCAGGTGCATTACTTTCAACATCATCAGCTATCGCTTGATTGGGATTCATTTTCTATATGAAGACACATTTTTAAATGTCAGAAGTCATCACACTATCACAATTTATATATGGCATTTATAGCTAGACTCTCACGCACGCTACATTAGTCCTAGAATCGACTAAACTGTAGCTCTGATACCAATAAATGTAACACCCCTCACCCGTATTTAACGCTGGAAGAGGGTTACGGCCTATGAGAATGGAGATAACGAAATATAATTTAATCATAACCAATCATAGTGTCCCTTAAACGAGCCTATGAGGCCTTAAACATGCATTAGGAGTGGTTCAGGACTAAACCGATAACTCAGGAAATTTTTTAACATTTAGTAAATTTTTTCTAAAAATAGGGGACACACGCCCGTGTCAGCAGGCCGTATGTCTCACACGACCACTAGACATGCCCGTGTCACCGGCTGTGTGAAAACAAGGGGTACATACTGACTTGGGTCACACGGCCAATCACACGTCCGTATGTCTAGCCCGTGTACCATTTGAAGTGGCCACACACGCTCATGTGCTAGACCATGTGTTGGGTCATGTCAAACCTGTAGGGTATACTGACTTACGCAACACGGCCAAGTCACACGCCCGTGTGCTAGGCCGTGTGACAATTAGGGGTATACTGACTTGTGCCACAAGGCCGATCACATGCCCGTGTGTAAGCCCATGTGGTGCATACTGACTTAACTTCAAATTCAACACTAGGGGATGCACGGCCATGTATCATGACCATGTGTCATACATGGCTTAGACACACGCCCGTGTCTCTGCCCGTGTGGACAAAAATAGGCTATTTACTAAGCAAATTTGCCACCCACATTTAAGCACACCTACACAACTCATATGATACATAACATAGCATCAATAGGCATGTAATTCAATACAAAATCAAGCATGACTTATACTACATCAAACACCAATCAATACAAAACATAATTATCACATCATACCATTCAAAGTTATACTAAACCTTATCTTCCAAAATCAACAAAATGATCATTAATAAGTATGCGTTATTAAGCCTAATTTCACAAGCATGCCAACTTCCACAAATCATCAACTTAAGATTCATAATACCTTTTAGCAACAATGACCACAATTCTCATAATATAAGCCATAACCATATCCATCCATGCACTTAAATATCAACATATGCATATATAAGCACATAACCAAAATTCACCAATTAAGCCAACTCTCATGGCATATTTACAACTCAAAACATTTACATTTACAATGCCAATTCATTTGGCCAACATGATTATCAAAACATAATCAACATGACTTAAACACCTATACATGCCATATATGATACGAACCCGGTCGCATCATGTTACGACACAACTCGACGCCATCGAGAGTGGCCTAAGCTCGAGGGGCCTAAGTGTAAAATGAAGCCTAATTCCAGCTCAACGAGCTCAAATCCTTAGTTTTCCCCAGCTGATCTAGCTCGTTCCAGCTCAATGGAGCTCAATTCAATTTGATGCAAGCTCATTGAGCCTGATTCGAATTTATTTAAGTTCATGCAATAAAGTAGCTGGAATAAATTTATTAAGTTAATGTTCAACTCAAATAAATTAATTTTGATTTTTTTAATATGTCTAAATTCTGGACAACTTAATTTAAGTTTAAATGTGTTTTAATTAGTACATATTTTTAATGTGTCTAGTTTAGGACAAATTTAATTCTTGTTATAATTAATGTGTCCAGCCTATCTTACATTTATTTAAGTTGTCTTAGCTGCTATTTAATTTGTCTTAGTTCCTACAGCTCTTTATTATGCCCAAATCTAAAACAACTTCATTAGTTGCTAGAATTAAATTTAATGTGTAGGTTTTTAAGTTATCTTGCTGTCGAATTTAATATGTCCAAAGAGGAGCTTAATTTTGTGATTTAATTGCTGCAAGTACATGACCCTAGGATGGCTAAGTGCATGGACGGCTTAATGAGGAGTTTTTAGCTGAATTAAAACAGTAGCTCATTTGTCTTCCCAAGGGGCTGTTCGTGTATTGCAAAGGTCATTGGGGGGTGTTCACATTATCTCATCAGCTGCCATATTCTTTTCACACCTTCGGGCTGTTCAAAACCACCCGTTCACACCTTATGGCTAATGGCTTTCAATTATTCACACCTTGGACTATTTATGTGCCCAAAAAACGTCATCAATATGGCTGCTTTTTGTTCAGCTGCCCAAGGAAGCAATAAAGGTTGAAATTCAAGTCTTTTGGCTGCAAAAACGTTGAACCATCTAGCTCAACTCATCATCTCTTTAATTAAGTGAATTGAAAGACTAAATGAGCTGACTTTTGGAGCCACATTCAGCTGAACATGGACCTCATCTTAATGATTCTATTCTAGCTAATTTTAGACTATTCTAGCTGAAATTACTTAGTCCTTAAGCTGGTTCATTTTGTCTTTTCGGTTAACCATGCTTAAGCCTATAAATACCTTGTAATCAGATTGCTTAAGGGACTTTTGGCAAATTTTTTAATGAAACTTTGTTTCTGTGAGGTTTTCCTCAACTCCTATTTTGTACGAGTTTCGAGTGAATTATCTGGCATTGGTAGTGGTGTCTTCAAACTTGTTTGAACTTATCACAAACCTTGGTGTGGCGTTCACCTATTCGACTTTTCATCCAACCACCTTAACCGTATAAGAACCGGGGTGACACTACTAAATAGTGTTGAATCGTTCTTAGTGTTAAGTTCGATATTTCATCTTTACCACTTATCCAAAACTATCTAAATTCATTTTCTTTGTTAAACTGAGCCTACTACATTATTCTAAAACCCTTTTTCCATTTCCAAACCATCTTGTTAGCTTCCACAACATCTAACCAAATTCACAATTTTAACGCAAAGAACATTCTCTTCGTCGATGATCGGGCAACTTCAACAACTCGACTCATCACCGAGGCGGGATCGTATCAATATACTTAAAACATAATTTCAAAACTACCAAGGAGTCAGTGGATAGTGTGGTGAAGTCTCCGACGATCCCCGAATCCGAGCTAGATTTGAAATCACTATAAAACATGGAAAAATGAGAAAGTAAGCTATATAGCTTAGTAAGCTCGTATATTAACAATGAGCAACTATCATCATTTATTAAACATTCATATAATGAAAAACAATGTACAACAATTCTATTAAATCTTAAGCTATCAAATGATCATTCATATAACTTACTAAGAAGTTCATCAATTTCATAGTTTTCAATACTCAATTCATTTTCGTACGTACCTGTACTATCTCGTACCAATCTCATATTCAACCACTTCCTTCTTTTACCCTTTGAACCATTCGAAATAGAAGTCAGATACTCAAGGTCTCACTCGATAAGTACCTATACTATGGCTTGAAGCCAAATCATGGTAACTTATCCAAAATTCTGATATCATGGCCCGAAGCCAAATCGACCGATATGCATGGCCCGAAGCCAAATTGGTTTATCTCGCACACATAGTGCTAAATCATGGCCCGAAGCCAACTCAAGTATACCTAATGACATGTCACTAGCATCCTAAACTATACCTAAGCTTCAATTGAGTTTCTAACTGTCGAATCTTCATCGAATCATTTTCAAACTCGTACGTAACCACATAAAAACAATCCATGCTATATCAAAGCATATAAAATACATTTGAAATAAATTTATAACATATGAACTTACCTCAGATGTTAAAACGACGAATCGAGTCGATTAGTCGATAACTTTATCTTTTCCCCGATCCAAGTCTGTATTTTGCTGTTCTTGATCTAAATATATTCAAATTTAACTTATTTAATCAGCTATTCATTCATTTTAGTCCAAAACACTCTTTAAGACACATTTACACTTTTACCTCTAAACTTTTCATAAAATCACAAATTCATGCAATTTAGTCACCACCCATGTTAAACAAATTTTCTAGTACTCATATTAGCCTATATTTCTCATTTATTTCACATTTTAACCACTAACTTTACACATTTTTCAATTAAATCCCTATTTTGCATTTTCACTAAAAATCACTTAACAAAACTGGTTTAACTATTAACAAGCATTCATAATCTATCAAGAAACTTCAAAACACATGCTATTTCATCAATGGCAACATCTAAAATCTTTAACAGTGTTGCAAATTAGTCCCTGGACTAGCTAGAATAAGTTGCGATGATCTCAAAAACATAGAAATCATTAAAAAGGGACAAAAATGGACTTACAATTGAACTAGAGAGCTTGGCATAATGAAAACCCTAAGAATGGTGTATTTTTCTCTTCAGTTTCAGTAATGGTAGATGAATGAAAATGGAGAAATGTTTTTGTTTTACTAATATTAACTTTTAATTATTAATTTACCTTTTTAACCTTAATTAATAACTATAATAACACCTTAATAATTGTCCATATATGTCCAATCATGCTATTAATGGTCTAATTACAACATAAGGACCTTTACTTTAAGGTTCTATAGCTATTAGATACTTTTAGCTGAAACTTCGGCGATTGTGGCCCCACGAGCGTGCGATCGCTCGTGTGGTAAACCAAGCCCACAAATTGTGGGTGATAGACTGTAGAGGCCACCACGGGCGTTCTTGTGCTCGTGGGCCAATATGGGCCTCGTTTGGTTGAAATGGACCGTGTGGGCCCAATAGGCTCGTGGGCCCCACATGGATAAATACCACGGTAAGTAGCAAATACTAGACTGGGCTATATAGTTCACATAGCCATGATTGGATTTGGGCTAAACGGGCAACACGAGCGTGTGGGCCCACTTGGGTCGAATAATAGGTCTTGGGGCCATTTACGCCGTTATGACCATTTAAATTATCTGTAGCTCGAAACGACTGTAGACCTTCGGAGAGGTCGTTATTTACATCGAGACCCTAAAATAAGTAAAGTGACCAAAATACCAATACCCCTAAAAGGTAAAATTACTATTATACCCTTACTAGATGGAAATGACCATTTTACCCTTAGCGGTAGGTTGACTAATGAGTGTATGATTATTTGTAAGACTGTAATGAGTAGGACACTTTGCATACACGAATTATTTATGACATTACATACTGCATGGGGTTGGGATTCTGATATGGTGGAAGTACTGTACTGGTGGCTCTGCCACATTCACTGTTACTGGTGGCGTTGCCACATTTACTGTTACTGGCAGCTATGCTGCGATATTGGTGTGTTGGCTGGGTGGGTTTATTTTATCCCCACATGGTGTGTTGGTTGGTACAGGTGGTGTGTTGGCTGGATTGGGGTGGGTTGCATATTTGCACCATACTGATACTGTATTGGGCTTAGGCCCACACTGTTACTGTAATGGGCTAAGGCCCATACTGTACTGTTATTGAATAGGGCTCAGGCCCAGACTGTATTGTTACTGAATAGGGCTCAGGCCTAGACTGTTAATGCATATATTATTATTGTCTGACTGATAGGGGATTACACACTGAGTTTTCGTAAACTCACCCTTTCGTTTTATCTGTATAAGTAATCCCCGGCCTTAGATGACTTGGAGTCGCGAGGGACTCTGAGGTGGCCACATGATCATTGATGTTCTGCTTTAGATTTAGTTATTTAATTTTAATATATTGGGCTATTGATTATGTAATAAGGCCATTGGTGGATTTAATTTTTAATTGGTTTTGATTTCTTGTTTTAAACTGCCAAACAAACACAAAAGAGTTTTCAAAATCACAATTGTTTTCAAGAAAAACACACATTTTAAACTTTAAGGTTTTAGTTAGAGAAACTTTCATAGTTTTATACAGTTTAAGAAATCAACGGTAATAAATATGGCAATCGTTTTGATAAGCTAGTTTCAGATTGTAATAACTTAAATTGTCGAATGTTCTCAAGCAATAAAAACTAAATGGGTTTTAACTTAAATACGAATTTTTAACAACAAGTCCAAATTTCGAAAATCACTTCGATGTGACACGTCAGATTCGGTCGTAATGTCTAGGCCGGGTTTGGGTGTTAATTTAGTGGTATCAAAGCCCGGTTGTAAAACTCGGCTGTGGAATGGGTTTTTGAAAGGTTTTTCTGAAAGTGGATTTTCAAGATTTGAAACGTTTTGGAAGATTCACAAGTGTGGCACACCGATTCTCCGGCACCAAATCTATAAGTTCTCTAATACTGTTTGTAACACCCCAAACCCAGCATAAACGTTACGATCGGATCTTGCACGTCACATAAAAGGGTTGTTTAAAAACTGCGCGTTTGTTAAAAATTTTGAGTTTAAATATTTATTCGCTTGTTATCCTTTTGTTAACATTTTGGAAAACGATTATTAAGGGTTTAGGAAATTCCCGTATTGAACATTTAATAATAATAGGTAGTAATCAAATTAAAAGCTTAAACCAAATAAAATATCAAAATTAAAGTTATAGTGGCCTTATTACATAACAAAACCCAAATAAAAATAAGCCCAAATAAAAGAAACGAGTTTACGAGAAAACATTGCATGGCCACCACAAGTCCGCCTCAGCTCCCAAATCCGCGGCTAGGGATTACCTGAAACATTTAAAAAGAGGGGGTGAGTTTACGAAAACTCAGTGTGTAATTCCCCTTACGAGTGATAACTGGGCCTAAGCCCACAGAAGCAGATTGGGCCTTAGCCCTCACAATAACATACTTGGCCGAAGCCCACATAAATTGAATCGGGCCGTAGCCCTAACATCACAGTATAGCAGATAACACCTGCCAAATGATGCAAAACCCAATCCCAGCCTAAGTTTCCATTCGCTACACACCACCCGTACCTGCCAATCACACCAATGGGGATTTCTACAATCAACCCTCACCGCTACACACCATCGATGGCAGTCATACTGCAGTTAGCTGCTCATCGTTAGAATCGTGACATAGTCACCAGAACAGATCATGGCAGAGCCACTACAACAGATCGTGGCAGAGCCACTACAACAAAACGTGGCAGAGCCACCAGAATGCTTCCCCTTTCAATCATATCCCATTCCCATGCAATTTGACATAATAATTCGTGTATGCAGTATGTCATGTATGCAAAACATATATTAGATAATGTATGGAACGAATTACCATCATAATCGGAATAACATAATACAACATAATCAAGCTAGCCAACCTCTAAGGGTATAACCGTAATTTTACCTACCAAGGGTATTTTCGTAATTTACCCACCAAGGGCATTTTCGTAGTTTACCTTTCAGGGGTATTTTGGTACTTTACCCTTCCAAGGGTAAATCAATAATTTTCACCTGCAATGGCCTTTCCCAAAGGCCCAAATGTCGCCCTGGGCGACTCGGTTACCATCTCCGGTCTTTACCAGACTATTGGGCCTCAAACTCGATTTCGGCCCATTCGGGCCTACACGCTCATGTGGCCCACCTAACACAAATCTAGCGATGTATACAAGGTCCACCTAGTCTAGTTCACTATATACTACATCATCATACAATTTATTCAATTGGGCCCACGGACCCATTGGGCCCACTTCAGCCCATCGCGGCCCAAGCAGCCTCAACCCACAAGAATACTACTGATGGCCTCAACTATCGCGTCGAAGCCCCACACGTGCGCTCGCACGCTTGTGTGGCTACTATTGCCTTGATCGGTACTTCGGCATTTGTCGCTCTACAGCTAGAGTAGAGAGAGAGAGTTGCACACCTGATAGGAATTCTGAAGCTGCTAAATCGCGCTCCGAAAGCTCCTACGCCCAACGCCCGCCAAGGTATGTTAACTCTCCTCCTGGGATGCTCTTTATATAGCTAGCTCTTCACCTTCCTTCTTTGTATCTTTCCGATGTGGGATCCCTTCGTCAGTAGAGTTTAAATTCAACTGAAACTCTTGCCGTCCAATCCGCAAAATAAATACTCCCTTGCTTCTCATGAGATTCGAACCCAGGCTCCCTTGCAACATAATCCATGCCGCTAACCACTTGGCCACAAGCTCCTCTTGTGTCTTAAACCATGCGCAACTAAATATAAATCTATAGCCCAATTCTAAGGTTCATGTAAAAAGAAAACCAAAATGCAAGAGCCAAGACTTGAACCTTGGACCTCCTTCCTTCCCTGTGGCGTCACCCCCTTGTCACTTATGTGGCATCACTTTGCCACTACACCACACACTCCACTTGTGTCATTTTCCTCCACATTTTATTCTTAAGGCCTACCTGCCAACTTCCAGGGTTTTTTTCACCTAAAACCAAAATTTCCCTAAAGCCAAAGTTTGATCCCGGGACTTCATAGAAGCCCACTAACCTTCCAAAATCACTCACCTACTAGGTCCAACATGCACTAAAGTCGTTCTCTTGTTCTCCAAAAATTTTAAACGCTACTACTCCTAAGGCCCATTGGGCCCAAACCTACTAGGCCCAATTTCGGGATGTTACAAATCTTCCCTCCTTAAATAAATTTAGTCCTCGAAATTTCCAACTAACTAACAGTCACACATCCTAACCTACCACACGACGCTCTTGCTACGCACTCTGATCTTAATAAAACTAATATACTTTTAACTAGAATTTAGAACTCCTACACATACTTAAAAACACCTAGCCATTAAAGCAGACAAATATTTCATACGCAACCAACTTTATATCCGAACATCACACCCAAACCAAACACAGAGAATAGATACCAGAAATACAGCATATAACAAAGTAAAGTATCAGGAAACTTACAGTGCGGATTGGTGCCGGAGACTCGGGTGCCATACTTGCAGAAAAGAGATATATATTTTTCTAAACCATTTTCCAAACCATCCTTTGAAAACATTTTTGAACCCAAACCCATAGCCGAGTTTTTAAACCTAGGCTCTGATACCATAATTGTAACACCCCAAACCCGGCATAAACTTTACGACCGGATCTGGCATGTCACATAAAAGGGTTGTTTAAAAACTGCGCGTTTGTTAAAAATTTCGAGTTTAAATATTTATTCGCTTGTTATCCTTTTGTTAACATTTTGGAAAATGGTTATTAAGGGTTTAGGAAATTCCCGTATTGAACATTTAATAATAATAGGCAGTAATCAAATTAAAAGCTTAAACCAAATAAAATATCAAAATTAAAGTTATAGTGGCCTTATTACATAACAAAACCCAAATAAAAATAAGCCCAAATAAAAGAAACGAGTTTACGAGAAAACATTGCATGGCCACCACAAGTCCGCCTCAGCTCCCAAATCCGCGGCTAGGGATTACCTGAAACATTTAAAAAGAGGGGGTGAGTTTACGAAAACTCAGTGTGTAATTCCCCTTACGAGTGATAACTGGGCCTAAGCCCACAGAAACAGATTGGGCCTTAGCCCTCACAATAACATACTTGGCCGAAGCCCACATAAATCGAATCGGGCCGTAGCCCTAACATCACAGTATAGCAGATAACACCTGCCAAATGATGCAAAACCCAATCCCAGCCTAAGTTTCCATTCGCTACACACCACCCGTACATGCCAATCACACCAATGGGGATTTCTACAATCAACCCTCACCGCTACACACCATCGATGGCAATCATACTGCAGTTAGCTGCTCATCGTCAGAATCGTGACATAGTCACCAGAACAGATCATGGTAGAGCCACTACAACAGATCGTGGCAAAGCCACTACAACAGAATGTAGCAGAGCCACCAGAACGCTTCCCCTTTCAATCATATCCCATTCCCATGCAATTTGACATAATAATTCGTGTATGCAGTATGTCATGTATGCAAAACATATATCAGATAACATATGGAACGAATTACCATCATAATCAGAATAACATAATACAACATAATCAAGCTAGTCAACCTCTAAGGGTATAACCGTAATTTTACCTACCAAGGGTATTTTCGTAATTTACCCACCAAGGGCATTTTCGTAGTTTACCTTTCAGGGTATTTTGGTACTTTACCCTTCCAAGGGTAAATCAGTAATTTTCACCTGCAATGGCCTTTCCCAAAGGCCCAAATGTCACCTTGGGCGGTCGGTTACCATCTCCGGTCTTTACCAGACTATTGGGCCTAAAACCCGATTTCGGCCCATTCGGGCCCACACGCTCGTGTGGCCCACCTAACACAAATCTAGCGACGTATACAAGTTCCACCTAGTCTAGTTCACTATATACTACATCATCATACAATTTATTCAATTGGGCCCACGGGCCCATTGGGCCCACTTCGGCCCATCGCGACCCAAGCAGCCTCAACCCACAAGAATACTAATGATGGCCTCAACTATCGCGTCGAAGCCCCACACGTGTGCTCGCACACTTGTGTGGCTACTATTGTCGTGACCGGCACTTCGGCATTTGCCGCTTTACAACTAGAGTAGAGAGAGAGTTGCACACCTGATAGGAATTCTGAAGCTGCTAAATTGCGCTCCGAAAGCTCCTACACCCAACGCCCGCCAAGGTATGTTAACTCTCCTCTTGGAATGCTCTTCATATAGCTAGCTCTTCACCTTCCTTTTTTGTATCTTTCCGATGTGGGATCCCTTCGTCAGTAGAGTTTAAATTCAACTGAAACTCTTGCCGTCCAATCCACAAAATAAATACTCCCTTGCTTCTCATGAGATTCGAACCCAGGCTCCCTTGCAACATAATCAACACCGCTAGCCACTTGGCCACAAGCTCCTCTTGTGTCTTAAACCATGTGCAACTAAATATAAATCTATAGCCCAATTCTAAGGTTCATGTAAAAAGAAAACCAAAATGCAAGAGCCAAGACTTGAACCTTGGACCTCTTTCCTTCTCTGTGGTGTCACCCCCTTGTCTCTTATGTGGCATCACTTTGGCACTACACCACACACTCCACTTGTGTCATTTTCCTCCACATTTTATTCTTAAGGCCTACCTGCCAATTTCCAGGGTTTTTTTCACCTAAAACCAAAATTTCCCTAAAGCCAAAGTTTGATCCATGGGACTTCATAGAAGCCCACTAACCTTCCAAAATCACTCACCTGCTAGGTCCAACATGCACTAAAGTCATTCTCTTGTTCTCCAAAAATTTTAAACGCTACTACTCCTAAGGCCCATTGGGCCCAAACCTACTAGGCCCAATTTCGGGATGTTACACTGTTTACGATTATAGACTGAGACATTATATTGAGAAACTACTATTGATGGTAGGATTATATTGTGAAACTCTAGATAGAGGAAACTGAGACCGTAGAAGACTGAAAATTGTAGTGAGATCTCGATCTGCGAAAACAAACCCCTAATGACTGTCTTTCATAACACATTTTGTTAATAATTACTTAAATTATAAGCTAATGCATAAGACTTTTAAAATAGAGAAAGTGTACATCGAAATGAGCACAAGAGGTACTCGCAGAAGGGGTACACAGGGCTGCGGTAGAGGCCGAGGAAGTGCTCGGGCTGGCTTATCGGCACCGGATGACATGCCTGATAGGGAAGCACCAACTTCACCGGTGACTGAGAGGGGATCATATGATCGAGCGACTGGGGATGATTCCCTGTCCCAAGCTATGCTCTACATTTTAGAGAGGGTTGTTGGATCTAACACTGGTGCAGTGGGCCGAGGGTCAATTTCAGAGTGACTCTGGTCTAATGGAGCAGAAATTTTTAGGGGTATTTTTGGAGTAGCCCCAAAAAGTGGCAGAATACTGGCTGAAGGCCACTGAAAGAATAATGGACGACCTCAACTGTACTACTGAACAAAAGTTAAAAGGAGCAGTGTCCTTACTACAAGATTGGGCGTACCAGTGGTGGCTCATAGTGAGAGAGGGTACGCAGGTCGATCGGTTGACATGGGATTTCTTTAAGGCGGCCATTCAAGTGAAGTATGTAGGCGCAAGTTATGTGGACACCCGAAGAAGGGAATTTCTGAGCCTGACCCAATGGAATAAGAAAGTGGCGGAATATGAGGCAGAGTTCTTGCGGTTGAGTCGATATGCTCGTGGGATAATAGCAACTAAGTATGAACGCTGTGTGCATTTTGAGGATGGCCTTCGAGATGAGTTACGAGTATTGATAGCTCCACAGAGGGAGTGAGGCTTTGCTGTCCTTGTAGAAAAGGCGAAAATTGCTAAGGATGTGAAGCGCTCTGAGCGCAAGAACCACGAGAAAGATAGGGGCAAAAATAAAAGGGATTTTGGGCCCTCAGGTTCTTTTGGAAGGCCTATAAAGAAGGCCAGGTTTGATGGGCCAGTTGGGACTAGAGTTCTTATTGCTGTTGCTAGACTGCAGCCTTGCGCTGATTGTGGGAGATCTTACCAGGGTGAGTGCTGGATGAGAATTGAGGCATGCTTCAGATGCGGGTCTATGGATCTCCAGGTTAAGAATTATCTTCAGAGGCCTGTTCAGATGCAAGCTGTAGGACAGGGTCATGTTCAGCCAATGAGAGGTGGTCAGCAGCATCGAGAGGCTATGGGCAGGCCAGATGTGGAAACAGTATGGGATGAGGTCGTGAAGTACCAGGTAGAGGTGCTGGTAACATTGAGGCAAGGCAGCCAGTACTAGTTTATGCTGCTCGTCATCGAGAGGATGGTGATGCTCTAGATGTTATAACCGATACGTTCCTAATACATAATGTACCTTACACTGCTCTTATTGATATAGGGGCTACGCATTCATACATTGCATGCACTGTGTCTGGCACTTTGGGGATCATGTGTGAGAGTACTGTTAATGAGATGACTGTGCTAAGTCCACTAGGACATTCGGTAAGAATAGACAAGTTGTTCAGAGATGTGCCCCTAGAGATCCAAGGAGTCATATTTCTAGTAGATTTGATGGAGCTATCGTTTGGTGAATTCAACCTAATCTTGGGGATGGATTGGTTGGTAAAACACCGTACAAGGTTGGATTGTGCTGCTAAGCGCATGGTGTTGAAGACTTCGGAGGATGAGGAGGTGGTTGTGATTGGGGAGCGAAGAGACTTTTGGTCTAATGTGATCTCTACATTAAGAGCTAAAAAACTAGTTCGCAAGGGTTGTAAGGCGTTTATAGCCTATATTGGTGTTTTCTGTTGGAGATATCAGAACAGTTAAAGATTTTTCTGATGTATTTTCTGATGAGCTCCCTCGGTTGCCTTGATCGCTACAAATCAGAGTTTTAAATATTTATAAAAGAATGATCAAACCTGGAGACTAACTCTGACAATGATATTAAGGCAAGTGTACCTATCGAACAGTAGTATAGCTTAGGCAAGACCAGTTATTGAACCCAAAGGAACTAAAAGTATTAATACTCACTTTCTTTTTATTATTTAGCCTTAAAGTTAGAGTGAAGATTACTTTAAACTAAAGTGACGACAACTAAACTAAGGACACAAAGACAAGAAAACAAATTGGAGAATAACTTTGAAGGAAAACTCAGTTGATTTCGATGATACCTTCGGGAAGAATCCACCTTGACTTCACTTATTATCTAACCTTAAATTATATGATTTCTTTTACTTAGCTTGATCCGTGAGACTCCCTAACCTATATTAAACCCTCTCTCGAGGCGAATAAAGTCTAACCTTAGGTTAATTAGTGGAACTCTCGTTCGCTTATAATAACCCCCGAGGATAGCAGTAAATCGATCAATGGACTCCCATATTAGGTTTCACCCTAATCCGGCAAAATCTCGTAACCCTATCTCTAGGCGTTCGATCAACTCCGCTTAATTATGTTAGATCTCCTCTTAGGCAGGGTCTATTCCTCCTCCATCTAAGCACATTAGATTTGGATTAAGCAACATAATTAAGAACAAACTAAGTAATTTATCATATATCTTAAGAATCAAATAACAAAATCCATCTAGATTTCATCCCCTTCAGGTATCTGAGGGGTTTAGTTCATAATGAATAAACAAAACATCGCAAGAGAAAAGATAAAACAAAACATAAGAAAACCCTAAAACCCCCTGAAGGAATTGAAAGAGAATTTCGCAGTCTTGAGTATAACTCTGGCTTCTTAGGATGGATCAACTGCCTATCCTCGCGTTATTCCCTAACTTTGACCTTCTCGGCTTGGCTCCTTGGCCTAGCTTTCGCTCCCCTTCAAAGGTGGTACTTGGGGGATATTTATAGGCTCTTGGATTGCGATTCTTTCTCCCTAAGTATCCTTTTCCGACTAACATTGCTCTTTCCAGCGACAGAGGCACAGCCATGGCACACGCCTGCGTGAATCGTGGCCAGGCCGTGCTCAGACTTTTAATGAGGCACGACCGTGTTAGCTTTGGGCCAGGCCATGTCGATTTCTCTCTTGGCCCAATTTGGTCCATTTTAAGCCCGTTTCTCATTCTTTTCATCCTTGGGTGCTTTCCTGAGTATAAAATATGAAAAGAAAGGATTAAGAGCACCTTTTTACATAAATTGAGGGATAAATCATCCAAAAGCATATTAAATGTGGGTCTAAAATATGTCAGAATTACAGTTTATCAAATACCCCACACTTAAGCTTTTGCTTGTCCTCAAGCAAAATTCTCAACTTACAATCAAAACGAACTTCCTTGATTCATAATTCCTATCAATTATGCTTTATCATAATTCAAAGATAATTCATACATGGATAATTCAACTTAGAGGGTCCTAAAGGTTCAAACAATCAAAGTCGTACATTTATAGCCCGAAAAACATAGGAGTTTCCCCTTACCTGAATAATTACCTTTAATTCAAAATCGACAAGATTTAACATCCTTACTAAAAATTCACTCAAATCACTTGAAGTGTCTAAGGTTCAGAATTAAGCACTCAAAAGTCAAACATGAAGAGTTAATCCCATAGGCTTGCATGAAAATCAAATCTCCACCACTGTAAAATGAGATGATAAACAAATCAAAAGGTCTTTAACAGGGTTGTAACGGGGCTTAGGTTAAGGGTATGGATATAGGCTGAATTAGAAGATTAGAATCGAGATTGACCTGACAATTTACTTAACTAGAAAAAAATAAACTAATAATTACATCAATTGGAAATTTATAATACTAATAATACGAGCTTCTTCTTCAACATCTGGAATTTAATGTATAAGCTCATTTAATCACATAACTAATAATGAATATTCTTCTTTTTTTTAGAACAAACTATCATAATAATAAGAAAGAACTTTTACAACTGAAATATAGAACATAGTTAGGAAATTGTTTGAAATCAAATCTCGACAAGAAGGGTAATTAAAAAGGAATGGTGATAACAAAAACAAAGGGTTTTGGGTTAATATTAGCGGGTGAGTCAATAAAAAGGGTTGTTAGGCTCAACGGGGTTCACTAAGGGTTAATTATGAAGGTAGGCTTTTTAGTGGAGTAAGTGGGTTAGAACCTAGGTGCCTTTATCATCTCGGTATATCAAATCATAGGTGTGGTCTCGACAAGTATAATCAGTGCAAGTTCTAGAATAACAAATCAATGTTGACACACTCATAATCAATAAAGTGAGCAAGAAAAAGAATATATGCTCTATAAGGCTCAAAATCTCACAAAAAATTATGGGTATTTGATGTCAACCTCGTAAATTTCAAATTTCAAGATATCATTCTGATTCAGGTAGACAACCTAAAAAATTTTAAATTTTTTGAAAAATAGACTTTATCATGCTTGATTCTCTAGTATTCTTCAAATTTAATCATCAATGTACAATTATCAATGACTTACTCTAAAACATATCAATAAAAATCATAAATCAAAGGGAATTTCATTCTAATCATAAAATGAGAAACTTACTTTTTGAACAGGGCATAGTTCAGGGATTTTCAAATAATACTATAGTAAACCCCCCCACAGTTAAGATGTACATTGTCCTCAATGTACAAAGATAGATAGTATCAAATAATCATAAAATCATAAGATGGGGAGAGAAGTGAAACTTCCTGAATTTTGGATGAAGTCAATGAAAGGAATCCGGATAGGATTGGAGGTGAACGTGGGGAAGTGTCTTGAACCATTTGAAATTGAATCCTCGAAGCAGCCGGTCTGATTTTATTGTATCCTAAGCTAGATCTAAATATCATAAAGAATAAGAACAAGAAAAAAATGATAAAATGGAAATAAAAATAAAATTAAAATAAATAATGGAAACTGAAAGATAACTAGAAAAAGGGAGAATGAGGTTTAAATAGAGATGTAGCCTGTGTTTTGGGATTTTGAATTTTGGGCGCGTTCAGGGTGTTCGGGCATGGCCGTGGGTGTAGTGGCACGCCCGTGTCTTTCTTCACATGATCATTTAATACGAGTGTGCTCCTCTCGTGTTCGATAAGTCAGAATGTTGGCACGGTTGGAAGGCACGACCGTGTTTAGCCCGTGCTTATCAAGTCAGTAACCTCGCACAGGACGTCGGCACGGGCGTGGTTTATTATCGCCACCCGTGTTGGGAAAAGAAATTTTTCTATGTCGTGCACGGCTACTGGCACGCCCATGGTGCACCCCCTAGCTTCCACATGGCCACAGGCACGCCCGTGTGTAGGGCCGTGTGGCCTAGAAATCTGCTCTTTGGTTAGTTTATGGTTAGGTGCTAAAAAGAAAAAGAAATAAAAAATAAAAAAATGTAAAAATGGGGTTAGTGCTCGGGTTACCTCTCGAGAAGTGCTCGTTTATAGTCTTAAGCTAGACTTTACCTCTCATTCGTATGGTCATGGTGGTTTGAGAAGGTGAAAATCCTTTCTCATGCGATCACTTCGGTTATGGATATATAGTTTAAGTCGAGTAATGTTTACCTCAAAAGTGTCGAATTTAGGATTGCTTACCTCGACTGTGCCGTATAAGAAGACACTAAGTACCTCAAAAGTGATTCCTTCGTTTGTCTTGAGGTTTGAATTGGTGATTTGAGGGTCTTCCTTATTCAACAATACCTGATCCTCTGTTTTGATGTGATTTGTTGTTCCTATCAGCTTGTCTGGGGTCTCCTTCAGTTTCACTTCTTGCGGCTCTTGTTCCTCTCTGATTTGTGTTTCCTGCTCTTTTAGTTTGTCAACCCTAAGGCTTTGTTCCTTATGTGGTTCTTCTTTGTTGGCAAGAGGTCTAAGTTCTAGCTCAGCTAAGTGATTTCGTGATGCTTCCTGTAAAGAAGGTTGAACCAAATGATTATTAATAGAATTAACGTTCGTACCTTTATTACTCGATGTCCTAGCTGAGTCAAGAGCTTGAAGAGTGATTGTTTCATCGTCTACACGAAGTGTGAGTTCACTGAATTCTTCCTCTGTGTGGTCTTTCTTTATTGCATCGGGATATGGTACACGAGCTTGGTACTCTGTATTTACCGGGTTTGGTAAATCATGGCTTACCTCAACCTTACCTTCACTTACCATAGTTTCTTGCCTTGGGTCAGATTCCACTAACAATTCTCTGTTATGAGCTTGTATGGCTTGGGGCCTATGATTCGGCTCAGGTTTGTAGCCTTGTGGTGTTTCTTGTGGTGAAAGTTAAACAATTTGATTATCAACTGAATTTACTTTCTCACCTTCATCACTTGATGTCTTGGCTGAGTCAAAAGCTTGTAGACTGATTGATTCGTCACCTACACGAAGAATGAGTTCTCCTGTACCAACATCAATTTTAGTCCTGGCAGTTGCTAGAAAGGGTTTTCCTAAAATTAAAGGAATCGAATTGTCCTCATTCATGTCTAAGGCAACAAAATCTACTCGGAATATGAATTTATCAATTTTGATTAGAACATTTTCTATTATACCCCTAGGAATTCTGATAGTTTTATCAGCTAACTGAATGCTCATCCTAGTTTGTCTGGGTTTCCCTAGACCTAGTTGTTTAAACATTTTATAAGGCATAACATTGATGCTTGCCCCTAAATCAGCTAAAGCATTATCAATAGATAAACTACCAATTAAACATGGAATTGTAAAACTCCCTGTGTCTTTTTGCTTCTGCGGTAGTCTATTCTGTAACATTGCTGAGCATGCTGCGTTTAATTCCACGTGGTGCTCCTCATCTAATTTGCATTTGTTTGTCAAGAGTTGTCTTAAAAATTTCCTCAAGTCTGGCATCTGAAAAAGAGCTTCAAGTAGAGGGAAGTTAATATGTAATTTCTTTAAAAGTTTAAGAAACTTACTGAATTGTTCTCCTGAATCGTCTCTTTTCATTGCTTCGGGATAAGGCATGCGAGGTTGGTACTCTTTGATTATTGGTTTTGGCTTTTCTTGTGTTACCTCTGTTTCACCTTCGTCTACCTTATTTTCTGGTATTGCATTGGGTTCATCTAACCCTTTACTGTCCTCAGCGGTGATGGCTTGATTTTGCTCCTTGGAGTTAATCTCCGTGTTACTAGGTAGACGCCCTTGCGGTCGTTCTGACATCAGCTTTACAAGCTGTTCGACTGCGTTAGTGAATTCCTTGACTGACTTAGTAATTTCCATGATTCGGCTCTCATTGCTTTTGATTGTTCTCTCAGTTTATTGGATACGTTTCTGATACGATCCGCCTCGGGGTGAGTTGAGTCGTATGTGAAGTTGCCCAATCGTCTACGAGGAGTAATTGAAGAGTTGTCGAAAAATAGGTGAAATAAGGTTAAAGTTGCGGAAGTTGATCAAAAAGGTTAAGATTTGGATGGAAGATGGAGATAGGTTCGGTTAGGATGCAAACAAGGAAGATGAATATAGTGGATGGACTTGGGTTTAATAGAAATAATCAAAAGGATATATATTAAGATAGTTGGTGGAGATGGATAGAAGAACTTAAACAAAGAATAGATCCAACACTAGAAAAGTGTCACCCTGGGTTCTATATTTGTTTAAGGTGGAAGATGGAGTCGAAGATGGACCAAAGACCCGTTACTTAACTAAGTAGGAACCAATGGTATAATTGAATGGAAGAGAAACGACTGACGCCACAAGCAATGCTTGATAAGTCGGAATTGAAACTCGTACGAAAGATAGATAGGAGAAAATCTCACTTGGTGAACAAAGTTCATAAAATATATTCAAAGCTCAAAAGTTCAAAAAAGTTCTCTTTTTACAAACTAATAATAGGTATATATAGTGCTTACATGTGGTTAGCTGAAGAGACAAATGAACTCAACTTTAATATGCATTTAAATTGCTAAAATAAAATCTAAAAACTCTTGAATTCCTCCAACCAAATAACGACAAATTTATGACTCCTAATGAGCTGATTAAATGAATTTGAATGCTTAAAAAAGTGTCCCTTGAGTTCTTCCATGATTAACTGAAAAGTCACCAGACAAATGAAAAATCTCAACTTTTGGAATTCTAGCCATGTAGCTCCCATCTTCAATGTGATTAATTCTTCAATTAATTGCTTGTCAATGTCCTTTGAGTTCTCCGTGATGAACCAAAAGGTCACCAGCCAAATGATGGAGAAATGATTGCTTGTAGTAAATACCATGAAGCAAACGTTATAGAAGTTGAAGACAAATAGGCTGCTGAATTTAAAGAACCATAATGTTCTTCTTTATTTAATAGTAATAATGGATGTAAGATGAAAAGTCACCTGCAATTATCACATGTAACCGACAAATTAATGCAATTATTAAACTTAAAATAAATTATCAACTAACTTAATTAAATAAACTAACACTTAAACATCATTTATTCCAGCAACTAGCTTAATTAAATAAACTAACACTTAAACATCATTTATTCCAGCAAGTAGCTTAATTAAATAAACTAACACTTAAAGCAACTAGCTTAATTAAATAAACTAACACTTAAAGCAACTAGCTTAATTAAATAAAGCATCATTAAATGAACTTAACTCATGCATCAATAAATTAACCTAGTAACTAGATTAATTAAAGAAACAACTATTAAATTAAATTCATTAAAAGAACTCAATTAATTAAACTAAGATGAGTTGAATTAATGACCAACAACCATTTATTGAACTAAGATGCTTAAACGCAAGTATTAAAAATGCAAACTAAATGCAAAGCTGAAAATTAAATAAAGAGTTCAATTTAGTTGGTTCAGTTCAAAGAGCTGGAATCAGCTTCATTTTGCAGTTTGGCCCCTCAAACTTAGGCCACTCTCGATGGCATCAGATGGAGTCGAACCATGATGCGACCAAGATCGCATCAGTTTCTCTGTGTCTGCCAAAAATTTTGTCAGTATCTCTTCAAGGTGCGACTCCTCTTCCTGTTGGTGAGGTGGTTGTTGAAAGTTTTGAAGAAGTTCCGGTCTTTGGCTATTTTGATCATCCCACGGGAAATTGGGATGGTAACTCCAACCTGAGTTATAAATGTCATTATAAAAATTATTTTGTGGTCTAGAATAGTTACTCGTATAGTGAGCTTGCTCGTTTTCCATGCCATATCTGTAGGGTGGGTACTCAGGATTCGCCACTCCTCCTAGATTCGAGTCATATGCATTATTGAGTGTACCTGCGATGAACTATACAAACCACCAATCTTTTTATTCATCATCTCTAGCTGATTAGATAACCTGGTGACCACGTCGAGGTTGGAGACACTGGCGGCTTTTGTTGGCGTTGTCCTCATAACTTGCACTGATAATTATTCTGTGCCGTCTTCTCTTTAAAATTATCTGCCAAAATCAAAACAGAGAAAAAAATAAGAAAAATAAAAATTAATTGCAAAAAATGGCTAAAATAATAAAAATAGAGCTTTCTTAATATTTTGTTCCTCGGCAATGGCGCCAAAAACTTGATCGCTGCAAATCAGAGTTTTAAATATTTATAAAAGAATGATCAAACCTAGAAACTAACTCTGACAACGATATTAAGGCAAGTGTACCTATCGAACAGTAGTATAGCTTAGGCAAGACCGGTTATCGAACCCAAAGGAACTAAAAGTATTAATACTCACTTTCTTTTTATTATTTAGCCTTAAAGTTAGAGTGAAGATTACTTTAAACTAAAGTGACGACAACTAAACTAAGGACACAAAGACAAGAAAACAAATTGGAGAATAACTTTGAAGGAAAACTCAGTTGATTTCAATGATACCTTCGAGAAGAATCCACCTAGACTTCACTTATTATCTAACCTTAAATTATATGATTTCTTTTACTTAGCTTAATCTATGAGACACCCTAACCTATATTAAACCCTCTCTCGAGGCAAATAACGTCTAACCCTAGGTTAATTAGTGGAACTCTCGTTCGCTTATAATAACCCCCTAGGATAGCAGTAAATCGATCAATGGACTCCCATATTAGGTTTCACCCTAATCCAGCAAAATCTAGTAACCCTATCTCTAGGCGTTCGATCAACTCCGCTTAATTATGTTAGATCTCCTCTTAGGCAGGGTCTATTCCTCCTCCACCTAAGCACATTAGATTTGGATTAAGCAACATAATTAAGAACAAACTAAGTAATTTATCATATATTTTAAGAATCAAATAACAGAATCCATCTAGGTTTCATCCCCTTCAGGTATCTGAGGGGTTGAGTTCATAATGAATAAACAAAACATCGTAAGAGAAAAGATAAAACAAAACATAAGAAAACCCTAAAACCCTCTGAAGGAATTGAAGGAGAATTTCGCCGTCTTGAGTATAACTCCGGCTTCTTGGGATGGATCAACTGGCTATCCTCGCGTTATTCCCTAACTTTGACCTTCTCGGTTGGCTCCTTGGCCTAGCTTTCGCTCCCCTTCAAAGGTGGTACTTGGGGGATATTTATAGGCTCTTGGATTGCGATTCTTTCTCCCTAAGTATCCTTTTTCGACTAAAATTGCTCTTTCCAGCGACAGAGGCACGGCCATGGCACACGCCCGTGTGAATCGTGGCCAGGCCGTGCTCGGAATTTTAATGAGGCACGGTCGTGTTAGCTTTGGGCCAGGCTGTGTCGATTTCTCTCTTGGCCCAATTTGGTCCGTTTTAAGCCCGTTTCTCATTCTTTTCATCCTTGGGTGATTTCCTGAGTATAAAATATGAAAAGAAAGGATTAAGAGCACCTTTTTACATAAATTGAGGGATAAATCATCCAAAAGCATATTAAATGTGGGTCTAAAATATGTTATCATTACGGTTTATCATGCCTCCAAACCGCGAAGTTGAATTTGGTATTGAACTCTTGCCTAGAACAGCTCCAGTGTCTATCGCTCCCTATAGGATGGCACCGAAGGAACTGGTGGAGTTAAAAGCTCAAATTCAAGAACTTCTAGACCGAGGATTCATTCGACCGAGTGTGTCTCCATGGGGAGCACTAGTGCTGTTTGTGAAGAAGAAGGATGGATCCATGCGTATGTGCATCGATTATCGGCAGTTGAATAAACTGACTATCAAAAATAAGTGTCTCTTACCGAGGATTGACGATCTGTTTGATCAGCTGCAAGTAGCATCGATTTTATCTAAAATAGATCTCCGTTCTAGGTACCATCACCTGAGAGTTAAAGAGGCTGATGTGTATAAGACTGCGTTTAGGACTCGTTATGGTCATTACGAGTTCCTAGTGATGCCGTTTGGGCTGACGAATGCACCAACTATTTTCATGGATTTGATGAACCGAGTATTCCAGCCCTACCTGGATCGATTCGTGGTGGTATTTATAGACGACATCTTGGTGTATTCGAGAATCGAGGATGAACATGGTGCACATCTCTGAATTATTCTACAGATTTTGAGGGAGAAACAATGATCGCTAAAATCAGAGTCTTAAAATTTATCAAGAGAATGATCAAACCTAGAAACTAACTCTGATAACGATTGAAGGCAAGTGTACCTATCGAACAGTAGTATAGCTTAGGCAAGACCAGATTATCGAACCCAAAGGAACTAAAAATACTAATACTAACTTTCTTTTTATTATTTAACCTAAAAATAAGTGAAGTTGCTTTAATATAATCTACACTAATTACTAAACCAAAGTCACAAAGACAAAAAGGATGAATTGGGAAAATAACTTTAGGGAAAACTCAGTTGATTAAGACGATACCCTCAGAAAGAATCCACCTAGACTTCACTTATTATTTAACCCTAAACCAAACGATTTATTTACTTAGCTTGACCTGTAAGACTCCCTAACGTATATTAAACCCTCTCTCAAAGCGAATAACGTCTAACCCTAGGTTAATTAACGGAAATCTCTTTCTCGAATAATAACCCCCTAGAATAGCAGTAAATCGATCTATGGACTCCCATATTAGGTTTCACCCTAATCTGGCAAAATCTCGTCACCCTATCTCTAGGCATGCGATCAACTCCGCTTAATTATGCTAGATCTACTCTTAAGCAGGGTCTATTCCTCTTCCACCTAAGCACATTAAATTTGGATTAAGCTTGCATAATTAAGAACAAACTAAGTATTTATCATATAATTCAGAAATTAATAACAAGATTCATCTAGGTTTCATCCCCTTCAGGTATCTGAATGATTTAGTTCATAACAAATAAAGAGAACATCTCAAGAGAAAAGATAAAACAAAACATAAGAAATCCCTAAAACTCCCTGAAGGAATTGAATAAGAAATCTGCCGTCTTGAGTAGAATTTCGACTCTTGGGATGGATCAACTGGCTAACTCCGAGTGATTCCCACAAATCTGACCTTCTCGGCTTGGCTCCTTGGCCTAGCTAACCGCCCGTTCTGGCTTCTACTGAAATCCCTTTTCAAGTTGCCCCCTTGGGTGTTTATATAGACTTTGTGATGCCTTACTTGGCCCTTAAGTATCCTAAATTAAAACGAACTTTCCATGATTCATAATTCCTATCAACAATGTCTCATCATAATTCATAGGTAATTTATACATGGATGATCTAACTCAAAGAGTCCTAAAGATTCAAACAATCAGTCATACATTTGTAGCACAAAAACTTAGGTGTCTCCCCTTATCTAAATAATTACCTTTGATTCAAAATTGACAAGGATTGACATCCTCAGTAAAGATTCACTCAAATCACTCGAGGTGTTTAAGGTTCAAAATTAAGCTCTCAGAAGTCGAACCTGAAAAGTTAATCCCATAATCTTGCTTGAAAATCAAATCTCCACCACTATAATATGAAATGATACACAAATCAAAAGGTCTTTAACAGGGTTGTAACGGGGCTAGGGTTAAAGGTGTGGATAAAGGCTGAATTAGAAGGTTAGAATCGAGACTGACCTGACAAATTGCCTAACTAACAAAAATTGAACTAATCCTAAATAATTACATCAATTGAAAACTAATAATTCAAGCTTTTTCCTCAAGATGTGGAATTTTAACATGCAAGCTCATTTAATTATAGAACTAACAATGAATATACTTCGTTTTTTTTTAGAACAAACTAAGTATTACAAGGAATGAATCTATTACTTTAAAATAAAGATAACAGCTAGACAACACATCAAATCAACTCTCGATATAAGGGTAGTCAAAAGGAATGGTGATAACAAATACAAAGGGGTTTTGGGTTAATATTAGCTGGTAAGTCAATAAAAAGGGTCGTTAGGATTAACGGGGTTCACTAGGGGTTAGTTGTGAAGGTAGGCTATTTAGTGGAGTGAGTGGGTTAAAACCTAGGTGCCTTTATCATCTCAGTATATCAAATCATAGGTGTGGTCTCAACATGTATAATTGAGGCAAGTTCTAGAATAACAGTTCATAGTTGACACACTTATAATCAATAAAGTGAGCATGAAAAAGAATATATGCTCTAATAGGCTCAAAATCTCACAGAAATTCTGGGTGTTTTGGCATCAACCTTGTAAATTTCAAACTTCAAGATAATATTCAGATTCAGCTCAACAACCTAGCAAAGATTTTAATTCTGAAAAATAAACTTATCATGCTTGATTCTCTAATATTCTTCTAATTTAATCATCAATGCACAATTAACTATGACTTAATTTAAAACATATTAACAAAAATCATAAACCATCAGAAATTTCATCCTAATTAATAATAAGAGTAAATTACTTAAAGACAAGATTAAATTCAGGGATTTGAGAATAATGAAGAAAGTTAGGCCGGATTTGAGAATAATGCAAAAAGTTAGGCCCTTTCTTTAAATAAATATTCACCCCCCACGCTTAAGATGTACATTGCCCTCAATGTACAAAGATAGATATAAGATTTAAGGGATAAATCAAAAGAGAAGGGGAAAGAATACTCCCTGAATTTTGGAAAGTGTCCCTGGAGGATGGTAGAGGTTGTGGTGTGTATGTTTGAAGGGGTCGGTCTGGATGACGATCCTGTGCTAGATGAAGAAATTGGGGAGCTCATGAAGGATTAGCCAGGGTTTATTAAGACATAATTAAAATAAACGAAATATATAACTAAAAACAAGAAAGAAAAAGGAAAGAAGACTAAGAAGGAAAATGAAAAGAAAAGAAAAGAAAAATGGACCGAAGAGTCCTTATTGTTGGATGGTTCGCGATGTGGGTGTGATTCCTAGGGCTGCTGTGTTGGTGGCGGTGGCAGATGTGGCGTGATTCCCAAGCAGCCTGGCTAACCTGACACTAAGAAACTAAAATAAATTAAACTAAACTAAGCATAAGATTGTCAAAGGGAAGGAAATTGAAGCAAAAGAGAAAAAGAACATAAAAACTAATTTGTCTCAAAGACCTTTGGCTTGGTGTTTGGATGAAGCGGCCGGCATGAACTTATGTGTAGGGTCTCTTTCGGGGAGACTATGCTTGCCTTCTTCCGCTTCTTCTGCATAGTTCTAGTGTTGCTTAAGAGTCTGGACACCTTTTATAAGGAAAGAAAGAAAAAGAAGGAAGAAAGAAGATGGGGAGAAGGGGAAGGGCTGTGGGGTTTAAATAGGATCTCAAATCTGGCACGTTCCTACGCCCATGGACCGAGGGCGTGTCAATGCACACGGCCGCCTCGCACGGCCGTGGTGAGGCTCCGTTCGTTTCTCCCACGCTCGTTAGCCATGGTTGTGTTGAGTCACACGGTCGCTTCGCACGGTCGTGTGTATAGGCGTGTTGAATCTCCATGGCCTTTTTTCAGCCAACCACGCCCGTAGGTTACAAGTCAGTATGTTGGCACGATTTCAAGGCACAAGCGTGTTCTGCCCGTGGTGTGCAAGTCAGTAGCTTCACATGGTCGTGGGGCACGGTCGTGCCACTTTTTTGGTGCCCGTGGGGGAGTGGTTGGATCCGTGGTGTCAGAAATTAGGTGGGATTTTGATTCGTACGGCTTCTGCTATGTCAGTAATGGGATTCTGGTGGTCTACACGGCCACGGACACGGCCGTGTGTAAGACCGTGTGGACTGGAATTCTGCACTTTTGTGTTAGTGTAAAACTCAATTCTCAAAAAAGAAAGAAGGAAAGAAAAGAAACTGAAAATAAATTTGAAAGTAAATAGTGTTAGTGCTCGGGTTGCCTCCCGAGAAGCGCTCGTTTATAGTCTTAAGCTAGACTTTACCTGTTATTTGCACAATCATGGTGGTTTGAGGAGGTGGAAATCCTTTCTCATGCGATCAATTCGGTTATGGATATAAAGGTTACGTCGAGTAGTGTTTACCTTAAAGGTGCTGATTTTAGGACTAGTTATCTCGACTGTTCCATTTGGGGAGATTTTGAGCACCTGATCTCCTATTTTAAGCTGGGTTGTCCTATCATTAAGTGCGTCGTGGAGTTGCCTCATTTTTGCTTTGTGTGTTTTTAGTTTCTCTTTGAGGTGTGTCTTCCATTCGTCTAGTTCATCGATCCATAGCCTTCGTTACTCATAAATTCCTTTTTTATCGCCACGAGGTCTAGGATCTGGCATCTGCAAAAGAGCTTCAAAAAATGGTAAGTTAATATGAAATTTCTTTGAAAGTTTAAGAGACTTGTCGAATTGTTCCTCTGTGTGGTCTTTCTTTATCGCATTGGGGTATGGTGCACGATCTTGGTACTCTGTAATTACCGGGTTTGGTAAATCCTGGCTTACCTCAACCTTACCTACACTCACCACAGGCTCTTGCCTTGGGCCAAATTCCACTAACCTTTCACTGTCATTTTCGGCTTGAATTTGCTCTTTTGAGTTAGTTTCAGTGTTGCTTAGCAAGCTTTCTTGTAGTTGTTCAGAGATCAGCTTCGCAAGTTGTTCAACTGACTTAGTGATTTCCCCAACTGACTTAGTAAGTTCCCCGATTTGGTTCTTGGTCTCTTCAACCGATGTTTGTTGACTTTTAACTATTTTCTCAGTGTCTTGGAGACGGGTATCCGTGGCTGACATGAATTTTGTCAGCATCTCTTCAATGTTCGACTCCTCTTCCTGTTGGTGAGGTGGTTGTTGAAAATCTGGAGGAAGTTTCGGTATTTGGCTATTTTGATCATCCCACGAGAAATTGGGATGATACCTCCAACCTGCATTATAAGTGTTACCATAAAAATTATTTTGAAGTCTAGGATAGTTACCCATATAGTGGACTTGTTCGTTCTCCATGCTATATTCGTAGAGTGGGTACTCAGGATTCACCACGCCTCCACTTGGTTTGTACTGCTTAACTGGATGTACTGGGTCGAGGTTGTAGATATCGGCTACTTTTGTTGGCTCCGCCCTTATGAATTGCCACTGATAATTATTCAGTGCCATCTCTAAAATTATCTGCCAAAAATAAAAAAAATTAGCAAAGTAAAAAAAATAATAATGAAAATAAATTGCAATAATAATAATAATGATAAAAAATGGCTAAAGTAATAAAAATTAAGCGTTCTTAATATTTTAGTTCCTCGGCAACGGTGCCAAAAACTTGATCGCTAAAATCAGGATCTTAAAATTTATAAAGAGAATGATCACACCTAGAAACTAACTCTGATAACGATTCAAGGCAAGTGTACCTATCGAACAGTAGTATAGCTTAGGCAAGACCGGATTATCGAACCCAAAGGAACTAAAAGTACTAATACTAACTTTCTTTTTATTATTTAACCTAAAAATAAGTGAAGTTGCTTTAATATAATCTAAACTAATTACTAAACCAAAGTCACAAAGACAAAAAGGATGAATTGGGAAAATAACTTTAGGGAAAACTCAGTTGATTAAGGCGATACCCTCAGAAAGAATCCACCTAGACTTCACTTATTATTTAACCCTGAACCATACGATTTATTTACTTAGCTTGATCCGTAAGACTCCCTAACGTATATTAACCCCTCTCTCGAAGCGAATAACGTCTAACCCTAGGTTAATTAACGAAAATCTCTTTCTCGAATAATAACCCCCTAGAATAGCAGTAAATCGATCTATGGACTCCCATATTAGGTTTCACCCTAATCCAGCAAAATCTCGTCACCCTAACTCTAGGCGTGCGATCAACTCCGCTTAATTATGCTAGATCTACTCTTAAGCAGGGTCTATTCCTCTTCCACCTAAGCACATCAAATTTGGATTAAGCTTGCATAATTAAGAACAAACTAAGTATTTATCATATAATTCATAAATTAATAACAAGATTCATCTAGGTTTCATCCCCTTCAGGTATCTGAAGGATTTAGTTCATAACAAATAAAGAGAACATCTCAAGAGAAAAGATAAAACAAAACATAAGAAATCCCTAAAACTCCCTGAAGGAATTGAAGGAGAAATCCGTCGTCTTGAGTAGAATTTCGGCTTCTTGGGATGGATCAACTGGCTAACTCCGAGTGATTCCCACAAATCTAACCTTCTCGGCTTGGCTCCTTGGCCTAGCTAATCGCCCGTTCCGGCTTCTACCGAACTCCCTTTTCAAGTTGCCCCCTTGGGTGTTTATATAGACTTTGTGATGCCTTACTTGGCACCTAAGTATCCTAAATTAAGTAGAATTCCTACTAGGGTGTTTGAATAGGCTTTGGGATGTGTTTCTTTGCCTCCAAGTATCCTTTCCTGAATGAAATTGCTCTTCCCAGCGACAGGGACACGGCCATGGCACACGCCCGTGTGAATAGTCTTCAAGCTGTGTTCGGGTTTCTTAAATGAGGCACAGCCATGTGAATCGAAGGTCAAGCCGTGTTCCAGTAACTTAGCGAGGCACGACCGTGTGGGCTTAAGTCTAGGCCGTGTCGACTTCGTGATATGGCCCATTTACTCCATTTTGGGCCTGTTTTATGTTCTTTTCATCCTCGGGTGCTCTCCTAGGTCTAAGACATGAAAAGAAAGGATTAAGAGCACCTTTTTATATGAATCAAGGGATAAATCATCCAAAAGCATACTAAATGTGGGATTAAAATATGTTACTTTTACGGTTTATCAAACAACTATACGCTAAGTTCAGCAAGTGTGAGTTCTACCTGCGAGAAATGACATTTCTGGGTCACGTGGTATCTGCCGAGGGGATTAGGGTTGTTCCTCGAAAAATTGAAGTCGTACTGGCTTCGAAACCACCTAAGACTGTATCTGCGATTCGAAGCTCTCTGGGTCTAGTAGGGTATTACATACGTTTTGTAGAGGGGTTTTCTGTGATTACTGCACCTATGACTAGGTTGCTGCGTAAAGGGGTACTATTCAATTTGACTGATGAGCAGCAAGAGAGTTTTGAGAAACTGAAGAAAGTTCTAACTGAGGCCCCTGTTTTAATACAGCTAGAGTCTGGGAAGGAATTTATGGTCTACAATGATGCATCACACGTTGGTTTGGGTTGTGTGCTGATGCAGGAGGGTAAGGTGGTTGCTTATGTGTCTCGTCAGCTTAAGCTTCATGAGGCAAATTACCCTACACATGACTTGGAGTTAGCCGTGGTGGTATTCACACTGAAATTTGGAGGCACTATTTATACAGTGAGAAGTGAATTATCTACACAGATCACAAGAGCCTCAAGTACCTCCTTACTCAGAAGGAGCTGAATCTTAGGCAGCGAAGATGGATAGAGTTGCTTAAGGATTATGATTGCTCGATTGAGTATCACCCTGGTAAGGCTAACGTGGTAGCTGACGCACTGAGCTGTAGGGCTGTATCTGATTTGAGAGCAATGTTTGCTCGTCTCAGCTTGTATGATGATGGTAGCTTGTTAGCAGAGTTTCAAGTGAGACCGACGTGGACTGAACAGATTAAGGGGAAACAGTTGTTGGATGAGTCAATGGTTCCTCAGTTCCGACAAGTTGAGAATGGAGAGACTACAGATTTTGGGCTGAACGGTGAGGGAGTACTATGTTTCCGTGGGAGAGTCTGTGTACCGAGGGATTCTGAGCTGAGGCAGTCTATACTGCGAGAGGTGCATAGTAGTCCATATGCTATGCATCCTGCTGGAAACAAGTTATACCGAGATCTTCGTGAGCTGTACTGGTGGCTAGGGCTGAAACGCAAAGTTACTGAATTTGTGAGTAAGTGCTTGACATGCCAGCAAGTTAAGGCTAAGCATCAGCTGCCTTCTGGGTTACTGCAGCCAGTTAAGATTCCACTTTGGAAGTGGGAGAGGGTAACTATGGATTTTGTGAGTGGGTTGCCCTTAAAGCCTACTAAAAAGGATTCGATATGGGTTATTGTAGATCGATTGACTAAATCTGCCCATTTTATACCAGCCCGCACTGATTACTCGTTGCAGAAGCTGGAAAAGTTTTATGTGGCTGAGATTGTGAGACTACATGGGGTACCAATTTCTATCATATCACACAGAGATCCTAGATTCACATCTCGGTTCTAGAAGAAGTTACATGAGGCTTTGGGTACCAGGTTGGACTTCAGTACTTCATTTCATCCTCAGACAGATGGTCAGTCAGAGAGGGTGATTCAGATACTAGAGGACATGTTAAGAAGTTGTGTAATGGATTTTTGAGGCAGCTAGGAGGACTACTTGCCGCTAGCAGAGTTCGCGTATAATAATAGTTATTAGTCTAGCATTCAAATGGCACCGTACAAGGCATTGTATGGTCATAGGTTTCGTACTCCTACCTGTTGGACTGAGCTGGGCAAGCGGTGAGTTCTAGGGCCAGAGTTAGTTTCTGATATCGAGGAAAAGGTAAAGTTGATTCGAGACCGGTTAAAGGAAGCGTCTGATAGGCAGAAGTCATATGCAGACTTGAAGCGTAAGGAGATTGAGTACTCTGTGGGGGATTATGTCTTCCTTAAGGTCTCATCGTGGAAGAAGATTTTGAGATTTGGATGGAAGGGTAAGCTTAGCCCAAGGTTCATTAGGCCTTACCGTGTACTGAAGCGTGTGGGACTGGTCGCCTATCAACTTGAGTTGCCTCCAGAATTAGACCGGATTCACAATGTGTTCCATGTCTCCATACTGAGGCGTTATCGCTCTGATCCCACACATATTGTACCAGTCGAGGAGATCGAGGTTAGGCCAAATTTGACCTTCGAGGAGGAGCCAGTGCAAATATTGGTCCGTGAGGTTAAAGTACTGAGGAGAAAATCTATTCCACTAGTCAAAGTGCTTTGGCGTAATCACAGTTTAGAAGAAGCCATGTGGGAACCTGAGGAGGCGATGCGTCGGTAATACCCTCACCTATTCTAACCAGGTAAATTACGAGGCCGAAATTCTTTTGAGGGTAGAGTTATAACGTCCCAAAAATATAGGGTCTTTAATTTTGCATGTTCTGACACAAATTGCTTATTGGCTAATGGCTAAGTGATTTAGGTGTGTATGGGATGTGTGAGAAGCCTGGGTTCAAGTCTTGGCTTTTGCAAAAATTTTAGTTTTACTCTTAAATGAATCTGGACACTGGCATATAGGCCTTATAAAAATTAATGCATATTTTATGACATAAGAAGAGCTTGTGGTCTAGTGGCAATGTGGCGTGTTGTATAATTGAGAGGTCTGAGGTTCAAGTCCTGGGTTATGCAATGGGGTATTTATTTTGCTGCTTGAGCTACGTAGGTTGTAGAGTTGGACTGAAACACAGCTAAGGGGAGTTTGAATAGGATTTGAATGGTGTTTGAACTAGTCATGGAGAGATTCAAGGAGGGATAAGGGGAGAGAATCAAGGAGTTTGAGTGAAAGGAGAATTGTGCTGAATTTGGACTCCGGCACTTAAGAAATTCGGCCAGGGGAGGTATACTACTTATTTGGGTTGTTTTCTCTCTTTGGCCGAATGTGTTAAGCTCTTTTGGCACTTTTCTCTGCACACTTTTGCACTTTTCTTTTTCTCTGCTGCTGAATCCTCTTTTCCTCCTTTCTATTCCTCGACTTTTGGTTCATATCTAAACCTTCTTGTTCTTCTTCTCAACATTTCTTTTTCCTCTTTGACTGAGTGGCCGACTCCCTTTTTCTTTCTCTATCGTGCCAGCTGGTTTGGTAGTGGGTGACGATCTCTTCTTCTATTCATAACACCATGGTAAGCCGAATCCTACATCTTTTCTTTTCCCCTCTCTTTTGTTTCTCTTCTTTTCCAATATAGACTGAATAACATAAGTCTTGTCTTGCTATTTCGAAACCATTTGGATTATAGTCTCTGACAATCGGTGGAGTGTCGACTGCCTTACTTCTCTGCACATCTCTACCTTCTTTCTTCGATTACCTCTTTGGCCAAATACTGTGCGGTAAGTAGGCTTGTTTTGTAGTGTTGACTGAATACCCAATCTGCTCTAACACTATTTTTTTTGGACTTTGGGCATCAATTCAAGCCTTGTATTAAACGATTATTGCTAATGAAATCCGTCTTATGTGCAGTAAATCGAGAAGAAGGGGGTGATCGTTTTCAACCAGCGATCTAAGAGGAATAATTGCATAACTTTCGGTCAAGGTAAGTGGTGATATCGGTTTGGGGCTTTAGTATTAATGTTCTAATGGATGAGAGATTGATTGTGTTGGGATGATTGTAGGTTGATAGCACGGGGGATAATCTGTTCGTTGCGCAAATAGGTGTGTAATCACACCCCTCTCTACTCTGAATAGGCGGAAGTTGAAAAGCTGAAACTTCGACATTTGTGGCCCCACGAGCGTGCAATCGCTCGTGTGGTAAACCAAGCCCACAAATCATGGGTGATAGACTGTAGAGGCCACCACGAGCGTTCTCATGCTCTTGGGCCGATATGGGCCTTGTTTGGCTGAAATGGGCCGTGTGGGCCCAATAGGCTCGTGGGCGCCACACGGATAAATACCACCGTGAGTGGCAAATACTAGACCGAGCTATGTAGTTCACATAGTCGTGATTGAATTTAGACTAAACGGGCCACACGAGCGTGTGGGCCCACTTGGGTCGAATAATGGGCCTTGGGCCCATTTACGCTGGTATGACCATTTAAATTATCTGTGTCAATCGAAGCAACTGTAGACCTTTGGAGAGGTCATTATTTGCACCGAGACCCTAAAATAAGTAAAGTGACCAAAATAGCAATACCCCTAAAATGTAAAATTACTATTATACCCTTAGTAGATGGAAATGACCATTTTACCCTTAGAGGTAGGTTGACTGGTGAGTGTAGGATTATTTGTAAGACTGTACTGAGTAGGACACTTTGCATACACGAACTATTTATGACATGACATACTGCATGAGGTTGAGATTCTGATATGGAGGAAGTACTGTACTGGTGGCTCTGCCACATTCACTGTTACTGGTGGCGTTGCCACATTTATTGTTACTGGCAGCTCTACTGCATTATTATTACTGGCGACTATGCTGCGATATTGGTGTGCTGGCTGGATGGGTCGATTTTATCCCCACATGGTTGTTGGTTGGTACGGGTGGTATGTTGGCTGGATTGGGGTGGGTTGCATATTTGCACCGTACTGATATTGTATTGGGCTTAGGCCCACACTGTTACTATAATGGGCTAAGCCCACACTGCACTGTTACTAAATAGGGCTCAGGCCCAGACTGTTAATGCATATATTGTTATTGTCTGGCTGATATGGAATTACACACTGAGTTTTCGTAAACTCACCCTTTCTTTTTAACTGTACAGGTAATCCCCAGCCTTAGACGATTTGGAGCCATGAGGGACTCGGAGATGGCCACATAATCGTTGATGTTCTGCTTTAGACTTAGTTATTTAATTTTAATTTTTATATTAGGCTACTGATGATTATGTAATAAGGCCATTGGTGGATTTAATTTTTAATTCAGTTTGATTTCTTGTTTTAAACTGCCAAACAGACACAAAAGAGTTTTCAAAATCACAACTGTTTTCAAGAAAAACACTCATTTTAAATTTCAAGGTTTTAGTTAGAGAAGCTTCCGCAGTTTTATCCAGTTTAAGAAATCAACGGTAATAAATATGGCAACCATTTTGATAAGTTGGTTTTCAGATTGTAATAACTTAAATTACCGAATGTTCTCAAGCTATAAAATCTAAATGGGTTTTAACTTAAATAAGGATTTTTATCAAATAGTCCAAATTTCAAAAATCACTTCGATGTGACACTCAGATTCGGTCGTAACGTCTAGGCCGGGTTTGGGGTGTTACACTTTTGGGATCAATAGAGTATCTTAGCAGACTTGCAAATCATACAATTTGCCACTCATGGAGCATAACTTAAACAAATATCTCACTGACAAATACACCATAAACCAGTCTTACCCTAACATAAATCTTAACTTGAACTTTTAGACTATACAAATCATCAACAAGGCTACGTCGGGCAGAGCATTACATGCTAACTATGTTTGAAGTCTGCATGAGTCTTTGAATATCTGCCTTTTCAGTTCAGTAGGCATAATCCATGATATTTTATCTGAGAAAATGCATGAGATGCATGTGTATAGTGGTAGTGTGAAAAGGAGATTATAACACCCTTAACTTGATTCAATCAACCAGATCCAAATCTTGGGTATTACCATACAAGTATCAACACAAACATAATCTTAACTTACTTAAGAAATTTAAGAAATTTACAGATAAAGACAAGTTAACTATAAAATCTCACATTTTAAAACATAAATAAATACAATGAGCAAATACTTATACAAAATGAGGTAATTGAATTACAATGATAACCAAAATGGAACTCTAATTTAATACAGATACCACAATTAAATTTCTAAGGAGAATTATAATCTCTGAACACGCTGCCAACTTGCTATGTATGCATAACAGCCTAATACGCTACTCTTTAGACGTAACCTTGGCGTCGTCCCTCCTGACGTAGACCCAAATCAACATACCTGCAACATAATGCAAAGAGGTAAGTCTAGGAGAACTTAGTGAGATAAACACCCATTTACTTGAATCAAATTTGTACTTTGCATCTATTAACCCATTTCGTCATCTCACTGTTCTTTGCTCTTCAACTTGTCTCTAGTGAATACCTTCCCAGAATGTCATTCTTCGTACCATAGATGTCTCCCCTTACTTTGGAATCATGCCTTACTTTTTGCATCTTGGAGACATTACTCACGTTCTTTACTCTGCATTTTCATGACTCCTTAACCATACCTATTCCAAAGGCCTATACAGACATATTGTTATTACTACATACATACTCTAAGCCATCATTTCTTCGAAATCCATGAATGATTTTGTAGATAAATAGAAGATACATTCTTTAATTATATGATTTGATCCTTTCTAGAGAATACCCTTTTTCTTTTAATAATTACGGACATATAACATTCTTCAAATTACCAGACATAGCTCTTACTCAGATTTGTTCTTCAAGTCTAATTAACCTATACTTTGAATTTGCCATATGCTCTGGCGCATTCTCATTTCTTTGTTCTTATCATAACACCATGCAAGATATGCCATAACATTTCATACGAAGCTTGCCACAAAGGAAGCTCATTATAATATCTCATAAAAGGTGTAACATGATACGTAATAGGGGCTTTTCCTTCGGAGTTCATTACCACTATCGTTCCTTCTGAGTTCATCGTGAATGCCATTTCTTTCCCTCAAGGTCCACCACAGAAGTATTTCCTTCAGATGGTTGACACATTGGCCATCCTTTAGAGTGCGCCACAAAGGCATTCCCTTCATAGATCACCAAAAAGGCTTCCTATTCATAGATCGCCACAAAGGCTTTCTTTTCATAGATCACCACAAAGGCTTCATTTTCATAAATCGCCACAAGCGCTTTATTTTATGTAGATCACCACAAAGGTTTCCTTTTTCTGGCATGTTTACAATAGGGATTCACTTAGACTCACATTTCGTAAGGTTTGCCCATCATCGTCCTGGGACACATAGGAACCCCATTAGGTAATCACCTTCCTTTAGTTCTTCCCATATGATGTCATAGCTGATAAACCGTAATATAAACATATTTTAATCCCACATTTAGCATACTTTTGGATGATTTATTCCCTGAATTGTGTAATTTGGTGCTCTTAATCCTTTGTTTTCTTTTTTATACTTAGGAGAGCACCAGAGGATGAAAAGAACGAGAAACGGGCCTAAAACGGAGTAAATGGGCCATATCAAGAAATCAACACGGCTTAGGCCCAAGCCACACGGACGTGCCACCTTAACATACCCGAGCGGCCTGGCCACGATTCACACGGGCGTGTGCCATGTGTGTGTCCCTGCCGTGACAAAGAGGAATTTCACTCGAATTAGGGTACTTAGAGGCAAAGAAAGCCATTCCAAAAGCCTATATAAACACCTTAGAGGCCAACCTTCACGGGGCGTCCAGTTAGGCCAAAGAGTCGAGCCAGAGAGGCCAAAATTATAGAATTTACTGGAAGAAAGCCAGTTGATTCATCTCAAGAAGCCGAAATCATACTCAAGACGGAGGATCTTCCCTTCAATACCTTCAGGGGGTTTTAGGGTTTTTCTTATGTTTTGTTTCATATTTTCTTCTGAGATGTATTATTTTATAATTATGAACTAAACCCCTCAAATACCTGAAGGGGATGAAGCCTAAGACGAATCTTGTTATTGTTTTCTGAACTATATGATAAATACTTGATTTGTTCTTAATTATATATTCTTAATTCTTGTTTTGATATTTCAGGATATTGATTTAAGTACTGATGTGCTTAGACAGAGGAGGAATAGACCTTGTCTAAGAGTAGATCTAGCATAATTAAGCGGAGTTGATCGCAACCCTAGAGATAGGATGACAAAAATCTGCCGGATTAGGGCCAAACCTAATATGGGAGTCCATAGATCGAGTTGATGCAATTCTAGGGGTTTTAATTAGAAAGAGATTTCAATTAATCAACCTAGGGTTAGACGTTGTAGCCTCGAGAGAGGTATTAATATACATTAGGGAATTCTACAGATCAAGTCAAGTGAATAAATCGTCTGGTTAAGAGTTAAAAACAAGTGAAGTCTAGCTGGATTCTTCCTCGGGTATTGTCTTAATCAATTGGTTTTTCCCACAGGTATTTTCCCAATTCATTCTCTTTGTCTTAGCATCTTTAGCTTAATAGTTGTTAATTTTAGATTAATTAATAATTTCCTTTATTCTTAGGCTAAATAATAAAAAAAAAGTTAGTATTAGTACTTTTGGTTCCTTTGGGTTCGACAATCCGGTCTTGCCACTAAACTATACTACTGTTCGATAGGTGCGCTTGCCTCAATCGTTGTCATAGTTAGTTTCTAGGCTCGATCATTCTTTTTATAAATTTTTAAGACTCTGACACACGATCAATAGCCCAGGTATTGTCTTACACGATATGATGTCATGGCCAAGTACTTTTCCTTTCAAAGATCATGTTTAAAGTCCCGACGGACCCCTTTAGACAACTCTGCGGAGACAAACATAGACTGGTCATGCTTAGACCCACTCTCATCAGAATATATCGTATAACATACAATTAAGACGCATATACACAATCTAGACATCCAGATGCAACCATACTTTGTCTTAAGGATTTCTATCACTTACTTAAACTCGTCAGATTTCATACAAACTACACATGCAAAGTCCATCAAACATTCATGCAATAGCACAATACCATATCATACTTTTTCTTGTTTCGATTTCACATATTAATTACCTTTCACAGAGACTCTCTCATGGCCAATATGTAAGCAAGAATCAAATTACAGACTCACTTGACAATCAAAGATAGTAGCTTGAACCTCAGATCTAGCATCCAATCAGGGATTGCAGCAACCATTACCTTATAAAATAGAAAATCACCATTAAAACTCATTTCAAATAACATTGTCATCATTTCTAACCCAAATAAACCACATAAAAAGCCTTACTTCTTCATCTTATGGTTCATACATTCTTATAGGCCTAATCTTTCATAACACATAAAGCCATAAAGCTTACCTTGACATGGAGAATCATCCATATATTCTAGAATTTCATCTTCAACTCAATGAAATACTTGTTTGCTTCTCAAGCACCAGATAACAATATTCTAGAAGAAGGAAGAAGAGAACTCCCTTATTGAAATCTTAAATATCTATTAATATAATATAAGTCTGTAATGGAACTTGACAAATGTCACATTTTACTTTATTACTGCAACACCCCTAACCCGTATCCGTTGCCAGACACGGTTATGGAGCATTACCGGTGTTATCAAATCAAACGGACCTAAATTCCAAACTTTTTAAATCATACCAATAAACATGTTAAAATCAATTCAAAACATACATATTATCCATTATACAAGCCCTCGAGGCCCTAAATATGCATTAGAAACAAGTCGGGACTAAATCAAAAACTCAGAGAATTTTTCAGAAAACATTGAAAATTTTCAACACTACAGGGGTCACACAGCCAAGAGACACGCTTGTGTCTCAGGCCGTGTGGACATTCGAAGTAGGGACACATGGCCGTGTCATAGCCTGTGTCCATGCCCGTGTAACTCACTGACTTGGGTCACACGGCCAAGCCACACGCCCGTGTGCTAGGCCATGTACCCTTCAAAATAAACCCACACGCCCGTATGCCAAGCTATGTGCTAGGTCGTGTACCAACCTGACTTGCAACCCTTTGAAAGCTACAGGGGACACACGACCGTGCCACCTAGCCGTTTGTCACACACGGCTGAGACACGTGCCCGTGTGGACGAAAATAGGCCATTTTATAAGCCATTTTCTCACCCAACATGACATATACGTAACACCCCCTAACCTGTATCCTTTGCCAAAATAGGGTTATGAGGCATTACCGATCAAAGCACAACATATAATATACATTTCTCATACATGATTCAATCTAACATAATCACATTTTCCCATATAAGGCTCTACGAGACCTTAAATCATGCTTGGAAGAGGTTCGGGACTAAACCGATAACATTTGAAAAATTTGGAAAACTTATAAAATTTTCGTGCATTCAAGGGTCACACGCCTGTGTGAACAAGCCGTGTGCTTCACACGGCCACCAGACACGCCCGTGTCACAAGCCATGTGAAAATAGGGCATACATACTAACTTGCACCACAAGGCCGAGGACACATCCGTGTGCCAGGCCGTGTGAAAACTAGAGGGGTTACTGACTTGGGTCAACGGCCAACCACACGCCCATGTGCCAGCCCGTGTGCCATACACGGGCAGTAAACATGCTCGTGTGTCTATGCTGTGCCAAACCTGTAGGGTATACTGAATTAATTCGAAGGGCTACCCCAGGGACACACGGCCGTGTACCAAGGCCATGTGTCACACACGGTCGAGCCACACGCCCGTGTGCTCGGCCGTGTGGAGTGAAAATAAGCTTAGTTGAAGCCACATTTCTCACCCTTCTTGAGTACACCTAAACCACATCAAATTGCAACATTTTCATACATATATAAGCAACCAAAATATGCTATTTCATACACATTTTATGCCATTTAGAAACCATCCTCTTAACTACTCAAGTCCATAGCCAAAACAAACCAAATCAATATACCAATATCATCAAACTTACATAACTTCTAAATGCATTTCCTCATCATCTTATCATCTATTTCATGCCTCAAAGCATACCATTTCATCATCTCAAAATCAAACCACAACATGCCATTTCTCAACCATGTTTCATCATTTACAATTAGACAAATCAATAACCATCTAGCCACCACATGAACCATGCTAAACTTGCCAAACATAATGCATTATATGCATCATTTATCACTTATCAAACACATAATTCAAGCCAGCTTAAAAGACCAAATTCACATAAACTTTACATAAAATCAAAGCATACCATTTCATCATCTCAAAATCAAACCACAACATGCCATTTCTCAACCATGTTTCATCATTTACAATTAGCCAAATCAATAACCATCTAGCCACCACATGAACCATGCTAAACTTGCCAAAAATAATGCATTATATGCATCATTTATCACTTATCAAACACATAATTCAAGCCAACTTAAAAGACCAAATTCACATCAACATTTACATAAAATCAAAGCATACCATTTCATCATCTCAAAATCAAACCACAACATGCCATTTCTCAACCATGTTTCATCATTTACAATTAGCCAAATCAATAACCATCTAGCCACCACATGAACCATGCTAAACTTGCCAAACATAATGCATTATATGCATCATTTATCACTTATCAAACACATAATTCAAGCCAACTTAAAAGACCAAATTCACATCAACATTTACATAAAAAAAGCCAAATCTCATGGCTATATCATATCTTAAAACATATTATCTTAACACTAGCCTATACATGCCATATACCATATATACATAGCATCCAAAGTACTAATAAGTAGTCGATAGTGTGATGACGGTTCCTGATGATCCCCGCTGTCTGAGCTAGCTTCGATAATCTATAGAACAAGGAAAGAACACACAAAGTAAGCTTTAAAAGCTTAGTAAGCCATATACAAATAAATTACCACATGTATCAACATCATTTCCATCAATAGGCAAACTATAAGTAAGCATTTATAAGTTCACAAAACTTTCTCATTGTACACATATTCAATATCACAGTTGAATTCATCAATTACTCCCCTTTTCAAAGCTCGTATGAATCTTGTACGTAGCTGAGTCACTTAACTCTTTCACACATTCTTTCTCGACTTGACTTTTCTTGTTGAACTATTCAGAATCGTTGAGGATACTCGCAAATCATATAAAGCTCGTACAATGCCATATTCCGGATATGGTCTTACATGTTATCACATATCGATGCCACTGTCCCAGACAGGGTCTTATACGAAATCATATAACGATGCCAATGTCCCAGACATGGTCTTACACGTAATCACAATAGAATGCCAATGACTCAGACATGGTCTTACATGTAATCACATATCGGTAATCCTAATGTCATGACATTTGTATCCTATACTATTCCTAAGGTTCGTACGGGACTTTCGAATGTCGTTACTTTATCGATTCTTGCTTGTACTTGCTCTTTCAACATTCATAGCAATTCAATAATAATTAAACATTTATAAATCAATTTAAAGACATTTATTTGCATATGAACTTACCTCGTATATACAATGAATGGATCGGATCGACTACTCGACAACTTTCAGTTTCCCCCGATCTAAATCCAGTTTCTTTCTTTTAGGATCTATATGAATTCAAAATTAACTCATTTATTCATTGATTCATTCAATTCAGTCCAAAAACACATATTTAAGAAAATTTGAACTTTGGCCCTAAACTTTCACATTTCCTACAATTTAGTCCTTATTTCAATAAACACAAATTACACCAATTCAATTCAAACCCATGTGTGTTGAATTACTATAGTACCCTTAGCCATCCATATTTTCTCATTTATTCACACTTTTAACCCCACATTTTCATCTTTTCACAATTTAATCCCTAAATTGTATTTTCTCTAAAAATCACTTAACAAAACATGTTAATCTATCAACAATTGTTCATTTTCCATCATCAACATTCAAAAATATCAAGCTATTACCAATGGCAACTCACAAATTCATCAACGAATTCAGAAATTAGGATACGAGCTAGCTAGAATACGAAGCAACGATCTCAAAAACGTAAAAATCATCAAAAATTGAGCTCAAAACACATACCTAATAAATCATGCAAGGGCCAAACTTAACGAAGCTTCAATGGTTGTTTCTTTTCTCTATATTCGGTGGTGGAAGATGATGATAAAAGAAATATTATGTTTTATTTTATCTAATATAACTTATTAACTAATTTACATTATTAACCTTTAATAAAAACATATAATAGCATATAATGGATGGTCATTTATGTCCATTCCCATTACCCATCGTCTAATATCATCATAAGGACCTTTCATTTAATAAGCCATAGAAATTAGACACTCTTAACTTATAGCATGCTACTTTTGCATTTTACGCGATTTAGTTCTTTTATTAAATTAAGCATTCAAACGCTAAAATTATTTCACGAAACTTTCACACATATATAATCACATGCTATAAACACCAAAAATAATATTAAAATAATTTTCTGACCTTAGATTTGTGGTTTCAAAACCACTGTTCCGATTTAGCTAAAACCGGGCTGTTACATATACCTACAACAAAAAATGTACATATATACAAGCCATAACAAGGCACTAAAATCATGCATATTCTATCTTCATAAATATGGTATAATCACATACAACCAATATGCCATTAGGCACCTCAAATGACAACATTTAAACATGTAAAATCATGTGCTCAATTTGGCTAAAATGATCCATTAACTTCTAACCAAGTTTGCATTAAAACATACCATTGAATCTACTTACCAAAACATACCAAAATGGTACTAAACATGCCACTCAATATACGCGTATGTCTTCCATAACAAAGTACAAATTCACAACAAGTTATAAGACATATATATATTATGCATATTCATCTATCATTTCATCTTTCATCATTCAACCATATTAAGTCATTCATCAACCATTATAAGGGTCATAATCTAAGCTCATATCATCATCACAGTTGACTATATCGAATTCAGAGAGCAAAATCTGCCACCCTACAATCCTTCCATTCAAAACAGTTGACTCCATCATATACTTTAACGGATCAAGCTTCAAAATTAACCAGGTTGTATGATATAGCATATACTGCCTCAATCTCCGAGTTGTCCAAATCAAGGTGCAACACAATTTCTCAATCGACGAATATCTCATTTCACATTCAGTGAACTTTTTACTGAGATAGTATATCACCTTTTCTTTTCTTCCTGACTCGTTGTGTTGACCAAGCACACATTCCATGAAATTATTGAACACTGTCAAGTACAGTATCAATGGTCTATTTGGATTAGGCGGTGATAATACTGGGGCATTTGACAAATATTGTTCGACTTTGTCAAAAGCTTTCTGGCATTCGTCGTCCCATACACCTTGGTTGTGTTTCTTAAGAAGACGAAATATGGGATCACATTTCTCAGTTAATTATGAAATAAATCGAGCAATGTAATTTAACCTTCCAAGAAAACCTCGAACTTTCTTTTGAGTGCACGGTGGAGGCAATTCTTATATAGCTTTGACCTTATTTGAGTCAACTTCGATTCCTCTCTTGTTGACCATGAAACCCAATAATTTCCCTGACCGAGTTCTGAAAGTACACTTGGCCGGGTTGAGCTTTAATTGAAATTTCCTTAACCTCAAAAACAACTTCTTCAAAACTTCAATGTGTTTCTTTTCTGTTCGAGATTCGGCGATCTTATCATCAACATATACTTCAATCTCTTTGTGCATCATGTCATGAAACAAGGTTACCATGGCCCTTTGATATGTTGCTCCAGCATTCTTTAATCCAATGGCATTACCTTATAACAAAAGGTACCCGACAATGTTATGAAAGTAGTTTTCTCCATATCCTCAAGGTGCATCTTAATCTGATTGTATCCCAAAAAACCATCCATGAAAGAGAACAATGAGTATCCCGCCGTATTATCCACCAACGTGTCAATATGCGGCAAAGAGAAATTGTCCTTTGGGCTGGCTTTATTTAAGTCCCTATAGTCTACACACATCAGGACCTTTGCATCTTTCTTAGGGACAGGAACAATGTTGGCAACCCACTCTGAGTATTTGACCACTTGTAGGAAACCAGCATCAAGCTGTTTCTTGACCTCCTCCTTTATTTTCAATATCACATCAGGCCTCATCCTTCGTAGCTTTTGCTGAACTGGCTTGTACTCTTCTCTTATGGGAAGGCGATGCACTACAATATCATTACTTAGACCAGGCATATCTTGGTACGACCATGCAAAGACGTCTTTGAATTCCTGTAGTAACTCAACAAGGTCTCATTTTGTCTCCTCGGCTATGCGCGTTCTAATTTTCACAACCTTTCCTTCCTCCAAGGCTATGTTCTCTACCTCCTCTTCATGGGTAAAATTTGTTTCTCCTCTTACTTTACCATTCTTAACAAATCTGGAGATAAGTCACAATCTTTGTCACCTTCAAAATCCTGAGATTCCTCTAAACACATGTCTTGCTCAAAGTGGACCTCTGAATCTGTAGTACCGTCGCTCATGTCATTGATATCTAGGGACTTGTGGTGGGCACCAAAAAATGTACAAGGAACAAATAAATTTGAGAATAAATATTCACATGATATGAATGAGAATAAAAAATTTGGAATAAAATTAGAAGATCAAAAGAATAAAAATAATGAAAGAATATTTTCCTAAATGGATCATTAAAGATGTATTTCATTCAAATAAAGATTTCTGAACATGAGCCTATTTCACAAAAGAAATCTTATTGTTCCTAGGCTTAAAAACAACAAGTGCATTCTGAATATTACTCTGTGTAATCTCTAAAAACTACAGGAAGTTCCTCTGGAATCCAATTATCCAAAACGCTTCCAGTTTTATACGAGCGGATGCTCAACAGGTTTCCTTGCTTAGTTTCTTCATCGTGTATGGTATTGATGTTTTCATTTTTCAATAATATTCTCTCCGAGTGAATTATCCCTCCTGATACAAAGGTCTGGGATATGTGAGGGAAGGTTATCTATTCCCACTTGACTTCTTCCCCATTCAACTGTGCTTTTCTTCTCTCTTGCTTTTTCTCTATTTCATTTCTCTTCTTTCTAGCATCTGGCCTGAAACCCAAGCCAAAACGGTCTCTCTTCTCTTTCAGCATTGGAACTTGAGTCTCTCCTTGAAGATGTCTACCCAGTCCTTTTCCTGGTAAGGCTCCTCTCCCGATCATCATTTGCAGGCCCATTCTCGTGGTCCTGGATATTTTAGGCACTGGAACCTCATTTCCTTCCAATATGAATGTGGCATTCACAAACTCTAAAGATCGAAAGGAACACTCAGTGGCCTCTTCATTTTCCTCTAAGTATGGCGTGTCATTGGTAATGGTTGTTATGATGTCTTCCTCTGCGTTTATGGTTACCAGCCGACCCTCTGTTACCAGTTTCAATTTTTGATGTAGTGATGAGGGCACTGCCCCTGCCGAATAAATCCAGGGCGTTCCCAATAAACAATTGTAGGAGGGCTTGATATTCATCACTAGAAAGTCGACTTCATATGTGTTAGGCCCAATCAACAATGGTATGTCAATCCTTCCCATCACTCTTCTTTCAGTGCCATCAAATGCTCTCACTATGTTCTGGCATGTTTTCATGTGAGAACTGTCTATAGGCAACCTCTTCAGTGTAGACAATGGTAAGACATTCAATGCTGATCCATTATCTATTAACACACTTGAAAAAGTGTATCCCTTGCAACGAGTAGTAATATGCAAAGCTTTGGTCGATCCTATACCCCCAGGTGGAATTTCATCATCACTGAAGTAGATGAAGTTGTCAGCACTTATGTTACTAACCAAACGGTCAAGTTTGTTGACGGATATATCTTTGGTAACATAGGTTTCATTCAAGACTTTCATCAATGCCTCGCGATGCATTTTTGAACTTAAAAGCAAGGCTAGTACTGATATGCGAGCCGATTATTTGCAGAACTGCTCTACCACGCTGTATTCACTGTGCTTTAAGAATTTCAGAAATTTTTTAGCCTCTTCTTCCTTCACAAGTTCATTGATAAGTGCTTCAGCCTCTTTCTCCTGCTCAACTACCAAAGTTTTTGCTTTCACAGGCACAGTTCTGACGTTTACCGAATCGTAATGCCTTCCACTTCATGTGTAGAACCCTTCATTTTGGACCTCTTTGGAAGCACCAGCTAAATTTTCCACTCCCGATATTGTTACATTGCAGTCATAATTCCAAGGTACCATTTTGTTATCCTTGTAAGGAAAGGAATTAGGTTTCTGGATTACGACTTTTGGTGCGATGTAAGCTCTGCCGTCCGTGCTTCTCGGTCGGGAAATAATGATCCTCAAATAGTTGACTTTTTGGTTTGTCAACTCTCCTTCTATTATGCATATGTTTCCTTCCTCTGAGCCTTCTTCATAAAATTCCACTTCCTTATTATCCATAAGGCTTTGGACCAAGACCCTAAACTCAACACATTCCTAGATCTCATGCCCCTCTACTTTGTGGAACTCACAGTAGTCCCTTAGTCCTTCATCGTGTGTCAGAGTCTTAAAAATTTATAAAAAGAATGATCGAGCCTAGAAACTAACCGTGACAATGACTTGAGGCAAGCAAACCTATCGAACAGTAGTATAGTTTAGTGGCAAGACCGGATTGTCGAACCCAAAGGAACTAAAAATACTAATACTAACTTTCTTTCTATTATTTAGCCTAAAATAAAAGTGAATTATTTATTTAATCTAAAATTAACTAACTATTAAGCTAAAGATGTTAAGACAAAGAGAATGAATTTAGGAAAATACTTGTGGGAAAAACCAATTGATTAAGACAATACCCGAGGAAGAATCCACCTAGACTTCACTTGTTATTTAACTCTGAACCAGATGATTTATTCACTTGACTTGATCCGTAGGATTCCCTAATGTATGTTAATACCTCTCTAGAGGCTACTAACATCTAACCCTAAGTTAATTAATTGAAATCTCTTTCTAATTAAAACCCATAGAATTGCATTAACTCGATCTATGGACTCCCATATTAGGTTTGACCCTAATCCGACAGATTTTCGTCATCCTATCTCTAGGGTTGCGATCAACTCTGCTTAATTATGCTAGATCTACTATTAGACAGGTTCTATTCCTCCTCTACCTAAGCATATCAATACTTGAATCAATATCCCGAAATATCAAATCAAGAATTAAGAACACATAATTAAGAACAAATCAAGTATTTATCATATAGTTCAGAAAACAATAACAAGATCCGTCTTAGGTTTCATCCCCCTCAAGTATTTGAGGGGTTTAGTTCATAATTATAAAAGAATACATCTCAGAAGAAAATATAAAACAAAACATAAGAAAAACCCTAAAACCCCTTAAAGGAAATTAAAGGGAAGATCCTCTGTTTTGAGTGTAACTCCGGCTTCTTGAGATGAATCAACTGGCTTTCTTCGAGTAAATTCCACAATTCTGGCCTCTCTGGCTCGGCTCTTCGGCCTAACTAGACGTCCTTTGAAGGTTGGCCTCTAGGGTGTTTATATAGGCTTTTGGAATGGCTTTCTTTGCCTCTAAGTACCCTATTCCGAGTAAAATTCCTCTTTGTCACGACAGACGCCCATGGCACACGCTCGTGTGAATCGTGGCCAGGCCGTGTTCGGGTCTATTAATGAGGCACGTCCATGTGGTCTTGGGCCCAGGTCGTGTCGATTTTGTAATTTGGCCCATTTACTCCGTTTTAGGCTTATTTCTCATTCTTTTCATCCTTCGATGCTCTCCTAAGTATAAAACATGAAAACAAAGGATTAAAAACACCAAATTACACAATTCAGGGAATAAATCATCCAAAAGTATGCTAAATGTGGGATTAAAATATGTTTATTTTTCGGTTTATCAAATACCCCCACACTTAAGCATTTGCTTGTCCTCAAGCAAAATTCTCAACTCACAATTAAAATGAACTTTCTTGATTCATAATATTCATCAATAATGTTTCATCGTAATTCAAAGATAATTCATACATTGATAATTTAAATAGAAGTATCTTAAAGATTCAAACAATTAAAGTCATAGTTTTTGTAGCTTATAAACATAGGTGTTTTCCCTTACCAAATTAATTACCTTTAATTCAAAATCAACAAGAGTTGACATCCTCACTAAAGATTCACTCAAATCACTCAAAGTGTTTAAGGTTCAAAATTAAGCACTCAAGAGTCGAACATGAAAAGTTGATCCCATAAGCTTGCCTGAAAATCAAATCTCCACCACTGTAAACTAAGATGATACACAATTAAAAAGGTCTTTAAAAAGGGTTGTAATGGGGCTCAGGTTAAAGGTGTGGATAAAGGCTGAATTAGAGGGTTAGAATCGAGATTGAATTGACAATTTACCTAACTAGAAAAATGAACTAATCCTGAATAATTACATCAATTGAAAACATGAAATACTAATAACATGAGCTTCTTCTCAAGATGTGGAATTTAAACGTATAAGCTCAATTACATAGAGCTAATATTGAATATACTTCATTTCTTTTTTTTAAGAGTAAATCAAGTATTAGGAAAGAACTTTTACAACTGAAATATAGAACATAGTTAGGTAATTGCTCAAAATCAAATCTCGACAAAAAGGGAGTCAAGGAATGGTGATAACAAATACAAAATGGGTTTTAGGTTAATATTAGTGGGTGAGTCAATAAAAAGGGTTGTTAGGATCAAAGGGGTTCACTGGGGTTAATTGCGAGGGTAAGCTTTTTAGTGGAGTGAATGGGCTAAATCCTAAGTTCCTTTATCATCTCTGTATATCAAATCAATGATGTGGTCTCAACATGTATATTCGAAGCAAGTTCTAAAATAACAAATCAATGTTGACATACTCATAATCAAAAAGTGAGCACGAAAGGATGTATGCTCTAAAAGGCTCAAAATCTCACAAAAATTATGGGTTTTTGATATCAACTTTGTAAATTTCAAACTTCAAGGTAATAATTAGATTCAGATAGACAACCTAACAAAATTTTAATTTTTAAAAATAGACTCATCATGCTTGATTCTCTAGTCTCCTAAAGTTTAAATCATCACTGCACAATTATCAATGATTTAGTCCAAAACATATCAAAGAAAATCATGGATCACAGGAAAATCATAGATGAAGAAATTAGAAAGCTCGTGGAGAATTAGCCAGGAAATAATGATAATAATTTAAAATAAACTAAATATATATTTAAAGACAAGAAAGATAAAAAGGAAGAAAATAGAAAGTAAACAAAGTTAAAAGAAAATATTAATGGACTGGAGAGTCATTATCGTTAGATGGTTAGTGGGGTGAGTGTGATTTCTAAGGCTGTGGTGTCGTGGCTGTGGTCGTGGTGTGGTGATTCCCAAGTAGCCTTTAGAACCTAAATCAAAGAAAATGAAATAAAATAGATTAAACTAAGTAAAAGAAAACTAAAGAAAAGGAAAAAAAGGAGAAGGGAAAATAAAAAGAAAAGTTAGATGGACTCAAAGGTCCTTTTCATGTCGAGTTAATGAAGCGGCTGGCATGAACTTATGTAGATCGGTCTCATAGAGGGAGACTGTGCTAGGATCCTTCCGTTTCTTTGACATGGATGTGATTAGATCTAGAGTTAGGAGGAATGAAGAAGAATGAGAATGAAAAAGAAGGGAGGTGTAAAGGAAGAAAAAGGGTGGGGAGTAGGTAAGAAGCTGAGAGGGGTGGTTTAAATAGAAATTTCAAGTCTGGTACGTCCCCACGCCCATGTATCGTGGGCATGTCGAGTCACACGGCCATGTCGCACGGCCGTGTTATGCTTTGTTCATTTCTCCCACTTCCATGTGCAGGTCGCCATGCCCGTGTTGCTAAAACAGTGCCATCCACGGCTGCATCACACGGCCGTGGTGTTCAGTTGAGGGCCCGTAGCTTGAAGATATTTTTCGTCTTGTTTCGTACTATCTCTACTATGTCAGTACGTACATCCGTAGCATCCACACGGCCACGGCCACGGCCGTGTGCAAGGCCGTGGGGTATGGAAATCTACACTTGGTTAGTTATAGTTAGGTACTAAAAAGGAAAATTAAGAGTAAAAATAAAAAAATGTAAAAATTAATGGGGTTAGTACTCGGGTTGCCTCCCGAGAAGCGCTCGTTTATAGTATTAAGCTAGACTTACCTCTCATTCACACATTCATGGTGGTTTTAGGAGTTGAAAGTCCTTCCTCATGCTATCAGTCCTTTTATCAGTATATATCTCAAGTTGAGTAGCGTTTACTTTAAAAGTGTCGAATATAAGATTACTTACCTCGACTGTTCCGTATGGGAAAACCTTGAGTACCCTAAAAGAGATTTCTTTGTTTGTATTAGGGTTAGGAGGAGGTATTCGAGGGTTTGCCTTATCAACAATACCTGATCTCTGATCTTAAATTCGTTTGTCCCACAGAATGGTGTTAGTTCTGCTTTGTGTATTCCTAATTTCTCCTTGAAGTGTGTCTTCCACTCGTCTAGTTCATCGATCTGAAGCCTTCGTTCCTCATGAGTTATTTCCTTGTTGGCATGAGGTATAGGATCTAGCTCAGTTGTGTAGTTTCGCGATGCTTCCTTCAAAGAAGGTTTAACCGAATGGTTGTTAATGGAATTTATATTCTCACCTTAACTACTCGATTTCCTAGCTGAGTCAAGAGCCTAGAGACTGATTGATTCGTCACCTACACAAAGTATGAGTTCACCTGCACTGCCATCAATTTTAGTCCTGGCAGTTGCTAAAAAGGGTCTTCCTAAAATCAAAGGGATACTATTGTCCTCATCCATGTCTAAAACGACAAAGCCTACTGGGAATACGAATTTATCAATTTTCACAAGAACATCTTCAATTATACCCCTAGGAATTCTAATAGTTTTATCAGCTAATTGACTGCTCATCCTAGTTTGTTTGGGTTTCCCTAAACCTAGTTGTTTAAACATTTTATAAGGCATAATGTTTATACTTGCCCCTAAATCAGCTAAAGCATTATCAACAAATAAACTACCGATTAAGCATGGAATTGTAAAACTCCCTGGATCTTTTAATTTTTGTGGTAGTTTATTTTGTAGCATTGCTGAGCACACTGAGTTTAGTTCCACATGCAATTCCTCGTCTAACTTCCGCTTGTTTGTTAAAAGCTCTTTTAAAAATTTCCTTGAATCTGGCATCTGCGAAAGAGCTTCAAGAAATGGTAAGTTAATATGTAATTTCTTTAAGAGTTTAAGGAATTTACCAAATTGTTCGTCTGTGTTGTCCTTCTTCATCGCATCAGGATAAGGTATACGAGGTTGGTACTATTTAATTATCAGTTTTGGTTTATCATGACTTACCTCGTTCATACTTTTCTCTACCACATTCTCTTGGCTTACCGTAGGCTCATCTAACCCTACACTATCCTGAGCTGTTATGGCTTGAAGTTGCTCCTTTGGGTTAGTTTCAGTGTTGCTTGGCAAGCTGCCTTGTGGTCATTCAGAGATCAGCTTAGCGAGTTGTCCTAATTGGTTCTTGATCCCTTGAATCGATGCTTGTTGATTTTTAAGTGTTGTTTCGGTGTTTTGCAAACATGTTTCTAACACCGCTATGAATTTTGTCAGCTTCTCCTCAAGGTTCGGCTTCTTCTCCAGTGGGTAGGGCTGTTGTTGGAAGTTTGGAGGGGTTTGTTGTCTCTGATTTCCTTGACCACCCCATGAAAAATTGGGGAGGTTCCACCAACCTGGATTATAAGTATTACTATAAGGGTTATTTTGAGATTTAAAATTGTTACCCATATAGTGAACTTGCTTGTTCTCGGTGCTCGGGTTGTAAGGTGGATAGTCTGTGTTGCTCATCCCTCCTCTATTCGTATTGCACTGCATGACTGGATGTACCTGTAAAGAATCACATATGCCATCAATCTTTTTATTTATCTATTCTACCTGGTTTGATAGCATGGTTACTGCGTCGAGGTTGAAAACACTGGCTGCTTTTGTTCGCTTGGTCCTTGTGACTTGCCACTGATAGTTATTCAGTGACATTTCTTCAATGAATTTGTAAGAAGCCTCAGGTGTTTTGTTATTCAGGGTTCTGCCGATGGCTAAATCTATCAATTGCCTCGTTGAGGGGTTCACACCATTGTAAAAAGTTTGGACTTGTAGCTACAAGGGTAATCCATGGTGTGGGCACCTTCTTAATAGATCTTTTTATCTCTCCCATGCATCGTAAAGTGTTTCTAAATCCATCTGCACAAAAGAAGAGATATCATTCCTTAACTTGGCCATTTTAGCCGGCGGAAAATATTTTAATAAAAAATTTTCGGTCATCTGTTCCCATGTAGTGATTGATCCTCGTGGAAGAGAATGCAACCACTGTTTAGCTTTATTCCTCAAAAAAAAAAAGAGAAACGCCATTTATTTTGAAAGTATCGCAAAGTTCTAGGAAAGTTGCCAAGTGATTGTTTGGATCTTCATCCTGCAAACCATCAAACTAAACAAATTGCTGTATCATCTGAATAGTGTTAGGTTTCAGTTTAAAATTATTTGCAGCAATAGCAGGTCTAACAATACTTGACTCAGTTCCTGTTAAATTGGGTTTAGCATAATCATACATAGTTCGAGGAGCATGATTTTTGGCCACCTCTGGAGGTAGCGGATTATTCTTAGCCATCTCTTCAGTGGTATTGGTTTCGATTTCTTGCTCTTTCTCTATGTAATTTAAGCTTCGCCTTATTTCTCTACGATTTCTGCGAACAGTACCTTCAATATCACTGTCGTAAATCAAGGGCCCTGTTGGGTTCCTTCTAGTCATAAACTAGAGGTACCTACTAGGAACAAATAAAAGAAGGAAAATTAGTAAGGTTAAAAGCAAAATAATAAATAAAAATAATAAATTGCAAAAAATAAAAATGGCTAAAGTAATAAAAATTGAGCGTTCTAAATATTTTAGTTCCCCGGCAACGGCGCCAAAAACTTAATCGTGTGTCAGAGTCTTAAAAATTTATAAAAAGAATGATCGAGCCTAGAAACTAACCGTGACAACGACTTGAGGCAAGCGCACCTATCGAACAGTAGTATAGTTTAGTGGCAAGACTGGATTGTCGAACCCAAAGGAACTAAAAATACTAATACTAACTTTCTTTCTATTATTTAGCCTAAAATAAAAGTGAATTATTTATTTAATCTAAAATTAACTAACTATTAAGCTAAAGATGCTAAGACAAAGAGAACGAATTTAGGAAAATACTTGTGGGAAAAACCAATTGATTAAGACAATACCCGAGGAAGAATCCACCTAGACTTCACTTGTTATTTAACTCTGAACCAGATGGTTTATTCACTTGACTTGATCCGTAGGATTCCCTAATGTATATTAATACCTCTCTCGAGGCTACTAATGCCTAACCTAGGTTGATTAATTGAAATATCTTTTTAATTAAAACCCCTAAAATTGCATTAACTCAATCTATGGACTCCCATATTAGGTTTGACCCTAATCCGGCAGATTTTCGTCATCCTATCTCTAGGGTTGTGATCAACTCCGCTTAATTATGCTAGATCTACTATTAGACAGGTTCTATTCCTCCTCTTCCTAAGAACATAAATACTTGAATCAATATCCTGAAATATCAAATCAAGAATTAAGAACAAATCAAGTATTTATCATATAGTTCAGAAAACAATAACAAGATCCGTCTTAGGTTTCATCCCCCTCAGGTATTTGAGGGGTTTAGTTCATAATTATAAAAGAATACATCTCAGAAGAAAATATAAAACAAAGCATAAGAAAAACCCTAAAACCCCTAAAGGAAATTGAAGGGAAGATCCTCCGTTTTGAGTATAACTTCGGCTTCTTGAGATGAATTAACTGGCTTTCTTCTAGTAAATTCCACAATTCTGGCCTCTCTGGCTCAGCTCTTCGGCCTAACTGGACGCCCCTTAAAGCTTGGCCTCTAGGGTGTTTATATAGGCTTTTGGAATGGCTTTCTTTGCCTCTAAGTACCCTATCCCTTGTAAAATTCCTCTTTGTCACGGCAGGGACACACCTATGGCACATGCCTATGTGAATCGTGGCCAGGCCGTGTTCGGGTCTGTTAAGGAGGCACGGCCGTGTGGTCTTGGGCCCAGGCCATGTCGATTTTGTAATTTGGCCCATTTACTCCATTTTAGGCCCGTTTCTCATTCTTTTCATCCTCCGATGCTCTCCTAAGTATAAAACATGAAAAACAAAGGATTAAGAGCACCAAATTACACAATTCAGGGAATAAATCATCCAAAAATATGCTAAATTTGGTATTAAAATATGTTTATATTACGGTTTATCAGTCCTTCACATCCTTCCACATGATCGGATTCTACCAATCCTCTTTTTATCATTTCTCTCCAGATTATTCTTAATGAGGTTTTCACTTCCGAGATATCCTCCTTGATCTTTCTCACAACCTTCTCACCGATCGCATTTATTCCCTTCTCCCCATGGTTAGGTAATGGGTTCTCCGCACTAGGTGTATCATCGAACTTCACAATCCCTATCTTGATGAGTCTCTCTACTGCCTTTTTGAAGGTAGTGCAGTTTTCTATTGAATACCCTGATATTCCCGCATGGTAGTCACATTGAGCGTTTGAATCATACCATTTGGGATATGGGGGCTGTAGCGGTTTTAGATAGAATGGGGACACCACGTGTGCGTCAAATGAACTTTGATATAGCTCCTTATACGTCATTGGGATTGGCGTAAATTAGAGCTTTTTCGAATTTTGCCTTGCACCTGATTCTTGTCTTGTCGACGCTTGTTGCCCAGTCGTAATTACATTTGGCTGGATAACAGTGATTGCCTTTGATTACCCTTTATTGTATGTACTCTTATTATTCACCTCATTATCCTTTTTCCTAGGAGCAGACCTTTTAGTGGTTTCCCCTGCTTCAATCTTGCCACCCCTTATGGCATTTTCAATCATTTCTCCTACCATCACTATATCTGCAAAGCTTTTGGTGGTACTTCCTATCATATGAGTGATGAATGGAGCCTTCAAGGTATTGATAAAGAGCATTGTGGTTTCCTTTTCTAAGAGTGGTGGCTGAACTTGCATGGCAACCTCCCTCCATCTTTGCGTATACTGCCTGAAGCTTTCATTTGACTTCTTTTCCATATTCTGCAGCATGATTCTATCAGGCGTCATGTCTGTGACATGATTGTATTGCTTCATGAAGGCTTGGGCCAGATCTCTCCAGACACTTGGATGCTGCCCCCACCAAACTGTCTTGGAAACAATGAATCAAGAGTTGATCATTGTTAACATAGCCAGTCATCCATCTACAGAACATAGTGATATGGGCTTCAGGGCAGCTGGTCCCATTGTACTTCTCAAATTCTGGCATTTTGAATTTATGCGGAAGCACCAAATCTGGAATTAAGCTCAAATCATTAGCATCGATTCCATGGTGATTATCAACATTTTCCAAAGCCTTGAACTTTTCTTCCAACCATCTGCAACGATCTTCTAACTGCCTTGAAGATTCAATTCTTGTCCCCTCCTTCTCTGCTATATTTAAGTTAGGAATAACAGGATTAGCAAGGTTATCTCCTGGGTTGGATCCTGTGCCAACTTGGAAATTCATGGGCACTCCAGCATCATTTTGCCCTTGTTGAGGCCTTATCGTGACAGACGACCTTCGGGGATACTCCTCAGGTTGTGTTTGCACATTCGGTGGGGTGAAGCCTCGAGGAAAGTCCTCATTATCTTCAGCATTAATTATGGGACCCTTTCCCTTGTCTATCGCCCCGTTCAGCATCTGGGCCATTTGAGCCATCAGGTTCCTTTGAGCTTCCAACATTTGGTCTCTCATTTCTTGTTGGAGTTTTGCCAATTGCTCTTGCAACTGGTCTTGCATGTCTCTCTGGAATTGTTCAAGTCTTTGATCCATTTTCTTTGTTTTGGCACGTGTACCGTAATGGTGTTCAGTTTCCAAATTTTCCTTCCCTCTCTTTCTTTTCTTCTCTCTGTGATAATTTCAACTCATTAGGTTCTCTCTATGGACTTAAATGTATATGGTGTGATGTAATGCAAATGATTGAAAGCAAGGAGGCATCGATTCAGATTCAACTTCATTTTAGAAACTTTATTAGAAAACAAAATCCTTTACATAAAATGAACTACAAATATGCTTTCGCCCTAAGGCCCAAAGTTTTGATTTTCCCAAACAACAAGGCTAACTCTTGACCACGATCTGACTGTAGCTCATACTTCGTGCTCAATGTATCAGCCTGTATTGCCAAAGTCTGTAGGTGATCAGCTACCTCTTGAATCTGGACTATTGCTTCACCCATAAGATAATCCCGATTTCTAACTTGGTCATGGGAATGGTAGAGTTCTTCCTTCCAATGCCCTTCTCTTGCTTCAAGAAGCTCGATCCGGAGTTCACAATTCTGTAATGCTGATTCTAATCTTTCAATTTTTCCCTTCATTTCCTCAATCTTGTTCAGACTCGACTTCAAATCATTTGTAGAATTACGGCTTCGATAGTGGTGAATAGACCGTCCCAGTTCAGTCACTTTAGCCTTTAATCCGCATTTCTCCTTTTGGCTCTCTGCCAAACTCCTTTCCAAGGCCTAGTTTTGCATCTGCATCTCTAGGAACTTCCTCCCCCAATGGTCAGCTTTAGCCTTTTCCTCTTGAATCTCCTGTTGCCACTATTCCAAAGTCTTCTCCAATCCGGCATTTTTCATTGATAGACGCAGCTTCTTATACTTTGTCTTTAGGCTGTCCAGGTCTTCCTCGACCCTTTTTTTCCCTTTTCTTAACTTATCAGCCTCCAGTTTTTGAACATCCATGTCTAACCTCAGATACATTTTCTCATCTTCCAACTTCTCTATCCTCTTTCCAAGTTCTGAGCTCCTCTTTTCGAAATCTTGTTTTACAATCTCTAACTCTGATGGGACCACTTGCAAGCATTCTTCTCTTGACCGGGCGCCTTCTGAATTCAGCTCAGGGATGTTATCATTAATCCTTTTAATCGTCCATCCACTATATTCTGTGGCCGTCATGGGGCCTGCGGATAATCTCTTCATCCTACGAATCTGATTCCAAGCACCAGAAATCTCCTTAACCCTCTTCTTATAATTTTCCCCTCTGTATGAAAACTCACATTGAGCTAGCCCATATGTCGTTAGTACAAACTGTCTTGACCCATATTGCCTCAGTACGAGCAAAGGGGCATACCTAATGGCTCCCCAAATTCCAAGTAAAGGAATCCAGTCGAAACACCCATAAAGGATTTCGTCAGGAATCATCCAAGGAGCCCTCCACTCGATGTCTTCCTCTTGAAGGTTTTGAAGGAGCGCCATCCAATTTTCCTCGGACACGTCTTCTCTCCTTGGTGTAGCCACTATCTCTTTCAAAGGAGAGTAATTCTCGGAGAAAACCCTATAAGAAACTTTCTCCACCTTCCAAAAATGACTGTGGAACCAAGCCAACAACAACTGCGCGCATCCAATGAACCTGCTTTCACCTGTTCTCCGACATGCATTCAAAGACCTGAACGTCTTGGCTATGACCACAGGCACAGACGTGACCTCTTTGTCTAATCGATCGAATAGATCAATAACCGCTTCATCTACATGTCTCGGAGCTTTAGGGAAAATTACCAAACCATAAATACTCAGGGCAAAGACGTCAATCTTCTTCTTTACATCTGTATGTGCTAGAATCAGGTCCCTCAAACTCATCCAAGGTATGCATTTACCCTCACCTTTCTCTTGAATTCTGGCTGTAACCCATTGTTCACTCATCCCCATGATATTCATTAATTTCTTCACAAAAGTTGGGACATTAGCAGCCCTAGAATAAGCTTTATCGACTTGGATCCTTGAACAGTGAAGCAAGGTCGTATATTCCTCCACCGTGGGCACTAAATCTACTTTCTCGTAAGAGAAATAGCTATAAGCAGAATTCCAAAATTGAGTCATAGCCCGGAACAAATACTTATCTACCTTGACGTCGAGCAAGTAAGGTGTATCGCCATAATTACGATAGAACAATTGCTTTGCCTCATCATCCCACTGGGTCCATATTCCTTTCAAGTCCTGGAGTTCATTTTGTGTGACACTGATACAAGCAAAATCCCGTAGCTCCGACACATACCCCTCAGCTAAGCTATCCCCTTTCTCTAATTGCCTTTGCTCTGACCATATACGGACGACTGCATTGTCTTCCACTTTATCAAGGAATTCATTCTCCATAATCAGCTTTCTAACTTAGAAATTGATCGTGAATCGATACCTCTTAAAATATGAAATGACATGCACAAAAAAAAAAAAACCCAGCAAGTTAGTACCGTAGAATAGAATATAAAACAAGTAAAACGAACACCTATCTGGGTAACTACTAAGGTTTGACATAGTTCTACTTAGGGTGGGTTCTTATGTTTTCTACGTGTGGTTTAGCTCTAAAGTTGAGCTACCCGAACCAGCAGATTCCTCGATCCTCACCCATTATAAGCTCATACTAACCGAGTTCAGTTCAGGGGAATACACTTCCCTATGGCCATGCGGAAGTGAAAACTTCATGAAGACATAGGTACAGATGTATCCCAAAAGCAATCCACTAGCCCATGCGGAGGTGAAAACCTCACGAAGGCATAGCTTCTCGCTCCCACTTAAAGGCGCGACCACAATGGTCATGAAATGCAATGAAGAGATATATATTAAAATTAGAACCACATGCAATAAAAGGATCATGGTTTTTTTTTTAAATCGGAATTTTAAATTCGGACAAAAGGACATGAAATTATCGATTTTATGGCTTGACTCTCTTATTGTCCCCAGTGGAGTCGCCAAGTTGTCGAAACCCTTTTTATATTTTTTTATTTTGAAAAAACGGGGGTTGACTTTAAAAACAAAAATGGAGTCACCACAAATCTTTTTTTTGCGGTGTGATCGGGTCACCTTGAGATTAATCATTTTAATAAAACATTTTGATTTATTAAAATAATGATTTTAGTCTACAAAATTCGAGAAAACGGGCTCGGGAGTCGGTTAGGCACGAGGAAGGATTAGCACCCTCGTAACGCCCAAAAATTGGTACCTAATTGATTAATTAATGTCCTAATGTCAAAAAATTTGAAAAGATTTTAAAACACGATCCTTTTTATTTTTAAAACTTATGTCCTTTAATTTTAAATGGACATTCAATTATTTAGATTTTCAAAAAAATCGAAACTCAGTAAGTTAGAGCACAATCTTTTGAATTTTCCAAACACGGAATATCCTTTGCTTTTTAGAAATCCTTGCCTCGAGATGACAAAACGTCGCATCCAGTGAGTTAGGACACAACATCTTAAATTCCCGAGAATAGGTTTTTTATTTGAAGTTTTTATTTTAATTAAAGACAATTAGTTCTTTAGATTCAATGAGAAAAATCGAAACCCAGTAAGTTAGGGTATGATTTCTTTCAAATCTTAGAACGCGAAGTAATTACTTATTTTCAAAATCGAATAAAATGTGATATGATTTTATAATAAAATGGGGATGAATTATAATACACATGCATAATAGAGTGAAACGAGGGAAACAATATAAATTACAATAATAAATAAAAATTAAAACGAATAATCTATATAAAATAATAATTAAAAAGATGACAAAATAAAAACAAAAACAAAAGTTAATAATAAATCAATAAACAAATAGATACTATGTACAATAATCAAAAATAAAAAAATAATAATAATGACAAAAAATACAATAATAATAATAAAATATGTTAATAAACAAATAATATTAGCAAAAATAAGAGTAATAATAATAATAACAACAACAACAACAACAACAACAACAACAACAACAATAATAATAATAATAATAATAATAATAATAAGTGATAATATAAGTGATAATAGAAACAAAAATAATAATAGTAGTAGTTATAAAAGTAATAATAATAGTAATGGAATAAAATAACAATAATAGTACATATAATAATAGTACTAATAATAATAATAATAATAATAATAATAATAATAATAATAATAATAATAATAGTAATAGTAATAGTAATAGTAATAGTAATAGTAATAGTAATAGACAATAGAAATAATAATTAAGAGTTATAATAATAATAATATTGATAATAATAAAAATAATCGTGATAACAACAAAAATAATAGTAATAATAATAATAATGAAAAAATAATAAAAATAATAATGTTAAAACAATGGCAAAATAACAAGAATAATAAAAGAAAATAAAGAAATGACCAAATTAAACTTAAAAATAAAGTTTCGGGGTAAATTGAAAATAAAAAAAAAAAGAAAAAAGGATCCTATTGCAATGCGCGAATAACATGGGGGACTAAAAGGGAAAATATTCCCTGCCTCCAAAACGCACAGCTTCAGGGGGACTCAATTGAGAACTGAGGAAAATTATAGGGTAAAATTGAAAATAAAATAAATTTAATTGTAAAAAGTAAAAAAAGCGGAGGGGCTAAATGTGCAATTAGCCCCTCCATCAAAAACGCGCGGATCTTGGGACTGGGTCGGGTCGAGGCGCGGGTCAACTCCCAAAACGACGTCGTTTTAGGCGTTAAGGGGGCTACCCAAAACGACGCCGTTTTAATAGGCTATAAAAGCCAAAAAAAAAAAAAATTTAAAAATTCATTTATCCATTCATTCCAGAAAAAAGAAAGGGAGCTCTCCCCTCTCTCCCCTTTGGGGCGATTTTCGGCAGGCCCTCCGGCGAGGCTCCGGCGCTGTCACCGGCCATTGCGCGAGTTCCAAAAGGTTAGTTTTTTTTCTTTTTTTAATATTTAAAGCCTTCATATGTAGAAAAACTAAAATAAAATAAATAAAGAAAAACGGACAGATTCGGGAATGAAAGAAAAAATAAAAAGAAACCTTTTCTTGATTTTTTTCTTGATTCTGTATTTTTTGTGTATATCTCTGTATCTTGTGTGTATATGTTCGAGTCCCTATTACAGATTGTTATTTGAGGTTTTATAGACCCGAAAATAAAAAAGGAAATACAAAGATTCTGTCTCGTTTGCCATTTTTGCTGCTTTTTCTTTCCTTTTTGCAGGTGAGAGGCGGAGATCTCGACGGTAGAGCGTCATCCGTGCGCGGATTACGGCGCGCCCGAGGTTCTGGTGTCGAGGCTTGTGGCGCGAGGGTTTCCCAGAAACCCTAGGTTTCTGTTTAGATTTTGGACTCCGTAGGTTGGGCTAGAAGTTGGGCTAGGTTAAGTTTGGGCCATGGGTTTCGGTCTGGGTTGTAATGGGCTTCGGGTAATCTGTTTTGGGTAGTCTGTTTAGTATTGGGCTACTAATTTGTTTTGTAAATGGGTTGTAAAAATAAATTGGACATTTATTTTTATTTTTTTGTTTTTTATTCTGGTTTGTTTTATCTATATGGGCACTGGCATAAATGGGCTATTAGAATAGTCACTTCTCAAATGGTCTTCGGAAGTGGGTTTTCAAGATGGTCGCGACTCCGTTTCTCGACGTGGTGTATTTTGCTTCTGTCAAGCCTTTTCTTCCACTCGGTCCAAACGCTTTTGTAGTGGACTTAGTCCATTTCGCTCACCAAATATTGGAAATCATCGGCTAAGAACTCTTCTTGAGACATGCTTTTTGCTAAAAAGAAAATGTTATAAAGAAAAATAAACAGAAAAATTGAAATAACTTACTACAAAAACTCACAAGTCACTCACAAAGGAAAAAATCACTCCACTCGTGTTTCACTCGTTTTATGGCTTTTTCTCTAATGAGTACACTCGTGCCTTTTACCACTCAACCTCACTCTCACAAATTTGTACTTCGTTTCGAGTGGGCTTAACACTGCTTGAGGGTCGGCTTCAAAGTGGTTAACAAAGGATAGCATTATGGTGTAGGGTAGGCTAGACAAAAAGAAGGTCAAAATCGGTTTAAGTGTGGCACTGGGTAGAGAGGTTGGTACCAAATGATGGTGAAAGAACTTTGATGATCGGAGTAGAAATATGGGGGTAAAATGAGAGTAACAAGACGAAAACCTCGTGAAACTTTCAAAAGAAAACTTCACTTTTTTTTATATTCGTATTATATTTTTTTGTAAATTTCGTATTTCCTTTTTTTTTACTACAATTTACGAAATTAATACAAGAGCACTTAAATTACAACTTTGGTTTTTTTTTAAATTTTTAATTTTTTTTCAACTTACTTACCTATTCCGGCTTCACGAACGTTGTCGGTGCTTCTCATTTTGTAGCTCTAATACTAGATGATACGATTCGCCTCGGGATGACTCGAGCTGTATGTGAGATGCCCGATCGTCTACGAGGAGGAATTAAGTCGTCGGGGAAAATAGTCAGAATTGGTGTTGAGTTTGCGGAAGCTTTTTAAAGATAATTCTTTAAGAAATGGTTTAAGTAGAAATAGAGGTTGATAGATGAATGATAAAAATTAGCAGGTGAAATAGATAGGTTCGGTTTGGTAGTATGACATATAGTGAAGTGAAATGAAGATAGTTGAAAATGAAGGCTATTCGATGGAAATGGAATGGAACGAACTCAAAAGCAAGTAGGAACCAATACTAAAGAGTATTGACCCGAGTACTTATAGGCTTTCAAGGTGGACGATGGAAGTAGTGAAACCTTGACCCGCTACTTAGAAAAGTAGGAACCTTGGTATAAGGGTGAACAAGTGATAGACGCGACAAGCTTAGCTTGATAAGTCTAAGAAACTTGTACGAAAATAAAGAGGAGATAAAACTCACTTAAGAACATAAAGTTCGTAAAATAAGATTAAGGATCAAAAGTCCCTTACAAATGAAAATAGCAAAATATTTATAGGCTATCAAAGAGCTAGTCGAATGGACAAAACAGATACTTAATGACTAAGTAAAATTTGGCCATTAATGAGCTGGAAAATTTTGGAGAAAATCCTTTAAACTCCTTGCAAGATTCTGCTGAATTTGGGAGTCTTGGGACGATTTCTAGAAATGGCCATTGAGTTGCTGCTATGTTCGGCTGAATGAGCTAATTGTTCAGCTTGAAAAATGCATGGAATCATTTTAATGATTGAGTGTCCATTGAATTGACCGAACAGCCACTATGATTTAGCTGGAAATTCATGAAACATTTTAATGTTCGAATAGCATTTGAGCTAACTGATCAGCCTTGAATGCTGGCCATTGTTTTACACGAAATTAGCTCTTGGAGAACACCAACCAGTAGCTTCTTTGATGTTCACGAAATGCACCAGCTGTGAATTAATTCCTTGTCCATTGATATCCACGAAAAGGCACCATAAATTCGTTCAATGCATGCTGAAAAACACAATAAATTTGTGGCTCATTTAATGGACGCCCCATTCATGCTGAACAGCTCTTTAAATTCGTTCCTTGCTTGCCTAACATCTCATTAATTCTGCCAGTAATCATGCAGCAAAAAAAATTCGACCAGCAAGCTTCTTTATTGCTACTACTGATCACGAAAAACCTTTAGTGGCTGCAATAAATTCGGCTCCACACATGCTTCCTGGACAAAATAAATGGCAGCAATTATCACAAGGTTGAGACACATTAATTCGGCAAGACAACTTAATTAGCAGCCACTAAATTGGTTTGAAACTAGACACATTAAATTCGGCAGCCATAACACATTAAACCTACAGCAATGTTGAGACAAACACATTAATAACATGTCTAAACTAGGACAACCATTAAACACCCTACTTAGGACATATTAAAAATCGGCAGCAACTAAACTTTAAAAACCCTGCACATTTAATTTTAGTATTAAAACACTTAAAAACCTGTAATAAAATGTGACAAATTAAATTAGGCTTAGACAACTTAAATTCGACACTAATTTAAATATTTAGACACATTTACTTGCTGTAGTAAAAATAAATAAATTAAAGAGTTTAATTTATTTAAGCATTAAATTAAGTAATCAGCTCAATGAGCTGGAGTGAGCTCAAATGAGTTGAAAACAAGCTCGTTTTAGACGTGCACCAAAGTGCACAATAGCTCCACAGCTTTGACCCGAGCTCTTAAGTTGTAAAACGTTGGTGCCCTGGGCTGGGCCGTATCAGATCGCCTATCAACTTGAGTTGCCTCCAGAATTAGACCGGATTCATGATGTGTTCCATGTCTCCATGCTGAGGCGTTATCGCTCTGATTCCACGCATATAGTACCTGTTGAGGAGATCGAGGTTAGGCTAGATCTGACCTTCAAGGAGGAGCCAGTGCAGATATTGGACCTTGAGGTTAAACTAATGAGGAAGAAATCTATTCCACTATTCAAAGTGCTTTGACATAATCACAGTTCAGAAGAAGCCACGTGGGAACCTGAGGAGGAATGCGTCGGCAATACCCTCACCTATTCTGACCAGGTAAATTTCAAGGCCAAAATCTCTTTTAGGGGGTAGAGTTGTAACGCCCCAAAAATATAGGGTCATTAATTTTGCATGTTCTAACACAAATACTTGTTTGCTTCCGTAGTTTAATGATTTGGGTGTGTTTGAGAGTGTTTGAGAAGCCTGGGCTCAAGTCTTGGCTTTTGCAAAATTTTTAGTTTTCTCTTAAATGAATCTGGATATTGACATATAGGCTTTATAAATGTTAATACATGTTTTATGACACAAGAAGAGTTTGTGGCCTAGTCGCAAGGTGGCATGTTGTGCAAAAAGAGGGCTGAGGTTCAAGTCCTGGGTTGCATAATGTGTATTTATTTTGATGCTTGAGCTATGTAGGAAGTAGATTTGGACTGAAACACAGCTAGGGGGAGTTTGAATAGATTTGAATGGTGTTTGAACTAGTCGTGGAGAGATTCAAGGAGGGATAAGGGGAGAGAATCAAAGAGTTTGAATGAGAGGAGAATTGTGCCGAATTTGGACTCTGGCACTCAAGAAATTCAGCCAGGGGAGGTATAATGCTCATTTGGGACGCTTTCTTTCAGTGACCGAATGTGTTAGACACTTTTGCACTTTTCTTTTCTCTGCACAATTTTGCATTTTTCTTTTTCTCTGCCGCTGAATCCCTTTTTCCTCCTTTCTATTCCTCGCTTTTGGTTCATAGCCGAACCTTCTTGTTCTTCTTCTCAACATTTCTTTCCTTTTTCTCTTCTCCTCTTCCTAAATCTGTACCCTCTTCTGCCTGAGTAGTACATCCCTCTTTCCTTCCTCTATTTTTTCTTCCTTTCGATGTGATTTTATTTATAGGTGTTGGCCGACTGTCTCTATACTCTGCAGTGGTGTTGCAGTTTTAGTCTTGAAAGTGTTCTGACAATTGGTAGGTATTCATGAGTCCCCTCCTTCGACTCTTTGTTGTTTCTTTATGTGTTCAATCTATTTTCTTCTATCTTTCCCCAAAGCCGAGTGCTTCTTCTCATGTGTTCTTTTGCGTTTCTTGTCTTCCTTGCAATGTGGCGGTTTGTTGGGTGCTAGAGGCTTCAGTGGAGTGAAGGGGTGCAAGTGACTGAAGCAATCAAAACATTTTCGTTCATCTGTTAAAGTAAAAGAGTCATCTTGTCCTTTCTGTGCATAGGTTGAATATCCCTATGTTATGCAAGTTTGATATATATATGAATTGAGGCCACTTATAAGGCCTATCTTGTTTAAGAATCGGTGTTGTGATACAGATAAACCATAAAGGCGTGTGATCACTTCTGGATAGTGATTTTGGAGGACTAAAGTCGCCCCATTCAAGCAAGGTAAGGAAGGCAGTTGGGATTAAGTGTCCAAAAAAGGGTGTTTTACCCTAACGATTAAAGGATTAACGTGGGTCATGTTTGAATCTAGGTTGGGTACTCGTGGAACTTGGAGTGGTTTCGCAAACAGGTGTGTAATCATACCCTCTCTACTGTGAATCGGCGAAAGCCGAAAAGCCAAAAAGCCAAAACTTCGGCATTAGAGGCTTCACGAGCTTGTGATCGCTCGTGTGGTAAACCGAGCCCACAAATTGTGGGCAATAGACTGTAGAGGCCACCACGAGCGTTCTCATGTTCTTGGGTTGATCGCTAGAATCAGAGTCTTAAAATTTATAAAGAGAATGATCGAACCTGCAAACTAACTCTGACAACGATTAAAGGCAAGTGTACCTATTGAACAGTAGTATAGCTTAGGCAAGACCGGATTGTCGAACCCAAAAGAACTAAAAGTACTAATACTAACCTTCTTTTTATTATCTAGCCTAAAATAAGTGAAGTTGTTTAAATCTAATCTAACTACTACTAAGCTAAAGATGCAAAGACAAAAAGAATGAATTGGGAAATAACTTGAAGAAAGACTCAGTTGATTTAAGACGATACCCTCAGGAAGAATCCACCTAGACTTTACTTGTTATTTAACCCTGAACCATATGATTTATTCACTTGACTTGATCCGTAGGATTCCCTAAGTTATATTAAACCCTCTCTCGAAGCGAATAATAACTAACCCTAGGTTGATTAATTGAAATCTCTTTCTAATTAAAACCCCTAGAATTGCATTAACTCGATCTGTGGATTCCCATATTAGGTTTCACCCTAATTCGGCAAAATCTCGTCACCCTATCTCTAGGCGCGCGAACGACTCCGCTTTAATTATGCTAGATCTATTCTTAAGCAGGGACTTTTGCTCATCCACCTAAGAACATCTGACTTGAATCAATATCCCAGAAACATTAACACAAGAATTAAGCGCACATAATTAAGAACAAATCAAGTATATATATCTTATAGTTCAGGAAACAATAACAAGATTCATCTAGGTTTCATCCCTTTCAGGTATCTGAAGGGTTTAGTTCATATCAAATAAGGAAAACATCTCAGAAGAAAAGATAAAACAAAACATAAGAAATCCCTAAAACTCCCTGAAGGAATTGAAGGAGAGATCCGCCGTCTTGAGTAGAATTTCGGCTTCTTGAGATGGATCAACTGGCTATCTTTGAGTGAATTCCATAACTCTGACATTTCCAGCTTGGCTCTTTGGCCTCGCTAACTGCCCCCTTTCAGGTAACACTTAGGGGGTTTATATAGGCTCTTGGAATGTGTTTCTTCGCCCCAAAGTATCCAAATCCGAATGAAATTGCTCTTTGCCACGACAGGGACACGGCAATGTCACACGCCCGTGTGACTAGTCTTCAAGCCGTGTTCAGACTTCTTTAATGAGGCACGACCGTGTGAATCGGGAGTAAGACCGTGTTCTAGATATCAATGCGGCACGGCCATGTGGGCTTAAGTCCAGGCCGTGTCGATTTCGTGATATGGCCCATTTACTCCATTTTGGGCCCATTTTATGTTCTTTTCATCCTCGGGTGCTTTCTTGGATATAAGACATAAAAAGAAACGATTAAGATTACCTTTTTACATAAATCGAGGCTTAAATCATCCAAAAGCATACTAAATGTGGGATTAAAATATGTTACTTTTACGGTTTATCAAATACCCCCACACTTAAGCTTTTGCTTGTCCTCAAGCAAAATTCTCAACTTACAATTAAAACAAACTTTCCATGATTCATAAATCCTATCAACAATGTCTCATCATAATTCATAGATAATTTATACATGGATGATCTAACTCGAAGAGTCCTAAAGATTCAAACAGTCAAAGTCATACATTTGTAGCATAAAAACGTAGGTGTCTCTCCTTATCTAAATAATTACCTTTGATTCAAAATCGACAAGGATTGACATCCTCACTAAAGATTCACTCAAATCACTCGAGGTGTTTAAGGTTCAAAATTAAGCTCTCAAAAGTCGAACCTGAAAAGTTAATCCCATAGGCTTGCCTGAAAATCAAATCTCCACCACTGTAATATGAGATGATACACAAATCAAAAGGTCTTTTATAGGGTTGTAACGGGGCTTCGGTTAAGGGTATGGATATAGGCTAAATTAGAAGGTTAGAATCGAGACTGATCTGACAAATTGCTTAACTTAAAAAAATGAACTAATCCTAAATAATTACATCAATTGAAAACTAAAAATACGAGCTTTTTCCTCAAGATGTGGAATTTCAACATGTAAGCTTACTTAGTAGAACTAATACTGAATATACTTCGTTTTTTTAAGAACAAATAATAAGTGATAAAAGATAAATTCAACTACTGAAATAATATAATTAAATAACTAATCAAACCATATCTCGATATAAGGGTAGTCAAAAGGAATGGTGATAACAAATACAAAGGGTTTTGGGTTATTAGTAGGTGAGTCAATAAAAAGGGTTGTTAGGATCAACGGGGTTCACTACGGGTTAATTATGAAGGTAAGCTTTTTAGTGGAGTCAGTGGGTTAAAACCTAGGTGCCTTAACATGTATATCAAATCATGTGGTCTTAATTATAAATGCGGTCTTAACATGTATAATCAAGGCAAGTTCTAGAATAATAGTTCAAAGTTGACACACTCATAATCAATAAAGTGAGCATGAAAAAGAATATATGCTCTAATAGGTTCAAAATCTCACAAAAATTATGGGTGTTCTGACATCAACCTTGTAAATTTCAAACTTCCAGATAATATTCAAATTCAGCTCGACAACCTAGCAAAGATTTTAATTCTGAAAAATAGACTTATCATGCTTGATTCTCTAATATTCTTCTAAATTAATCATCAATGCACAATTAACTATGACTTAATCTAAAGCATATCAATAAAAATCATAAACCATCAGAAATTTCATCCTAATTAGTAATATGAGGAAATTACTTAAAGACAAGACTAAATTCAGGAATTTGAGAATAATGAAGAAAGTTAGGCCGGATTTGAGAATGATGCAAAAAGTTAGGCCCTTTCTTCAAATAAATATTCACCCCCACACTTAAGGTGTACATTTCCCTCAATGTACAAAGACATATATTCAATTTAAGAGAGAGGGAGAGGTGAAACTTCCTGAATTTGGATGGTTTCTTGAAGTTGGAAGTCATAGGGGTGGTGGCTGCTGCCGAGCTCTGTGCTAGATGAAGAAATTGGGGAGCTCGTAGAGAATTAGCCAGGAGTTATTAAGACACATTTAATATAAACTAAATATATAAATAAAGATAAGAAAGATAAAGAAAAAGAGACTAAGAAGGAAAATAAACTAAGACTAGAAGATAAAAGGGCTTGAGAATCCTTATTGGTAGATGGTTCGTGAGGTGTGTGTGACTTATAAGGCAACGGAGGTGCTGGCGGTGGCGGAACTGGCGTGGTTCCCAAGCAACCTTTTGAACTTCTCAGGCTGCGATGGTGGTGGTCGTGGTTCCCAAGGTGTGATTCCCTAGCAGCCTGAAGAACCTAACACTAAGAAACTAAAATATATTAAACTAAATTAAGCATAAGATTGTCAAAGAGAAGGAAATTGAAGCAAAAGAGAAAAGAAAAAGAAAAACTAAATGGTCTCAAAGACTCTTGGCTTGTTGTTGGAATGAAGCAGCTGGCATGAGCTTATGAATGTCAGTCTCCCTAAGGAGACTATGCTTGCCTTCTTCCGCATCTTCGACATTGATATTTGTGGCTCAAGAGTCTGGAGACTTTGTTATGGAGAGGGGAGAAAAAGGAAGAAAAGAGAATCAGAAAAGTAGTGGAAAGTGGATGAGAAGAATGGGGAGAGGGTTTAAATAGAGGCTCAATTCTGACATTCTCCCACGCCCGTGGACTGAGGACGTGTCAATGCATACGACCACTTCACACGGCCGTGTGTCTAGGCGTGTTGATTCTTCATGCCCGTTTTTCAGCCAGCCACGCCCGTTGGTGACAGGTTAGTATTTTGGCACGGTTGGGAGGCACGGGCGTGTTCTGCCCGTGGTTGGTAAGTTAGTAGCTTCACGTAGTCGTAGGGAACGGTCGTGCCACTTTGTCAGTGCCCGTGGGGTAGTTGTTGGGTCCGTGACGTCGAAATTTAGTTGAGATTTGATTCGTACGGCCTTTGCTATGTCAGTATGGAGATTTTGGTGGTCCACACGGCTACGGCCACGGCCGTGTGGCTTGGAAATCTGCACTTTTGTGTTAGTTTAAAAACTAAATTTTCAGAACTAAGAAAAGAAAAGAAACTGAAAATAAATGCGAAAGTAAATAGGGTTAGTGCTCGGGTTGCCTCCCGAGAAGCGCTCGTTTACAGTCTTAAGCTAGACTTTCCTTGTATTTGAATCAGGGAGGTTTAAAGGTTTGGATATCTTCCCTTATGCTTACAGTTCTATTTTCTTGATAAAGTTTAAGTCGAGAAGCGTTTACCTTAAAAGTGCTGAATGTTGGATTGCGTACCTCGACTATTTCGTGTGGGAAGATATTGTGTACCTTAAGAGGAATTTCTTCGTTTACTTTCAGTCCTGATGTGGTGATGTGAGGGTCGGTTTTGTCTAACAGTATCTGGTCTCCTATTTTGAAATGGTTTGATGTTCCTATGAGCTCTTCTGAGGGCTCCTTAGGTTTTACTTCGTGCGGTTCCTATTCTTCTTTGATGGATGTCGTCCACTTTTCTAATTTGTCGATCTTAAGGCTTCGTTCGTTGTGTGATCTTTCTGTGTTGATTTAAGGGTCATGCTTCGGCTCAGGTTTGTAATCTTGTGGCGTTTCCTGTGATGAAGCTGGAACAATCTAGTTATCAACTGAATTTACTTTCTCACCTTCATCAGTTGTTGTCCTGGCCGAGTCAAGAGCTTGTAGGCTAATCGATTTGTAACCTACTTGAAGTATTAATTCTCCTGTGCTAACATCAATTTTAGTCCTGGCAGTTGCTAGGAAGGGTCTTCCTAAAATTAAGGGAATTGAATTATCCTCATCCATGTCTAAGACAACAAAATCTACTGGGAAAACGAATTTATCAATTTTTACAAGAACATCTTCGATAATACCCCTAGGAATTCTAACAGTTTTATCAGCTAATTGAATGCTCATCCTAGTCTGTTTGGGTTTCCCTAGACCTAGTTGTTTAAACATTTTGTAAGGGATAACATTTATGCTTGCCCCTAAATCAGCTAACGCATTATCAATAGTTAAACTACCAATTAAACATGGAATTGTAAAACTCCCTGGATCTTTTTGCTTTCACGGTAGTCTATTCTATAACATCGCTGAGCATACTGCATTTAATTCCACTTGTGGTTCCTCATCTAATTTGCGCTTGTTTGTCAAGAGTTGTTTTAAAAGTTTTCTCGAGTCTGGCATCTGAAAAAGAGCTTCAAGAAGAGGTAAGTTGATATGTAATTTCTTTAAAAGTTTAAGAAACTTACCGAACTGTTCTTCTGTATCATCTCTTTTCATTGCTTCAGGATAAGGTATGCGAGGTTGGTACTCTTTGATTACTGGTTTTGGCTTTTCCCATGTTACCTCTATTTTACCTTTTTCTACCTCGTTTTCTTGTATTGAGTTTGGTTCATCTAACCCTTTACTATCATGAGCTGTGATGGCTTGAATTTGCTCCTTTAGGTTAATCTCCGTGTTACTTGGTAGACGTCCTTGCTGTCGTTTGGACATTAACCTTGCAAGTTGTCCTTTGGGTTAATCTCCGTGTTGATCTTTAAGTGTTTTCTCAGTATCTTGGAGACGATTTTCTATGGCTACCATGAATTTTTCCAGCATCTCTTCAAGGTTTGGCTTCTTCTCTTGCGGATATAGCTGATTTTGGAAATTTTGAGGAGGTTGTTGTCTTTGATTTCCTTGATTTCCTTGACCTCCCCATGAAAAATTTGGGTGGTTCCTCCAACCTGGATTGTAAGTATTACTATAAGGATTATTATTGGATCTGAAATTATTACCTATATAGTTCATCTATTCACTTTCTGCGTCCGGTTGGTAGGGTGGGTACTCAGGATTCGCCACAGTTCCACTTGCGCCGCACTGCATGACTGGGTGTGCCTGCGAAGAACACAAACTATCAAGCTTTTTATTCATCATCTCTATCTGTGTTGATAGTATGGTCACTGCATCGAGGTTGTAAACTCCGGCTGATTTTGTCGATTTAATCTTTGTAACTTGCCACTGATAGTTATTCAGTGACATCTCTTCAATGAACTCGTAGGCTGCTTCAGGAGTTCTGTTGTTCAGGGTTCCACCGGCAGCTGAATAAATTAATTGCCTCTTTGAGGGGTTTACACCATTATAGAAGGTTTGGACTTGTAGCCATAAGGGTAAACCATGGTGCTGACACCTTCTCAAGAGATCCTTGTATCTCTCCCATGCGTCGTATAATGTCTCTAAATCCATCTGCACAAAAGAAGAGATATCATTCCGTAATTTGGCCGTTTTGGCCGGTGGGAAATATTTTAATAGAAATTTTTCAGTCATTTGTTTCCATGTAGTGATTGACCCTCGTGGAAACGAGTTTAATCGCTGTTTGGCTTTATTTCTTAATGAAAAGGGAAATAACCGAAGACGTATGGCATCATCAGAAATGCCATTTATTTGAAGGTATCACAGAACTCTAAAAAATTAGCTATATGAGTGTTTGGGTCTTCAGTCTGTAAACCATCAAATTGAACAAATTGTTGAATCATTTGTATTGTGTTAGGCTTTAATTCAAAATTGCAGCTATAGCAGGCCTAACAATACTCGATTCTGCTCTTGTTAAATGCGGTTTAGCATAATCAAACATAGTACGTGGATCATTGTTTTCTCCCACGTCATGTGGTTGTGGATTATTCTCGCCCATCCTTTCAGTGGGATTGGATCTGCCTTCTTGATTTTCCTCTGTGTAATTTAGGGCTCGCTTGATTTCTATGTGATTTCTTCAAGCGGTAGCTTCAATATCACTATCGTATACTAAAGGTCCTCTCGGGTTCCTTCTAGTCATAAATTAGAGGTACCTGCTGGAAAAGAAAGAAAGATAATTTAGCAAAATCAAAATTTTAACCTAAAAATAAAAGTAAATTACGAAAAATAAAAATAATGGCTAAACTAATAAAAATAGAACTTTCTTAATATTTTAGTTCCCCGGCAACGGCGCCAAAAACTTGATCACTAGAATCAAAGTCTTAAAATTTATAAAGAGAATGATCGAACCTACAAACTAACTCTGACAACGATTAAAGGCAAGTGTACCTAACGAACAGTAGTATAGCTTAGGCAAGATCGAATTGTCGAACCCAAAGGAACTAAAAGTACTAATACTAACCTTCTTTTTATTATCTAGCCTAAAATAAGTGAAGTTGTTTAAACCTAATCTAACTACTACTAAGCTAAAGACGCAAAGACAAAAAGAATGAGTTGGGAAATAACTTGAAGAAAGACTCAGTTGATTTAAGACGATACCCTCAGGAAGAATCCACCTAGACTTCACTTGTTATTTAACCCGGAACTATACGATTTATTCACTTGACTTGATCTGTAGGATTCCCTAAGTTATATTAAACCCTCTCTCGAAGCGAATAATAACTAACCCTGGGTTGATTAATTGAAATCTCTTTCTAATTAAAACCCCTAGAATTGCATTAACTCAATCTGTGGATTCCCATATTAGGTTTCACCCTAATCTGGCAAAATCTCGTCACCCTATCTCTAGGCGCACGAACGACTCCGCTTTAATTATGCTAGATCTATTCTTAAGCAGGGACTTTTGCTCCTCCACCTAAGAACATCTGACTGGAATCAATATCCCGGAAACATTAACACAAGAATTAAGCGCACATAATTAAGAACAAATTAAGTATTTATCTTATAGTTCAGAAAACAATAACAAGATTCATCTAGGTTTCATCCCCTTCAGGTATCTGAGGGGTTTAGTTCATATCAAATAAAGAAAACATCTCAGAAGTAAAGATAAAACAAAACATAAGAAATCCCTAAAACTCCCTGAAGGAATTGAGGGAGAGATCCGTCGTCTTGAGTAGAATTCCGGCTTCTTGAGATGGATCAACTGGCTATCTTCGAGTGAATTCCACAACTCTGACTTTTTCGGCTTGGCTCCTTGGCCTCGCTAACCGCCCCCTTTTAGGTAACACTTAGGGGGTTTATATATGCTCTTGGAATGTGTTTCTTCGCCCCAAAGTATCCAATCCGAATGAAATTGCTCTTTGCCACGACAGGGACACAGCCATGTCACACGCCCGTGTGACTAGTCTTCAAGCCGTGTTCGGACTTCTTTAATGAGGCACGGCCGTGTAAATCGGGGGTTAGGCCATGTTCTAGATGATCAATGTGGCATGGCCGTGTGGGCTTAAGTCCAGGCCATGTCGATTTCGTGATATGGCCCGTTTACTCCGTTTTGGGCCCGTTTTATGTTCTTTTCATCATCGGGTGCTTTCTTGGGTATAACACATGAAAAGAAAGGATTAAGAGCACCTTTTTACATAAATCGAGGCTTAAATCATCCAAAAGCATACTAAATGTGAGATCAAAATATGTTACTTTTACGGTTTATCATGGGTCAATATGGGCCTCGTTTGGCTAAAATATGCCGTGTGGGCCCAATGGGCTCGTGGGCCCCACACGAAATAAATCCACGATAAGTGGCAAATACTAAACTGGGCTATATTGTTCGCATAGCCATGACTAAATTTGGGCTGAATGGGCCACACGGTTGTGTGGGCCCACTTGGGCCGAATAGTAGGCCTTGGGCCCATTTACCTCATTATGACCATAAATTATCTATGCCGCTCGAAGCGACTGTAGACCTTCGAAGATGTCGTTATTTGCATCGAGACCCCATAATAAGTAAAGTGACCAAAATACCCCTAAAAGGTAAAATTACTATTATACCCTTGATGGAAATGACCATTTTACGCTTAGAGGTAGGTTGATTGATGAGTGTATGATTATTTGTATGACTGTACTGAGTAGGACACTTTGCATACACGAACTATTTATGACACGACATACTGCATAGGGTTGGGATTTCGATATGGAGGAAGTACTGTACTGGTGGCTTTGCCACATTCACTATTACTGGTGGTGTTGCCACATATACTATTTTTGGCAGCTCTAATGCGTTATTATTACAGGCAGCTATGCTGCAATATTGGTGTGCTGGCTGGGTGGGTCGATTTTATCCCCACATGGTGTGTTGGTTGGTACAAGTGGTGTGTTGGCTGGATTGGGGTGGGATGCATATTTACACCGTACTGATACTGTATTGGGCTTAGGCCCACACTGTCACTATAATGGGCTATGGCCCACACTGCACTGTTACTGAATAGGGCTTAAGCCCAGACTGTTACTGCATATATTGTTACTGATTGACTTTACACACTGAGTTTTCGTAAACTCACCCTTTCTTTTTAACAGTACAAGTAATCCCTAGCCTTAGAAGATTTGGAGCTGCGAGGGACTCAGAGATGGCCACATGATCATTGATGTTCTGCTTTAGACGTTGTTATTTAATTTTAATTTTCATATTGAGCTATTGATTATGTAATAAGGCCATTGGTATTTGCTTAAATTTTTAATTGGGCTTTGATTTCTTGTTTTAAACTGCTAAACGGATACCAAAGAGTTTTAAAAATCACAACTGCTTTTCAAGAAAAACACGCATTTTAAACTTCAAGGTTTTTAGTTAGAGAAGCTTCTGCAGTTTCATTCAGATTAAGAAATCAACAGTAATAATATGGAAAACATTTTGATAAACTAGTTTCAAATTGGAATAACTTAAATTGCCGAATGGTCTCAAGCAATAAAGTGGGTTTATCTTAAATACAGATTTTTATCAACAAGTCCAAATTTTGGAAATCACTTCGATGTGACATGTCAAATTCGGTCGTAACGTCTAGGCCGGGTTTGGGGTGTTACATTTATTATTTACATATAGACTTATTAAGCTTAAAGCTTACTCCCTTTCTTTTCCCTTGTTTTATAGTGTCAAAGAGCCATCTCGGGATACGAAGATAATCAGAAGATTACCAACACTATCAGCACATCTCGGTATAGTTAAACTTAGCATTTTGAGTATGGCATGTATAGGGGCTAGACTTAGTGAAATGTCTTGTTGTTTTGGCCAAGTGTGTTGGCTCTTTTAAGATGAACTCTTTTGTATAAGGCCATAATTGATGGCTCATTATTATTAATCTAGAAAAAGATGTGGTTATTCATGAATGTGTATAGTGCAGAATCGGGTTGCTTGGTTAAAGTATGTATGAATGGGTTGATGATTGATTATGATTTATGTTTGTATGAGTTACGGTGATAAAAAGAACTTGGCAAATAGCGTTGTTCTTGTCCACACGGGTAGACACACGGGTGTGTGGCTAGGCCGTGTGTCCTCTGCATGTTGGTTTTACAGGTCAGTATGCTTAGTAGTAAACACACGGGTAGAGACACGGCCATGTGTCTAAGCCGTGTGGAAGGCACGGCCACGGACATAGGCGTGTGCCCAGGGCGTTTGAAGTCTACACCTGAATTTGGAATTTAATTCACCACACAGCGTGTGATTGGCCATGTGATACAAGTCAGTGTCGACCACGAGCCAGACACACGGGCGTGTGACAGGCCGTGCGATGCAAGTCAGTGTCGACCACGGGTGTGGAACACGGGCGTGTGATACGTCACACGGGCGTGTCCCTTCCTCCACACGGACGTGTGGACTGTTTAGAGAAAATTTTCTAAAGTCATCCAGAGAGCTTCGAAAGAGCTTGATTTGATCCCGAACCATTCCTACGCCGTGAATTAGGCCTAATAGGCTTGTTTGGGAGGAGTTAGTAAGAGTTTTGAACTAGAGAGAAAAGTCAAGTTTCTAAACTGCATGATTGATTGCGTGTAAGCTTAGTAATACCTCGTACCCTATTCCGGCATTGAATACGGGTAAGGGGTGTTACAACACGGGCGTGTCTGGAGCCGTGTAAGGCACACGGTCTGCTCACACGGCCGTGTGGCCCCTGTATGGTTGAAATTTTTCTAAGTTTCCAAAATTTTTTGTATGTTATCAGTTTAGTCCCGAACCAGTTCTAAAGCATGTTTAAGGCCTCGTAGTCCCTTAGAAGGGACAATGTAATTGTGTTGAATGATTTATGAGAATGAATGGTTTATGTTTGATAAATGTATGCTATATGTTGTGAATTGATCGGCAATACCTCGTAACCCTACTCTGGCGACGAATACGGGTTAGGGGTGTTACAATACGGCATGTGGTCAACGTCTTGATAGAATTGAGGGAGAAATGTAGTTAATGAGAACAGATGTCAAGCAGGTACAATCTGATTACACAAACTCAACAAGAACATTGACTAAGCTCGAGGATCAAATGAGCCAATTAATAAGCATGATGGGTGAAATCAAAAGAAAAATTGGCTTCGGCATTCCCAGTAACAGGAGGATAATCCATGGAGGGAAGGTAAAGAGCATGCAAAAGCTATAGCAATCTGATCAGGCAAGGTACTGAGTAGCCCAAAAATACCTATCCTACCTCTATGGATAATACTGATGAACCTCAAGATAACTCCCTAGAAGTAGAAAACAGAACTGAACCGGAAGATAGAATGAACCAGCAGTTAAGACAAGAAAAGAGACAGTTAAATATGATGAAATCACAAAAGTCTCATTCCCATCACGATTAGAAGAAAGATGAAAATTGGACAAGGATGAATTTGTAAGTTTTTTTAATTTGTTTAAAATCTTAAATTATAACCTACCCTTGATTGAGTTAATTGAAAAAGTTCCCAAGTACGCAAAGTTTTTAAAGGAGATGATGGCAAGGCGAAAACTGAAAGTCAAGGTAAGAGAACAGGTTAATTTAAGTGCTTCCTTTAGTGTAAGAATTTTTAGACAAGTACTGCAAAAAGTGAAAGACCCAAACAGTTTTACCATTCCCATAGAAATAGGGACTATTCACATTATTATAGCCCTATGCAATTTAGGAGCTAGTATTAATTTAATGCCCTTATCAATTTTTGAAAAACTCAGGTTAGAGAATCTTAAAGCAACTCAAGTAACATTATAATTAGCTGATAGGTCTTCACTGCACCTAAAGGGGGTACTAGAAGATGTGTTAGTCAAGGTACAAAGATTTATTATTCCTATGGATTTTGTAGTACTTGACTTTGAGGAAGATCGAGAGATACCAATCTTACTAGGAAAAATTTCCTAGCCACTTTTAGATCCACCATTGATTTAGAGAAAAATGAGTTGACAATGAAAATTAATGGTGAGACTGAAACATTCAAATGTGGCTATCAACCAAACGAGACAAGTATGAGGAAATTAGGGGAGCACTACAAAAAATTATCGATTTTTGACATTCCCAAATCAAGGGAAATGTTTCCTTTTATGACTATAGAAAGAATAAACAGGTTCAAGGAACGAGACAAATGACCAAAGGCAAAATGGCACAACGGATGATGGACAAATATTAATAGAATAAAAAAATCATCCATGAGTGAATTGACAATACTGCTAGATAAATCTGGCAGTATAACTTAAATTTTGTGAATTGTTGCATGATATTTTAAATTTTATTTGATGTAGGTTTATCCTTAGATCCAAACATCCTTAAGATGGAATTTTGGGTCGAAACAGAGTCATCGTCACGATATCACAATAGCAAGTCACGACGTAGCAGACATTCCCTGGGAATCTTCACAGTGGTGGATGTGCCGCGACATGAAACCCCTGTGTCACGACATCGCTGTAATTTTCTGCAGGTTGACCCGACCCATTGTGCAACCTGATAACTTAAACATTAATTTTACCCAATTTTTAAACCTTTAAAACCCTATTTTACAACTTAAACTCTTATTTACTCCTAATTAAAACACTCTTTAAACCCTTACCCCCTTAAACTCTCTCAAATCTATCAACATCTCCTAAACCCCCAATTTTCCAAATTTACTTTCACAAACTTGGTACAACAAGGAACGGGGACATTACGGGCAAGCAAGGAATTCAAACGAACTTCAACTATACATTCAAGGTTAAGGGTTCCTAAATTTAAACTTTTTACTGTTTCACTGAATTATTTATTTAGTAATTCGTTAGGATAGAAACATTATGCCTTCTAGAAAAGTTATGCGAACAATGGAAACAGAGCCATCAATGGTTCAAAATCCCTATACTTTTTCGAATAGGAATGTTGAAAAGAATTTTAATGAATTTCAAGGAAAAACACTTATTCAAGAGAAGGGATTTGATCCATCGATGATTTTATGTAAAGAGATATGGCCTTTGGTTAGATATTATTGATGGGGGCATTTTTAGATGATCCCAAAGGATAATGTCGCGGTACGTATTGTTTAAGAAATCTATGCATCTTTACGGGACCACGAGTCTAGAAATACTGAAAGACATATATGGGATACAATACTTGTGCGAGGTAAAGATGTAACACACCTAACCCGTAACCATCGCCCGACTAGGGTTAAAGGCATTATCGGACAAATCGAATCTTTCACAAACTTTTCACATCATAATTTAATCATTCAACTCAAAGTGTCCCTTGGTCTATGAGACCTTAAACAAGCTTTGGAAAGGGGTCTGGACTAAACCGAATACATGCAAAAATTTCTGAAACTCAAACATTTTTCAAAGTTACAGAGGTCACACGCCCGTGTGGGCAGTCCGTGTGAGGACACACCCGTGTGTCTAAGCCATGGTAAAATAGGGCATACATACTGACTTCTCCACACGGCTTAAGACACACTTGTGTGCCTCACCTGTGGTCGACACTGACCTGCATCACACGGCCAATCACACGCCCGTGTGTCCAGCCCATGGTTGAAATTGACTTATTTTGAAATAAAACCACGAAGGACACAGTCAAGCCACACGCCGTGTGCTCAGCCGTATGGGCAAATATAGGCCATTTGCAAGGCCAATTTGCTACCCACACTTTGGTTTATACCTACAAGCATATACCAATTCAAATCACATGTCCAATGCATACAAAATATATGAAAATGACCATCTTTTCTAACCATTCAAGATTATTTTAAACACACCAACTTATGAACCATTTAGCTCAATCTAATCACAAGCATTTCTAAGCATAAACCATCCACAAACTTACCAATTCAGTATGACATCTTTTCATCTATACTATACCAACTTTGCATCACAAAACATAGATCAACTATTACCATTTGCACATCCATTTACAAGCCATATCACATAGCTTATATATACAACTCAAAACATCAACCATTTCAACTAGACTATACATGCCATACTTTCATATGTACACATTCAAAAGGTACCAAAATAGAGTTTGATAGTGTGGTGACGATCCTCGACGATCCTGGAGCCTTCCGTAGCTTTAACGATCTATGAAACAATGCAAACACACACAGAGTAAGCTTTCAAAAGCTTAGTAAGCCATATACAAATAAACTTAACATATAACATTCATAATTCTTCTTTGGCTCATTTATTTAGCCAATGCTTACCAACAATTCATATCTCAAAGTATCTCCTTTGCTCATATCACAATGATACATATATCATATTTTGTCTCATTGAATCTATGCACATATCTCTCTTTTGCAAATTCATATATACTTACCTTTCATGCTTAAACAAAGTATACACTTCATACATACCTGAAACGGTTACAAATTTCACATAATATTTCATTTCTCAGAATTTCCCATTGAACCATTCAGAATCAAATAGGATACTCAGAATGCTCGGAATAATCGTACAATGCCAACGTCCCAGACGTGGTCTTACATGTAATCAAATATTGATGCCACTATCCCAGACAGGGTCTTACACGAATCAAATACGATGCCAATGTCCCAGACATGGTCTTAAACGTAAATCTCAAATCGATGCCAATGTCCCAGACGTGGTCTTACACGATATCACATATCAGAACCTTATGTCATGACATATAAATCCTATCTATTCCTAAGGTTCGTACGGGGCTTTTCGGACATTGACACATTGTCGATACTATTTCGGTTTTCTCATGTATATTTTCTAAAGCCATTCATCACAATTAAATAATATATGAACATGTATAAATCAACTTAAATACATTTATTTGTATATAGACTTACCTCGTATTCAGGATAAACGAACGGATTCGACTACTCGATCACTTTCGACTTTCCTCGGTCTAGATCCGTTTTCTTTGGTTCTTGATCTATACATATTCAAATTTAACTCTTTTATTCACCAAATCATTCAATTCAATCCAAGATCACACATTTAGGGCAATTTACAAATTAGCCCTCACATTTTCACATTTTGACATTTTAGTCCTTACTTCACAAAATCACAAAATACACATAATTCTCTTGTACCCATGCTTAGCCGAATTTTCAACATGATCATACAAGTCCATGCATTTCATTTATTTCACATTTTAGTCCCTCAAAATATTATTTTCACAATTTAGTCCAAATTATTCAAATTCACTAAAAATCCAAAGACAAAACATGTTAATCTAACACATATGTTTCATATTTCATCAACTAACATCACAAAGCTCAAACATTCATCAATGGCATATTCCAAATTCTTCATCAAATTCCAAAATTAAGACATGGGTGTTGTAGTACTCAAAGCAGTAATTACAAAAACGTAGGAATTATCAAAAATCGAACAACTAATATACCTTAATCAAGACTTGTAATGGCCGAACCTTAGTTTGCTTCTTTTCTTCTTTTTTTTCTTTCAAATTCGGCTAGAATGGATAACAGTCCACTAGCATTTTCATTTGTTTTATTTATTTCATAATATTAGATTATTTACTAAATTAACCTTTTAGTTACCATATAAAACTTATATACATTAAGGTCATTTTTGTCCATTATCATACATAATGGTTTAATTACTTCATAAGGCCATCACATTAATAAAGACTTAGCACATAGATACTTTTAACACATGGCATGCTAATTTTTCATTTTCTACAATTAAATCCTTATATCAAATTAAACACACAATCGGATAAATTAAATTACGAAACTTTCACACATGCTAAATCACATACTGCAAACACAGAAAATAATATTAAAATATTTTTCTAACTTAGATATGTGGTTCCAAAACCACTATTTTGACTAGGATCTAAACCGGACTGTTATAATTTTCCCCCTGTAGGGATTTTCATCCCTGAAAATCTTACCGTTAAACAGATTCGGATATTATTGTCTCATAGTATTTTTGGGGCCCCACGTAGTCTCTTCCACTCCGTGTCGATGCCATAGTACTTTTACTAATGAGATTTTCTTATTTCTCAATTATTTCACCTCACGATCTAGAATCCAGATCGGTTCTTCCTTGTAAGTCATATCGGATCGAATCTCAATCTCAGATGGAGAAATTGCATGTGATGGATTAGATCTGTATCGTCTAAGCATTGACACGTGAAACACATTGTGAATCTTTTCTAGCTCAGGTGGTAACAACAATCTATATGCAACAGGTCCAATACGCTCGATAATTTCATATGGCCCGACGAACCTCGGACTCAATTTGCTTTTTCTACCAAAACGAAGTATTTTCTTCCACGGAGATACTTTTAAGAACACTTTTTCACTGATCTCAAATTCAATATCTTTTCGTTTCAAGTCTGCATAAGATTTCTGACGATCTGATGCGGCTTTCAGACAATCAGGAATCACTTTCACTTTCTGTTCAGTTTCTTTGATCAAATGGACTCCGTGTATCTTACTTTCACTTAGCTCAGTTCAATTCAAAGGTGTTTGACATTTGAGTCCGTACAATGCCTCATAAGGTGCCATTTTGATGCTCGACTGAAAACTATTATTGTACGCAAACTCAATCAATGGAAAATATTGTTCCCACGTACCATCAAACTAAAAAATGCAACATCTCAACATATCCTCGAGAATCTGAGTGATCCATTCAGATTGACCATCCGTCTGTGGGTGAAAAGCTGTACTGAAATGCAATTTAGTACCTAAAGCCTCTTGCAGTTTCTTCCAAAATCATGAAGTAAATCTCAGATCTCTGTTGGATACAATAGATAGTGGCACTCCATGCAATCTCACAATATTGGAAATATATAACTCAGCTAACCTGTCAAGTGAGTAATCGGATCATACAAGAATAAAATGGGCTGATTTCGTCAATCTATCAACTACGACCCAAATTGCATCTTTCTTTCTCGAAGTCAAAGGCAACCCTAAAACAAAATCCATCGTCACTCTATCCCATTTCCACTCGGGAATCATTATCGATTGTAACAAACTAGATGGGACTTGATGTTCAGCTTTAACTTGCTGACAGACTAAACATTTCGATACAGAATTTGAGATATCCCGTTTCATACCAGGCCAGCAATAAAGTCGTTTCAATTAATGGTACATCTTTGTACTTCCCGGATGAACAGATAGGTGACTGCTATGTGCTTCTTTCAATATCAACTGAATCAACTCTAGATTCTTCGGAACACATAATCGGTCTTGAAACCTCAAACAATCATTAACATCAACTCAAAATTCAGAATCAGATTTCAAATCACACTAAGCTCGTTTCACTAACATCTCATTATCAACTTTCTGAGCATCACATATTTACTGTAAAAAAAATGGTTTCACTTTCAACTCAGCTAAAATTAAACCATCGTCAAACAAATCTAAATGAGCATTCATTGCAGGTAATGCAAACAATGATTTCCTGCTCAATGCATCAGCAACAACATTTTCATTGCCCGGATGATAATTTATCACATGCTCATAGTCTTTCAACAATTCTAACAATCTTCTCTGTCGTAAATTCAAATTTTTCTGTGTCATCAAATATTTCAGACTTTTATGATTCAAAAATACATGGCATTTTTCACCAAAAAGATAATGGCGCTAAATCTTCAAAGCAAACACAATCGCAACTAACTCTAGATCGTACGTCGGATAATTCTTTTCATGTGGTTTCAATTGTCTCCAGGCATAAGCTATAACTTTGCCTTTCTGCATCAAAACACATCCCAGACCATTCAACGAAGCATCAATATAAACCACGAACTCTTTACCCGATTCTGGCTGTACTAAAACTGGAGTGTAACATCCTAGAATTAGGGGTTTTGCATTTTGCACTATTCTATGTGTTTGGCTCGATTAGCTTGTTATTTAGGTGTGTTTGGGGGTCCTGGGGAGGTTCGGTTCAAGCTAGAGCCTTGGTAAAATTTTACTTTTTGGGCATAAGGGGAGAGAGCTAGTGGAAGCAGGCCTTAAGGATAATTATTTGTGTTTGATGACTCAAAAGTGAGCATAAGGTGGAGTGGTTGTGGCGTCACTGGTAGAGCAAAGGGGGAGGAGTTCGAATCCCATCTGATACATTGTGGAGCTTTAATTTTTGGTGCCAGATTGGTGAGGAGGTGGCATTCGACTGGGACTCTACCATGGTAGTTGTTGAATGAGTCAAACAATTTGAAATGGATGGAGGAAAGGAGCTTGTGGAGGTTAAACTGGTCAACTAATTTGAATTGGTGGATGGAGAGTAAGTTGAGGAGAAAGCCGTGGGATGTGGGGAGAAAGGAGGAGTTTGGCCGAATGTGGGAGCTTGGAGGGGGTGAAATTCGGTTGGGGCTTGTGGGAGGAGCATTTTCGGTTTTGAGGAAGAGTGAGTGTCGAAATTCTCTTAGACTCTTTTCGTGTTCCTCTCCTTTTCTTTTGGTGCAAATTGGGTGCATTTCGGGTTATTTTTGCTCTTGTCAAAAACCTCTCTTCTTCTTTTTTTCATCCTTTCTCCTCATAGTGTGGTATAGCCCCTTTAACGAGTGACCACTCGTGCACTCTTTTCATTTTTTCTCTCCGACACCCATCTTTTCCTCCCTCCTTTTTATTTTCGACATAGCCGAAACTTTGCTTTTCCTTCACTGCTTTTCCATTTTTCCCTCTTGCTGGATCTCTTTTGTTCATCTCCTACTTGTTTCTATCGATCATTCTTTTCTTAATCCTCTGATTAACATTGGAGTTTCATTTCTTTGAGCCTTCATAGCCGAACTTGGATTGCTTCTATTATTTCTGCCAGTGCCGAATTGCCTTGGGTTCCATTCGGCTTCTCTCTGTTCAGGGTAATGTTCTCTTCTTTTTATTATTTATTATTCTTTTCATTTCTCTTACTTCTCCTAAAGAAGCCAAACACTCATCTTCTAAATCATCAAATCGAATTTGGTTCCTCTCTTTCATAACTGTTTACTCCATCACGTTGTGACCTTGCTCTTTCTGTGATTCGTGATAGACTCTCGTTAGATAGGCCGAACATCCTATAACCGAATCTGTGGTGGTGCAATTCCTCGTTTATCAAGGTAAGGAGTCATCTCTTCGGTCTCTTAGCCATCATTTCCTTTTCCGTTTTACTCTGCCATAACCAAACCTCTTTGTTAGACAACTGTCGTTTCACTGTGATACCTTACTGACGAGATTTTCTTCATGGAGGTGAGTGGTAGACGTTCTAAGGGGGTATCGACTAAGGAGCCAAAAGGGAGCGGACTCGCAGTCTCCGCTCCTAAGTTCAAACAGCGTGCAGTGTCAGCCGTTTGAGATTTTCCACCGGGTTGTGGAAGAAAGGCGACATCGGATCTGAATAGACAGATCGTAGTTGTCCGTGATAGTGAGAGCGACGACGGTCAGGAGTGTATAGTCCTTCGCGTAAACAGGTGTGTAATTCCTACACCTTCATTTGTTTGTTTAGTATTAATATGAGTATTGGCTAAAAGCCGAAATAATCGCAACGGCAATTGAGATACCCTAGTGGGTAAGGTTGGAGATACCAGGTAAGTAACACTTATGACTATGCCATTCGAATAACTTAGCATGATTTATGTGTGTTCTAATTATCTGATGTACATTGATATATGTCTTGCATTCATCACATTATGATAATATGTTGCATGGGATTGGGATATGATATTGATGAAAGGGGCAGTGTATTTCGGTGACTCTGTCACACTATTTCGGTGGCTATGCCACATATTTCAGTGACTTTGTCATAGTATTTCGGTGGCTATGCCAAATATTACGGTGACTCTGTCACAATTTTGGCAATGAGCAGCATGACTGCAGCGTGACTGCCATCGATGGTGTGTAGCGGATGAGGGTTGATTGTAGAAATCCCCACCGGTGTGTTTTGGCTGGTCGGGTGGTGTGTAGTGGATGGATTAATAGGCTGGGCTGGGTTGCATTGCATTGCATTCATTATCTGCTATACCATGCTAATAGGGCTAAGGCCCAGTTCGTTTCTGTAAGCCCATATTGTTTCCGTAAGGGCTAAGGCGCAGTTGGTATCTGAATGGGTTTGGGCCTAGTTATTGATCGTGTGGGGGATTACACACTGAGTTCTCGTAACTCACCCCTCTGCTTAATTTTGTAGGTAATCCCTAGCTTGAGGATTTGGGCCGAGGTGGACTTTGTGGTGGCCATGCATTATTTCTTTCGTAAACTTCATTTTCATTACTTTGGACTTGTTTTAATTTGGAAATTTGTTCTATAATAAGGCCACTAGGATTTTATTTTGGTTTTTATCTTAAAGTATTGACTGCTTATTATGAAAGGTTCAAAATGGAGTTTTAATAAAAATGTAAATAATCATTTTCCAAAACACTAACAAACAGTTTACAAGTTATAAACAATGAAACTCGGGATTTTCTTAAAACTACAATAATTGTTTTCAAAAACGTCACATCCTGAAATCCACCAATTTCGATTCTCGTGTTATAAAATGAGTTTTCGGTAGTTAGTAATATTCACAACATTTTGCAACGAAACCTTAAAAACGAATCTGATTTTCAAAATGAAAACAAAACTCAAAATTTTTAGGCTCGCGAAGTTTCTTTAAACAACCTTTCCATGTGACATACCAGATCCGGTCGTAACATCTAGGCCAGGTTTGGGGTGTTACATGGAGCTTCGGTCAAAAGGGCTTTCAACTGATCAAAGCTTTTCTGACATTTATCGGACCATTCAAATTTTACATCTTTCTGAAGTAATCTAATCAATGAAGTATCAATCATCGAGAAACCTTTTACAAACCTTCGATAATAACCAGCAAGTCCCAGAAAACTGTGAACTTCAGACACATTTTTTGAAGGCTTCCATTCCAAAATAGCTAAAATCTTGCTCGGATCAACCCGTATACCAGATGTTGACACAATATGTCCAAGAAAACCAACTTCACGCAACCAGAATTCACATTTACTAAACTTTGCATACAATTACTTCTCACGCAGAGTTTGTAGCACAATTCTCAGATGTTCAGCATGCTCAATTTCATCACGCGAATAAATCAAAATGTTGTCAATGAATACAACAACAAATCGATCTCAATACGGTCTGAAAATTCTGTTCATCAGATCCATAAAAACAGCAGGAGCATTTGTTAATCCAAAAGGCATAACTAAAAACTCATAATGCCCTACCTCATTCTGAAAGCAAATTTCAAAATGTCTGAATCTTTTACTCGCAATTGATAATACCCCGATCTCAGATCTATCTTTGAAAACACAGTAGTTCCTTTCAACAGATCAAACAAATCATCAATTTTGGGCAGAGGATATTTGTTCTTGATAGTCACTTTGTTCAACTAACGGTAGCCAATGCACATTCTCATCATGCCATCTTTCTTTTTCACAAATAGAACGGGAGCACCCCAAGGTGAGAAACTCGGTCGTGTAAATCCTCTATCGGTCAACTCTTGCAACTGTGTCTTCAACTCTTTCAATTTTGTTGGTGCCATTCTGTACGGAGCTATAGAGATAGGAGTTGTTCCCGATAATAGATCAATACCAAATTCAACTTCACGTATCGGAGGTAATCCCAGTAGTTCTTCAGGAAATACGTCAGGAAATTCCCAGACAACTAGCACTGATTCAACTTTCTTTTCAGTCACTTTCGAATCAATCACATAGGGAAAATAAGCTTCATAACCCTTTTTCACATAACTCTGAGCTTTCAACACTGATATCACAGCTAGTAACCTATTCAAATCATTTGATTCAATCCGAACTATTTCATCATTCTGACATCTCAAATCAATGGTCTTTCTTTTGTAGTTCACAACAGCATCATGCAATGTTAACCAATCCATACCCAATATTATATCAAACTCATCAAATGGTAATAGCATCAGGTCAGCCAAAAATCAAACATCTTGGAACCTCAACGGAAAATTCTTGTATACTTTGTCAACCAAGACACATTTACCTAAGGGGTTCAATACTCTAATAACAAATTCAGTAGACTCTATAGGCAAAGTCTTATTAGATACTAAGTTCATACATACATATCAATGAGTAGACCCTAGATCTATTAATGCAATCACTGAAGTATCATAAAGAGTAAATGTACTCGTAATAACATCTGGAGACGAAGCTTTCTCACGAGCTCGAATGGAGTAAGCTCTAGCAGGCGCTCTATTTTTAGATCTCGCAACTGTATCTTTCGTAGCTCTCTGACTACCACTGACATTTCTTGTATTTCAAGAAGGTCTTCCTCTAGCTGAAGCATTATCTGGCCTCGAATTATGTACAATCTCTTGTTCAACAGACTTGGGACAATCTCAAATGAAATGGTCTAATGATCCACATCTAAAACAAGCTCAATCATTCAATCTACAATTACCCGGATGCCCTTTACCATAATGCTTACATCCAGGTCGCTCGGATCGAACATTTCCCACACTAGCTATCGAAGTTGCTGGAGCTTTGAGGTTCGACTGCGATCAAGCTCGATCTCTGTTCGAGTGTCCCACATTAGTCCTTGAACGGCTATACTCATCTCTAAATTTCTTTGAAGCAGACTAAAACGATTTTCTTGAAAATCTCTTTCTCACATCTCTGGCTTCAGACTCCAGTTTTCTTTTATCCTTCCCGAGTGCTTTAGCTTTACACGCTCGATCAACAAGCACAACAAACTCTTTTATTTCCAGAATCCCGACTAGCAAACGGATATCTTCATTCAAGCCATCTTCAAACCTTTTACACATTATTGCTTCAGTCGAAATGTAACACCCCAAACCCGGCCCAAACATTACGACCGAATTTGGTATGTTATAGAGGAAAACATTTTGAAAATCCCTTTTTGTTGATTTATTCTTTTGGTAAAAAGCGTTTTCATTTTGAATAGAATATTGTTTGTTTTAAAACAAGTGTGGTGCATGAAGAAAACAATACTTAGCTTTGTTGTTTAAAAAAATCTATTAAGCCTTGTTGTTACCAAATTTTGTCAATGTACCCGATGGTACCAAAAAAACATTTACGTTTGAATTTAAGAAAATTTGTTTAACAATATTAAAGTTATTTTTAAAATTCCATCCATAACATGTAAATAATCAAAACGAAATTTAAGAAGGCCTTATTACAACTTGAACAAATAAACCGAAAAAGAAATAAAAATAATTCAAAGTTCATTTAATCCACAATTTCACTGCATGGCCGCCTCGAGTCCATCCGGCTCCTCATCCGCAATCTACGAGCCACCTGAAAATGTTAAAGGAGAAGGTGAGTACCAAGACTCAATGTGTAACCCTTCCCCCGGTTTAATGCAACATCATACACAATTTACAACAAGTCAACATGCACTAAGTTCAACATGCACCCAACCTAGCCATCCAAACGCCTTTCTCTACCCCGTGTGGTACCAAACCACTGGTGGTGCCAAACCACTGGTGACTCAAAGTCACGATATCCATCAATATTGTGGTGCCAAACCACTGGTGGCGCCAAACCACTGGTGGTGCCAAACCACTGGTGACTCGAAGTCACAAATAATAAGTTGTGGGGCCAACCCACGTGTGATACCAAATCACTGGCGTCAAAACCATAATGTCATCTATGGGGCCAACCCACTATGGTGCTAAGCCACGGGGACGAGACGCTATGAGGTGCCAAACCTCTGGTGACCGAAGTCACGAAATGTGGTACCAAACCACTGGTGTCCGTCGACACGAATATCACTTCCCCCTCCACTCGTTTAACCCACATCAATCAATGATATGCATTTAGCAGAAATCATGCCAACATGTTTACATAATAACATATACAGAGTTTATCATCAGCCATATGCTTATATAGCACATATACCAAATATGTCATGCTTCCCAAAAGCATCATAAGAGAGCTCATAACAACAAGGACTTACCTGAATCCTTGCTTATACCTTTATGGTATTAAATCCAAATCTACATCAAACCAGTTTAGCATACACAATGCATTTAGCACAGTTATTAGTTATAGAGTGTGTATGTACACACCTGTTTCTAACGATAGCTCTAAATCCCTGAAGAGACAATCGGCCACACAAGATATCCTTGCTCCTATAATCGGCCAAACATGAATATCAGTACCAAGGCCATTCGGCCAAATCAACAACTCAAGGGTTTAACGCATGAACCCTTACCTACTGTCGATTTGATTTCCAATCAAATCCCAACATTATGAGATGGTCTCTTCTTGCAATCGGCCACACCCTAAAAAGGAGAACAAATAATCTCAATAGCCTTCAGCATTTCGAATACTTAAAAGCATTGGTGATCTCCAAATGGATCCTTACCACCACTTACCAAACAATTAATCAAAGATGACGGCTTCACTTGATTGCTTCCAAAACCCGGAGGCCCTATGATAAACCGGTTCCAAAACAAGATATTAATACACTTGCAATCAAATGCCGAAATCGGCTCTTACCTTTGTATCAGTCGACAGAGAACAGAGAGGGGAAGAAATAGGCATTCGGTCATAAACACTTACCTCCTCCAACGATTGAAAAAGAAAACCCAAAGAGATCAACACCCCTCTAATATTCGGCCAAGACGAAAACTAATAGAAGAGGGGAAGTTTCAGAAACAAAAGGGAGAGATTCGGCTAGAGTCTTGAAGGTAGAAACGAAAGAAATGTGGTTCAAGAAGAAAGGAGAAATCGGCAATGGGAGATTAGAAGTGAGAGGGGAAAGATTCGGCTTGCACAATGATGGAAGAAAACAAAAGAAATGGGAGGAAGAAGGTTGATATTCGGCTACCAACCAAAGTGAGAAACAAAAAGAAGATGGGATGTTTAGGAGGGTAAAGTTTCGGCTACCAATGCAAATGAAGAGAGAACAAGGCAATTTTGGCAAGGTATAGGTTGTTTGGGAGGTTTTCGGTTTCAAGAAAGAAAATGAGAGACTCACTTGGAAATTCGGCTAGCTATTGACAAAAGAAAGAACTTCGATTTTGACACAAGCTGACCGAAAATGTACCAAAATGCCTAATAGAATTCGGCATTCCCCAGTTACTCACCTACCAAAACCGGCCACTCCCCCCTTGAAGACTCCAACATTCGGCCACAACCTACAAAAGCTCATGACCACTAATTCAAATAACTTTGAACTAGTCAAAACCCTTAATTTCCTCTCAACCCACCATTCAAACAAGTTGACTTAGTCCATGGCAGAGTTTGAACTGCACACAACTTCTCCCCCTCCTTGACGTCAAAATGGAAGCAAAAGGATGAGACTTCTGCAGCTCGAACACGGGACCTCCTCCCCTTGCAAGTGGCGTCAATCACAGGCTCTAAGTGGCGCCTCCTTGCCACTTTGCCAAGCCTTTCTCTTGTGCTAACATCCACCTAAAAATACCTATAATCTCCAGCTCCTTCAGCTCCTCTCACTTAAGCTTAAAAACTAAAATTTTTCCTACCACTCAGGCTTAGACTAGACTTACAACTAAGCCCCAAAACATCAAAAATACTGACACCACAGTCCAAACACAAGCACTCAATGCCATTACAACTAGCCCCTATTTCAGGATGTTACACGAAACACATTCTCGAGCATATTGACGTAATCTCACGAATTCTCGTTCATATTCAGTGACAGTCATACGACCTTGTTTCAATTCTAGAAACTCTTTTTGCTTTTGATCTATAAATCTCCAATATATTTCTTCCAGGACTCAATCTGAAACAAATCCCATGTAACATGTTCTTTTGGAACAACAGAAATCAAAGTCTTCCACCATTGACAAGCTGCATCCCGTAGCAAGGAAACAGCACATTTCACACATTCATCAGGAGTCAATGACATTTCATCGAACACTCGGATTGTGTTCTCGAGCCAAAACTCAACTCTCTCAGCATCATCATCACTAGTGGCACTGAACTCTTCAACCCTATATTTACGAATTTTATCGATCAGAGGCCTATTCATCAAATTCAGATTAATAACCGGAGGCACAATAGAAGTCTGAGCAGGATTAGACGGGGGCCGAGATTTCTTCTTATGTATTGAACGAACCAGTCATTCATCATTTGGAAGAAGGCTTGTTTAGCCTCTCCATCCTAATCGGTAGTAACTGGTCTCGAATCAGATGGCACTGTCCCTTAAGCGGGAGCAGGCGCATTACTTTCAACGTCATCAGCTACAGCTCTTTCGGGATCCATTTACTATACGAAAACACATTTTATACGTCAGGATTCATCACACTATCATAGTTCATATATATGTCATGTATAGCTAGACTCTCATACGCTACGTTAGTCCTAAAATCGATTAAACCATAGCTCTGATACCAATAAAAAATGACACCCCTAACCGGTAACCATCGCCCGTCTAGGGTTAAAGGCATTATCGGACAAATCGAATCTTTCACAAACTTTTCACACCGTAATTTAATCATTCAACTCAAAGTGTCCCTTAAACGGGTCTATGAGACCTTAAACAAGCTTTGGAAAGGGGTCAGGACTAAACTGAACACATACAAAATTTCTGAAATTCAAACATTTTTCAAAGTTACAAAGGTCACACGCCCGTACGGCTTCAGACATGCCCTTGTGTCTAAGTCGTTGCAAGACAGGGCATACATACTGACTTGTCCACATGGCCTAAGGCACACCCGTGTGCCTCACCCGTGGTCGACACTGACCTGCATCACACGACCAGTCACACGCCTGTCTGTCCAGCCTCTGGTCGAAACTGACTTATTTTGAAACAAATCCATGAAGGACACGGTCGAGCCACACTCCCGTGTGCTAAGCCGTGTGGGAAAATATAGGCCATTTGCAAGGCCAATTTGCCACCCACACTTTGGTTTATACCTACAAGCATTATACCAATTCAAATCACATGTCCAATGCATACAAAACATACCAAAATGGCCATCTTTTCTAACCATTCAAGAACATTATAAATGCACCAACTTATGTACCATTTGGCTCAATCTAATCATAAGCATTTCTAAGCATAAACCATCCACAAACTTACCAATTCATTATGACATCTTTTCATCTATAATATACCAACTTTGCATCAAAAAACATAGATCAAATATTACCATTTGCACATCCATTTACAAGCCATATCACATAGCTTATATATACAACTCAAAACATCAACCATTTCAACTAGACTAGACATGCCACACTTAAATATGTACACATTCAAAAGGTACCAAAATAGAGTTTGATAGTGTGGTGACGATCCTTGACGATCTCGGAGCCTTCCGTAGCTTTAACGATCTATGAAACAATGCAAACACACACAGAGTAAGCTTTCAAAAGCTTAGTAAGCCATATAGAAATAAACTTAACATATAACATTCATAATCATATCAAATACAAGATCATTAATATAACTCAATTGCAAATTCATATTTCTTCTTTGGCTCATTTATTTAGCCAATGCTTACCAACAATTCATATCTCAAAGTATCTCCTTTGCTCATATCACAATGATACATATATCATATTTTGTCTCATTGAATCTATGCACATATCTCTCTTTTGCAAATTCACATATACTTACCTTTCATGCTTAAACAAAGTATACACTTCATACGTACCTGAAACGGTTACAAATTTCACATAATATTTCATTTCTTGGAATTGCCCGTTGAACTATTCAGAATCAAATAGGATACTCAGAATGCTCAGAATAATCGTACAATGCCAACGTCCCAGACGTGGTCTTACATGTAATCAAATATTGATGCCACTGTCCCAGACAGGGTCTTATACGAATCAAATACGATGCCAATGTCCCAGACATGGTCTTACACGTAAATCTCAAATCGATGCCAATGTTCCAGACGTGGTCTTACACGATATCACATATCAGAACCTTATGTCATGACATATAAATCCTATCTATTCCTAAGGTTCGTACGGGGCTTTTCGGACATTGACACATTGTCGATACTTTTTCGGTTTTCTCATGTATATTTTCTAAAGCCATTAATCACAATTCAATAATATATGAACATGTATAAATCAACTTAAATACATTTATTTGTATATAGACTTACCTCGTATTCAGGATAAACGAACGTATTCGACTACTCGATCACTTTCGACTTTCCTCGGTCTAGATCCGTTTTCTTTGGTTCTTGATCTATACATATTCAAATTTAACTCTTTTATTCACCAAATCGTTCAATTCAATCCAAGATCACACATTTAGGGTAATTTACAAATTAGCCCTCACATTTTCACATTTTGACATTTAAGTCCCTACTTCACAAAATCACAAAATACACATAATTCTCTTGTACCCATGCTTAGCCGAATTTTCAACATGATCATACAAGTCCATACATTTCATTTATTTCAAATTTTAGTCCCTCAAAATATTATTTTCACAATTTAGTCTAAATTATTCAAATTCACCAAAAATCCAAAGACAAAACATGCTAATCTAACACATATATTTCATATTTCATCAACTAACATCACAAAGCTCAAACATTCATCAATGGCATATTTCAAATTCTTTATCAAATTCCGAAATTAAGACATGGGTGTTGTAGTACTCAAAGCAATAATTACAAAAACGTAGAAATTATCAAAAATCGAACAACTAACATACCTTAATCAAGACTTGTAATGGCCGAACCCTATTTTGCTTCTTTTCTTCTTCTTTTTTCTTTCAAATTCAGCTAGAATGGATAACATTTCACTAGCATTTTCATTTGTTTTATTTATTTCTTAATATTAGATTATTTACTAAATTAACCTTTTAGTTACCATATAAAACTTATATACATTAAGGTCATTTTTGTCCATTATCATACATAATGGTTTAATTACTTCATAAGGCCATCACATTAATAAAGACTTAGCACATAGATACTTTTAACACATGGCATGCTAATTTTGCATTTTATACAATCAAATCATTATTTTAAATTAAACACACAATCGGATAAATTAAATTACGAAACTTTCACACATGGTAAATCACATACTGCAAACACAGAAAATAATATTAAAATATTTTTCTCACTCAGACTGTGGTCCTGAAACCACTATTCTGACTAGGGTCTAAACCGGACTGTTACAAAAGAGGTGAGAGTAACCCCTCGAATAATTTGTGAATTTTATAATGCTACATACTATGAAAATAATTTCATAGATGAAACTAACTTAGAATATTTCAGAGGCATAGATATGGATAGTATTATAAACTTATTAACTGAAGGAAGGGGTGAATGGAAGTATCGCGCAGGTACTAATATCCTAGTATCTTTTTATCAAGCCATTCAGTTTATTCGTACACGAATTGTACCTGCTTTAAATGTTTCTAACATTAATACCTTTAGAGCAGTTTTACTCTATGCTATTTTGAAAAAAAATGTATGTGTTGGCAAATGGATCCACCAGAACATGGGAAGATGAATTAGTAGTCAGAAGGTGAGAATGTTCTTTCCCCATCTAGTGATGGCTTTATGCAAAAAGGAAGGTGGACCTATGACATCAACTGAACAGTCATTGAAACTATCACAAAGCATTATCGGAGACACTTTGTTCCAGCAATACATCAAGCTACGGGCCAAATAGATCAAATATGGGAACAAGCGACAGCAAGAAACGACAGTTATACCCTCCTTGTCACAAAGGTTGGCACAAGTTCAACAAGACATTGCTGAGGACAGTCATCCAAAAATAGATTGGATGATTTAGTGGATGCAAAAATTAGGACAATTTTTTCAAGAGTTTGCTAGGCAAAATAAAATATGAGTCCCCAACTATACACTTGATATGTTCGGTCCAACAAATATGGAACAAGACGAACAAGCACAGGAAAGCGAAGAAGAAGGATAAGAAGAGGAGGATGACGGGGATGAGGAGATGGACAATGAGGAGGATGATTGAATAATTTTTTTAAAAGACCTATATTATTTTTTGGATGATTGTAATTTAGATTTTGTAGGAGTAGGATAAATAAGTAGATTTTCTTTTAGTTTTGTTGCATTTTGTTTAATTTTTTTTCTATGTAGGAACCTGACACAAAGGAGATACAAACAAATTCAAACTTTCAACGATTAAAGGAGGAAGCACCTACCAATAGGAGTTCAAGCAATCACGATCAATCGGGTAACTTCTTTCGTTATCTTTTGATGAGCTACATATTGAGAACCATGTGTCAACTAAAGTGTGGGGGGTAACATAGAAAAATTTGCTTCAAATTTTTACATTTTCTTTGATTTTTATTTGACACATCAAGACTTGTGTTGCAACATAGCAACTAGTCTACTCCTCTGCAACTGTCTTCAGGGGTATGTCGCAAATCCCGCAAATTATGTCACAACATTGAAGGCAGTTTCTTACTTTCTTTATTCTGCTCTCTATGTTGCGACATCAAATCTCCCATGTTGTGACATAGCTTCCATGATTGGCCCAAAATGCCTTCTAATGGTCTCTTGCACACTCATGAAGCACGTTAGCTCTCCCTTAGGCCTCATTCAACCCTTAAGGTCAATAAAAGACGTGGTTTGAACATTTTATTAAATGGAAGTGAAACTAAATAAACTCAATTAAAACATAACAAAAATGCTTGTATTCAAGCACATTAAATGTGAAAACTAGTTTAATCTACTACACCGAATTACGACAGATCAGTAACACTTTGTAACCCTACTTCGGTAATGGAGATGCGTTAGGGATGTTACATCAGTCAAGTTCGAGTTGTACAGGATTTCTTAGATGTGTTTCCAGGAGAACTTCCAGGGATGCCACTTAATAGTGAAGTGGAGTTTTCAATTGAATTGGAACCTGGTATAGCGTTTATCTCATGTACTCCATACAGAATGGCACTGTTAGAATTGAAAGAGTTGAAAACATAATTACAAGATTTTTGGATAAGGGATTTATACGATCGAGTGTGTCACCATAGGGTGCACCAATTCTATTTGTGAAGAAGAAATATGAAACATTACGCCTATGTATATATTATCACTAGTTGAATAAGGTAACTATAAAGAATAAGTATCATTTGCCTAGAATTGAAGAATTGTTTGATTAGCTATGTGGGGCTACTATTTTCTCTAAGATTGATATGTGATCTTGATATTATCAAGTGAAGAACAGAGGTGATGATGTCCCTAAGACTACATTTTGATCAAGGTATGGCAAATATGAATTCTTATTGATGCGCTTTGGCTTAACAAATGCGCATGCAATATTCATGGACTTGGCAAATATTGTGTTTCACCCATATTTGGATCAGTTTGTGGTGGTTTTTATTGATGGTATTTTGGTTTACTCTAAAAATGAACTTGATCATGAAAAACACTTGAGGGTTGTACTGAGAACATTATGCAAGAATCAGTTATATGCCAAGTTTAGTAATTGTGAATTTTGGCTAAGAGAAGCTCATTTTCTGGGCCATGTGATTTCTACTAAAAGTATTCAAGTGGATCCTGATAAGGTAAAAATAGAGCTTGAATGGAATCCGCCAATGAATGTCATTGAAGTTCATAGATTTTTGGGGCTAGCAGACTATTATAAAAGGTTTGTGAAAGGTTTTTCAATATTGGCAACTACTCTTACTTGGTTGTTGAAAAAAAAAAAGTTTGAATGGACTAATTAAAGCAGTCTTAATTGAAGCACTTGTCTTAGCTTAACCAGAATTTGGTGTGGAGTATCCTATTTATACTGGTTATGGCTTATGTATCGCGCCAACTCAAACCTCATGAGAGGAATTATCCAACCCATGATTTGGAGTTGGCAGCAGTGGTTTTGGCATTGAACATTCGAAGACACTACCTGTATGAAGAAAAGTATCATGTGTATTCTGATCACAAGAGCTTGAAATATTTTATGAAACAAAAATATTTGAATTTACGCCAAAGACGCTAGATGAAACTTTTAAAAGATTATGATTTGGCCATAGAGTATCACCCTGGAAAAGATAATGTTGTGGCATATGCTTTAAGTAGAAAAACAATAAGTATGGTAGATGATCGATCATTACTAGCAAAGCTAACTGTTAGGCCAACTTTTCTCTCCCAAATTCTAGAAGAATAGATGAAAGATGTAAAGTGTGATTTGTATAAGCAGTGTTTGATGTCTAGTATTGAAGCAAAATTCAACTTGGGTAAAGATGGTGAACTGCGATTCATGGGGAGAATATACGTACCAGCTAGAAATGGCATAGGGCAAGAACTACAAAGAGAAGCTCATCAGATACCCTTCTTGTGAAACCCAAAACCTGACCGAGACGAACTGACCCAAATACGAAGCATTACATTAGCCACCTAAGTGACTCTCTGGCTAACGACCACCCAAGATACACCCCGACCTTATAACACCTCAACCCTATCTAATTATTAGTTATTTGTTAATGCGGAAGCAAATTATTAGCCAATTTTAAACTTTTCCTAGGTAATTTAACTTAAGGGCATTTTTTGTCATTTTACCACCTATGTAAAACTAACTTGATTTTAGATCTAAGTGTTTACCGACCTTCTTTTAGTCAAATTATGCAAGCCTAAAAGTTCCAGGTTAATTTGAGTTCGTTTCCTATGTCTAATTCAAGTTTTATTATTAGGGACTAAATTGTAACTTAAATAGATTAGAATACCAATTTAAAGAGACAAAAATTCAAATCTCAAAACCCACACAGCTTTGTCCCCCAGACTGTGTGTCATTAAAAAATTGTGTTCGCGTTGTGAAAAAACTTTTAGACCAATCGGACAAGCCCATATGGAAATCCAACAGGCCCGTGTGTGATTGCTCCAGTCTCCACACGCCTGTGTCACTTACCCACATGCCAGTGTGCAACCCCTCACATGCCCGTGTGGACAGGCACATGTTCGTGTGAAAATCACTGCATCTATTTTTGCAAAAACTCATTTTAAAACTCGATTTTGCATAATTTAATGGCCAGTTAAACCCGATTTAACTACAATTAATTAACATACATATACATACACCTTCAATTGAGTTTATTGACATCAATCAAGCCTCAACTATATAGAATTAGGCAATCAATTTCATGCATAACAAACACCAAATAAATCAAACAAGTGGCGTGCCTTAGTCTCTAGTAAACCACTCCATAGAAGCTTCATTTAAATAATCGTTAGTACAAATTTCATGCCTCACACACCATTTTATCAAGCAAAATACAACGTAAATCACTCAATATTTAAACTCAAACATGCCTCAAAATTATTATAAAACCATCCAAAATAAAATGTACAATGTCCAAAGTCCAATTACAACAAAAATTAAACTAATTCCTGAGAGTTCCACAATGCCTGATTACAGTCTCTAAAACATGTAATAAAGTCTCTACCAAGCATAAATCTCTTGGAACTCTCTCGCTCAGCTCCTCAAGCCTGACGATTATCTGCACAAATTGTGAGGTTGTGAGCTTTAAAAAGCTCAATGAATGTTAATAAAAACGACTAGTAAATCAACATCCAAATCATGCTTAAATCACATCCAATCAATCACCAATTATCAGCCATAATAATGAAACATGTCAATTTAGTTTCCATATGCTTTATCAATATCAATAATCAATTATTCATGGTTTACAAACATCGAATGATATAACAATAATCACGCATAAATATATTGGCATACACTTCTTATGGCTTAATCGGGTGATCATACATCCGATAAACGGATTTTCGAACTTCCACAAAGCACATGCTCTCTTATAGCGCCTCAAATAACCCAATGAGTAGAGACTCATGCTCAATACTCCCTTATCTACTCCAAACAAATCAGTCCAACTAGAACCATATGCTCACAATGTCACAAATAAAAGTGAGTACTCACAAATCCTATGGCATGCCAACTATATCCAATGGATCCACCATGCATGTTGCCAATATATTTAGTTAAACATAGCATATAAATAAGTCATTATTGTGCTCAATTTAATGTGACAAAATGCTTATGTGTAACATGTAACATAACCATTTAACATCCAATTAAATCAAGTATTTCATTTGCCATTTTCCAATGTTCAATGTTCAATTACCAATTGTAACACCAATATCATGGTCAAAAATTCCAATAACCATGCTCTAATCATCAATATAATTAGCCTAATTAATTTGCACAAAATCACTTAAATGCTTACTTACCATTATTCAATAAAAATTCAACTCTTGTACATATAATATCAATCTTGCCAAAATCAGCCTTTCAACCATAATTAATCAATTGAAATCATCAATTAAGCTACTAATTAAACATAAATTAATGTCAATTTACCAAATTGCCCTTAGAAACACTCACCACACAATTTATTTTACCACAAACAAGTGATCAACAAGCAAATCCAAGCTTCAATTTTGGTTAGCTCGATCCTCTTCAAGATTTGGAGCTTCAACAGAGATAAAGTAAACATTACCATATTTCTAATGCTATAACAAACATGAATTTTAATTAACTATACTAATCGAAATCCTCTCACAAAGATATCTTACCGAATTTGTAACATCAAGTCAAAAACTCGATTCCTCACAAAATCGATCTCTCCAGCCCTCCTAAACACTTTCAATCATCAATACTGGACCAAATACACTTATACTAAGCATCAATTTCATCTTTAAATCAATTCACAAAATTCTGGAAAATCAGTTCCTGAAGATGATGAAATTTGAATTTCTTTAAATTACCTCACAAATCATGTTTAATCTTGATAAATAAGATCAAAAACCTTTTAATAGATCCATTTTGATTTGGAACATCCATTGATTTGTGGATTTCCTCTCAAAATTCAAGATCCACCATTAAAGAACCATGTGTTGTTGGCAAAAGATAACATTGATAAAAAACATTTAACTGACTCTCAAATCATGTAAAAATGTTTCTAATAATCATAAAAACAAGTTTAGGATTGAAGATTACCTTTGATTCGCTCTAAATTCGTTGATTGAAAATCTTGATTCAAGAAACTTGTGAAATTTTAGAATATTTTTTGCTACTTTTGAGAATAAATTTAGGTGAATTGAGAGAGTATTTTGAGAAGGAAATTGGTTGGATCTATTCTCTGATGATAGATCTTTAAAATCATGCAAATAAAACGAATTTTAAAGCTCTCTAATCTAATGTAAAATGTGTGAAAAGTGGGCTAGATACATTAGTTTTAAAACTGAAACCACCCATTAGAAATTTAAAAATTGAGAAATTTGCCTAATGGCCACTCTCACATTTCCCTTACTTTACCATTTAATCCTTTCCCTTCAAAATTCCGAATTATAAGGTTTATTTGTCATATAAATACTCTAAATTTTCCCTTGTTTTACAATTAAATCCTATTTAATTAATATTTAAATTTTACTTAAATTACCCCCAATAAAAATTATTTTAAAATTCTTTTTCAACCAAAATTGATTATTTTCATTAATAATTATGTAAAATATTTAAAATTAATTTTTCAAAATAATTTTTTTTTAAAATTTTCTGGATTATTTTATAATTGATTTTAGATGAAATTAACCTCCTAAATTAAATTAAAAATTACTAGGAACCCTATAAATTTCTAATTTCACACTCAAAACTCGAAAAATATACCCAAAATTACTAGACCCAGTTTAGGGATATTACACTTCTCACTCCATCAAAGAGGTGTCAAAATGTATAGAGATTTGAAAAGTTTTTACTGGTGGCCTAGAATGAAGAGGGATTTCATAGAATATGTTTCAACTTGTTTGACTTACCAAAGAGTTAAAGCAGAGCATCAAGTTCCTTTAGGTAAGCTGTATCCTCTGGAGATAATAGAATGGAAATGGGATAGAATTACTATGGATTTTGTATCAGAGCTACCTCTTAGTTCTTCAAAGAAGAATTCAGTGCATTTTCTACCACTAAGTCAGCTCATTTTCTACTAGTGCATACTACTTATTCTCTGGAAAAATTAGTCGAGCTCTATATCTTTAAGATAGTGTGCCTTCATTGAATTCTATCTTCCATAGTTTCAGACAGAGATCTAAGGTTTACATCAAGGTTTTGGAAACAATTGCAACAATCATTGGGATCCAAGCTACAATTCAGTACTGCCTTCCACCCTCAAACAAATGGTCGGTCTGAAAGAGTCCTTCAAGTTCTAGAAGATATGCTAAGAAGTTGTGTGATTGAATTTGGGATGAACTAGGAAAGGTATCTTCCTCTGGTTGAATTTGCATATAATAACAGTCATTATGTCAGGTTGAATATGTCTCCATTTGAAGCTCTGTATTGAAAAATGTGTAGAATGCCCACGTGTTGGATGGACCATAGTGAAAGGAAATTGGTAGGTCCTAAGTTGGTTTGAGAAACAGAAGAAAAAGTTTCTTTCATCCATAGTCATCTGAAAGCTGCCCAAGATCGTCATAAAGCTTATGCTAATTTGAAAAGGAAAGAGATTTCCTTTGAAGTTGGTGATAGAGTGTTTTTAAAAATTTCTCTTTGGAAGAAAATTATAAGATTTGGTCAGAAAGGAAAATTGAGTCCACAATTTGTAGGGTCATATGAAATTTTAGAGCAAGTTGGACCAATGGCTTATAGGTTGGCTTTACCTCTGGGGTTATCAAAGATTCACAAAGTGTTTCATATGTCTTTGCTAAGAAGATATTGATTAAATCTAAATCATGTTGTGCAGATTGAAGATTTAGAGGTGGAGCCAAATCTGTCATACGAAGAAGATCCTATTTGTATCTTGGCAAGAGAGGTGAAAGAGCTAAGGAATAAGATGATTCCATTGGTGAAAGTATTATGAAGAAATTATAATGCAGAAGAAGCTACTTAGGAATGAAAAATTTTAATGAAAGAGCAGTATCCTCAGCTTTTTCACAGGGTATGGATTTTGAGGATGAAATTTTCTAAGAGAGAATTGTAATAGCCCACCCGACGGAGTGTTCGTATTTGGTTACTATTTGGGATGGTAAATTAAGGATAGATTTGATTAAGTAAAGTATTTGTTGTAGCTAAGTATATAATTCTGTATAATTCACCATTTGACGACTTCTAGTTTGGCGAGCTTTATGGTTTAGCAAACTCTTCTGTTAAGTATCCTCCCACCCCAGATGCTTTGGGCGAACTCGCTATAAGCTTGAATTAGGTCCCATTTTTATTGAATAGCATGGAAATGATTTCAATTAAGTTATTTGATTATTTTAGTTTTAATCAACAATTATGTTAAATTTTATAGTTGTAATACCATATAGCTTGGACCGGGCAACCAAACCGAGTATTAGGTGTTACAGTATCACTGGTTGGCTTGTTTTGTCATTCCAAATTTTAGGTTAATGCCTTAATTCAGATAGTATATGCTGAAACCTCTATAAAAATAATAAATCAAGTTTAAGCCTGTTTTTTATGTAACACCTCATTCCAACAATGGGGTATAACACTCCTAACCCGTATCCGTCACCAGATTAGGGTTACGGAGCATTACCATACAATCGAGAACATTAAAACTTAATATCATTCAATAACATAATTAATTCATAAACCAATAATATGCATACATACCATCCCTAAATCAAGCCCTTGAGGCCCAAAAAAAAACCTTAGAAGCTATTTGGGACCAATTTGAAATCATTTGGAAAGTCTAGGAGAAAGTCACGAAAATTTGGAAACAGAGGTCACACAGAAAGAAACTACGTAGGCAATTAATGCTTAGTAAGCTAATATAAAATAAAACATAACTTACCATTTCATTTGTATAATATAAAACATAAGCATAATATAATCCAAACCATAAGATTGGCATAATTCTATACATTACCATCAATACACAAGTTAGCACACTTGAACATAAATCAAATGAGCCATCCATAATATAAGTCATTTTCCATATGAAATACATCAATTAGTTTGTGCATTCTTTCCATAAGATCATGCTTGATTCTATTTGAATACTTACCTTTTCAATCCCTTTTCTTGCCCGTTGAACCATCTAGAATTTCATCGGATACTCAGGAAAGCTCATACAAAGTGTGCCTTTACATATAACTATAACCTTTCCTTTACATCATTGCTCACACGAGCTGTGAAATAGGCCTACTCACATGAGCTGCGGGTCAGAATTTAAGCTACATGATGCTACTCACACAAGCTGAGGAGTATCCACAACAAATGCAGGACCTCAACCATTGGTAGGACATTCAAGACCATCACCTAAAACATGAAATCCCTAATGACATGTCATTTGTATCCTACGAATTCCTAAGGTTCAATCGGGACTCGATAACCATCATAGCATTGATTTGTTTATACATTGTTCAATTAACATTATAAATAACACAATAACATACAATTTAAATAGCATTAATACGATAATCGTTCATACGAACTTACCTCGATGACTAGGGAATAGAAGTTAAATCGAGTTAATCCCAAGCTTTTGCTTTGCCTCGATCTAGGTCTGTACTTATCTTAATCTAAATGGACAATTTCAATCAATTTAATACTTATAGTATTCAATTTAATCCACATTTCATATTTATACAAAATTACCATTTTGCCCCTAACATTTTACCTTTTCACAATTTAGTCCTTAAGCTCATAAATTGAAATCTAATCATTTTAAATAAAATCCATGTTAATCAGCCATGCAAGGGGCCTTGAAACAACTCATATTTACCATCATATCACAATAAAACCCTAGAATTTATACCATTCACAATTTAGTCCCTAATTCCAAAATTCAATAAAAATCACTTAACAAAACTTGTTTATTTTTCAACAAAGATTCATTATCTACCATTTAACATCAAAAACCATTCAAGAACATTCATGGCATAACCCTCAACCTTTAACAATTTTACAAATTAACCCCGAGCTAGCTAAATTAAGCTAAAACGAACTCAAAAACATAAAAAATCATTAAAAACGAAGCTTAAAAACATACCATGTAATATCCTAAAATTTAGAACTTTATGTGTTGCATTATATCTTGCATTAGGCTAGTTAAATTATTAATTGTGTCTGTTTTAAGGTCCTATGAATGCTCGGGGTTGAATTGGGCCTTAGAAATTTTTTTTATGTTTAAGCACTTTAAGGAGAGAAGGTAAGTGGCATCAATGCTTACGGAAATAAGTGAGTAATTTGCTAGCATAAATGAGCATATGGCAAGGAGGTTGTGGCGTCAAGTGAAGAGCATGGAGGGAAGAGGTTCGAATCCCACCTAGTGCAAAATTTTAATTATTTTTTTTTTGTGTTATCCATCCAAAGTGTCGGCCAAGGCTTTATTTAAGGCAAGGAAGACTTTTTAATTATGGAAAGATGGCTAAGGAAATAAGGTAAGGATGAGGGTAAGGAAAGAAAAGGAAAGAGAAGGGAACATGTTGGCCTATAGTGTGGAAAATGTTTTGGAAAGAGTTTTTGGTCAACACTTATCCTTTTGGCAAAGGTAACACACGGTTTTGTGGGGTAAAGGGGAGTGCCAAAATTCTTTAGGCATTTGGTAAATTTTTGGTGCATGAGAGGTTGTTTTCTCCTTAGCATATTAGTGTCTTCTTTTTCAATTTTCTTTTCCCTCACTTGTCGTAACTCTAAAGCCAATATTGTACAATTTTTCTTTATTTTGGGCCGAAGCACTCAAGCAAATTGTTCATTTTCTTCTCTTTGTGTTGTTTTGCCGAATCACTAAATCCATCTAGTTCATTTTCCTTTAGTGATAGCCGAAACACCCTAATACCTCTTTGTCCATCATCTTTTTTCTTTTCACCCTTTCTTCAATCTTACTCCTTTTCTCTTATACCGACATTTCTTTGTGGCCGAAACTCTTAAGTCCCTTTCTCTCCACTAACCGAATCTTGATCATCCTCTTCTCCATCTTACAAGTTGGACTTTTCTTTCTTGATTAAACCGGGTAAGTGTTTTTATTCAAATCTTTTCATTCTTTTTCTCCTTAGCCGAATGAGTGCCCCTCATTATTTGGTTGTTTCATATTGTTTCTAAACCAAAATGGTGTTTTCCATACTCCCTCATATCTTAATCATTATCTTTTTGTAGTGTAACAGTAGGAAGGCCGAATCTATTACCTTTGACTCATCCGTAGCCATAAGTACAATGGTGGGAATCAGTTTTATAATCATTAAGGTAAGGGATTCGTCATGGTTCATTTTGATCTTTTTCGTTGACCAGTTAGTTTGCTAAACGGAATAGTGGTTGTGACTAATCGTTTGTTTTTAGGAACTAACTTGCTCGATCTATCCACTTGTTGATCATACGGAAATAGTGATAAGCTGAACCTTTTTCCTTAGACAATCGTTTTATATCATCACAATACCGTTTTCGATTACGACTTTTTCCAAATGGAGGCAAATGGAACTGATTTGAAAGGAAAAGTGATTGCAGAACTCAAAAGGGGTGGATTTCCAATTCCTACTCCTAAGTTCAAGCGTAGAGCGGTATCAACGATTCGAGATTTCCCACCAAGTTGTGGACCATCATCCGGTGAGAATAGACAAATCGTGGTCGTTCACGATACTAAGGGTAAGTGTTTCTATGGATCGCTTGATTTAGGTTTAGATTAATAAAAATCTCGTTCAATAGATTAATCGAGTGTAATGGTGTTTTAGGTGACGAAGATCAAGAAGGTTTAATCCTTACCGTAATTAGGTGTGTAATCTCACACCGAAATCCCATAGATTAATGTTTCGATAACATGTTGTATAATAAATCGTTATTATTTTAGGGCTAAAAATTGTAATATGGCATAAAACGAGAAATTTGTTTAAATTACATTATTTCTAGAGATTTGTCAAAATTAGAGTTGATTTATAAAATTACGAAAATACCCTTATGGATTGAATTACGAAAACACCCTCAATGGGCCATTTTTATCAAAATGCCTTAACGGGTTGAATTGCTTGAATATCTTTAAAAGTGTCGAATTACAAAAATGCCCCTATGGGCCGATTTACTAAAATGCCCCTACGAGCCGATTTACTAAAATGCCCTTATGGGCCGAATTGCTAGAATGCTTTAGTGGGTCAAATTACAAAGTTTTATAATTGGTCGAATCACCGTAATAAATTACTGGATTAATGATTGTTGTTAAAATATGTGGATATTATGATTTATTATGTATGTTGCATTTACATATTTTGCATGGGATGGGAAAAATGTTGAAGAGAAGTGTAGCCTGGTGGCTTTGCCACAAAAATGTTTATTATTATGTTTCATTATGATTTCGGTGGCTTGGCCACAATAAAAATATTATAAATGGCAACTTGCCTGCGAATTGGTGTTAGCGGCGGGGTGGGTTGACTTGATCCCCACAGGTGTGATTGGCTAGTCGGGGGTGTGATGGATGGATGGGATGGGTTGCATACATTGCACATATGTACATATTCTGGTATGTAAATGGGCTTAAGCCCAAGTTATTACTAAATGGATTCAGGCCCAGTGGATGACGGTAAGGGGATTATACGCTGAGTTCTAGTAACTCACCCCTTTTCCTTAACCCTTGCAGGTAATGCTCAGCGATGTGGACTTGGGCCATGGATGACTCGGTGGAGGCCATACTTCAGAAATGGTGTTTTTGAACTTTAGCTTTTTATTTCCGTTCACTTTATTACTTTTACTATTTTAGGTTTTTATGTTGTAATAAGGCCTCTGGAATATTTTATTTTGCTTTATGTTTGACGTACTTATTATCTTGCTTGAATTGTTTTAAATGGGAATTTTTCTAAAAACTTAAATAAAGGTTTTCCAAAATAGATTAACAAATGGATTTCATAACAAACTTTTACAAATATTTTAACTCGAAAATTTTCTCTCGAATTATCAACGATATTTTCAAAAGTCACGGTTTATAAGATCTCTCGTTCAAATTATCGATATATCAATCAACCTTCGAGATTAGTAGTATTTTATCATATGTTTCAAATCAAATTTGTTTCTTGATTATAACAAAATAATACCTATTTTAGTACGAATAAAAAGGATTTAACACGTTTTTCTCATGTGACATGTCAGATCCGGTCATAACGCATGGGCCGGGTTTGGGGTGTTACATTTTATGGTATCAGAGCTAGTTGCAAAACTCGGTTGTGGTTTGGGTTAAAAAAGGTTTTCAAAGCTGTTTAAAATTTTAATTTATACATGTATGTTCTAAAGGAAGTATGGCACCACGGGTATCCGGCACCAAGTCAAGTAAGTATATGTTATCATTTTATGATTATGATTATTGTGGTATGACTGTAGAAATACTCTAGAACTTTTAATTTTAGGAGCTGAAACTATAGAGATTGAGCCTATAGGATGCGTTTTGCGAAAACGACTTTACTTCCTATACTTCATAAAATATTGTTTAATAAACACTGAAATAGCATACTGATTCATAAGACTCTTAATCAGATTAAATCGAATTAGCAAATATGAGTGCTAGAGGACGTGGACGCGGTATACGTGGCCGTGGTAGAGGCCGTGGTGCTAGAGTTGTATCTGAGGCATCGGGACATATGCCGGAAATGGACGCACCTGCGTCACCTGTGACTGAAGCTGGGACACATGATCGTATGAGAGAGGACGACGCTCTGTCCCAAGCAATGTTGCGAGTTCTGGAAAGGGTTGCTGGGGCAAGAACTGGGTCAGTAGCTCGTGGGTCAATATCGGAGCGACTCAGATCAAATGGAGCTGAGGTTTTTAGGGGTATCTCGGGTGTAGCCCCAAATGTAGCGGAGTACTGGCTTGAGGCAGTGGAGCAGATCATAGATGATTTGGATTGCACCGCCGAGCAAAAACTGAAAGGAGTAGTATCTTTGCTGAGAAACGAGGCGTATCAGTGGTGGCTCACTGTTCGGGAAGGCACTCAGGCCGATCGTATTACCTGGGAATTTTTTAAAACCGCATTTCAAGGAAAATATGTTGGAGCTAGCTATTTGGATACCCGAAGGAAGGAATTCCTGAATTTGGTCCAAGGAGATAAACTGTGGCAGCATATGAGGCAGAATTTCTGCATCTGAGTCGGTATGCCCGGGGAATAGTGCCGACTGACTACGAATGTTGTGTGCGTTTTGAGGATGGGTTACGCGATGAGTTGCGGGTACTGATAGCCCCAGAGAATGAGAGGAATTTTGCCACAATGGTGGAGAAAGCCAAGATAGTTGAAGAGGTTAAACACTCAGAGCGGCAAAACTGAGACAAGGATAGGGGCAGGAGCAAGAGAGACTCTGGGTACTCAGGTCCTGCTAGAGGTTTTCAGAAGAGGCCCAGGAATGAGGAGCCAGCTCAAGCGAGAGTACAAGCTGCTACTAATCAATTACAGCCATGTGTGGATTGTGGAAAACTTCACTCGGGTGAATGCTGGAAGAGAACCGGTGGTTGTTTCAAATGTGGTTCCAAAGATCATCGGTTTAAGGATTGTCATCGACAGCCTGCTTATACTCAAGGGGTTCATAACAATTTTGCGCAGCCAGCTAGAGGTGCTCAATAGCCGCTGAGAGGCCGTGGGCCAGGTCGAGGTGGTAATGGCATAGGACAAGGTCAGGGTGCACCAGGTAGAGGTACTGGTAATAGGGGTAACGCGAAGGCGAGACAGCCAGGTTTGGTTTATGCAGTCAGACGTTGAGAGGATGGAGATGCATCTGATGTCATAACCGGTACATTTTTCATAGCTAATGTACCTGTTACTGCATTGATAGATATTGGATCCACCCATTCGTATGTTGCTTGTGCTATATCTGGAACCTTGAACATTAGATCTGAGATTACTGCTAGAGAAACAACTGTGATTAGCCCTTTAGGACAGCCGATGGTAGTAAATAAGTTATTTAGGGATGTGCCCATAGAAGTTCAGGGGGAAATATTTCTGGCGGATTTGATGGAACTACCATTCGGCGAGTTCGACCTTATTTTGGGCATGGATTGGCTGGTTAAACACCGTGCGAACTTGGACTGTGCTGCAAAGTAGATGATACTAAGAACTTCGGAGGATAAGGAAGTGATGATGTTAGGTGAAAGAAGAAATTATCTGTCTAATGTGGTATCTGCTTTAAAGGCAGAAAAATTGGTGTGAAAGGGGTGTGGAACGTTCTTAGCCTTCATCAGTGCTTTGGATGCTAAATAGTTGTCGGTAGAGAGCGTTAGAACGGTGAAAGAGTTTTCGGACGTCTTTCCCGAGGTAGAGTTTGGCATTGAGCTGTTGCCAAGAACAGCTCCAGTGTCCATTGCTCCTTATAGAATGGGGCCGAAGGAGTTAGCGGAGCTTAAAGCTCAAATTCAGGAGTTGTTGGATCGCGGATTCATTCGACCAAGTATGTTACCTTGGGGAGCATCGGTCTTGTTCGTTTAAAAAAAGGACGGGTCGATGCGTATGTGCATTGATTATAGATAGTTGAATAAGTTAACAATCAAGAACAAGTATCCGTTGCCGAGAATCGATGATCTGTTCGATCAACTGGGAGGAGCTTCGGTCTTCTTGAAGATAGATTTGAGATCGGGTTATCACCAGCATAAGGTCAAGGAGGCGGATATTCATAAGACTGCGTTTCGAACTCGTTATGGGCATTACGAGTTCTTGGTGATGCCGTTCGGGTTGACAAATGCACCAGCTGCATTTATAGACATGATGAACCAAGTCTTCCAACCCTATTTAGACCAGTTTGTGGTGGTGTACTCGAAGAATTAAGAAGAGCATGATTCGCATCTGCGGGTAGTATTACAGATATTAAGGGAGAAGCAACTGTATGCCAAATTCAGTAAGTGTGAATTTTGGCTGAGGGAAGTGACCTTTTTGGGGAATGTTGTGTCTGCCGAAGGAATTAGAGTTGATCCCCGGAAAGTCGAGGCTGTGTTGGACTGGAAGCCACCGAAGTAAGTGGCTGAAATTCAGAGTTTTCTAGGTTTGGCTGGATATTACAGGCGTTTCGTTGACGGGTTTTCATTGATTGTTGTACCCCTAACTAAGCTGTTGCGTAAGGGAGTATCGTTTGTATGGTCAGATAAGCAGCAAAAGAGCTTTAAGAAATTGAAGAAGATTTTGACAGAAGCACCAGTATTGATTCAACCTGAGGCTGGTAAGGAGTTTATTGTTTATTGTGATGCATCACACACGACCTTGGGATGTGTGTTGATGCAAGGGGGAAAGGTGGTGGCTTATGCATCTCGTCAATTAAGGCCACATGAGATGAACTATCCCACTCACGACTTGGAGTTAGCTGCAGTGGTGTTTGCTCTGAAGATTTGGAGACACTATCTGTACAGTGAGAAGTCGATTATCTATACGAATCATAAGAGTCTGAAGTACCTCCTTACCCAGAAAGAGTTGAACTTAAGACAACGGAGGTGGATAGAACTATTGAAGGATTATGACTTCTCAATTGAGTATCATCCAGGAAAAGCTAACGTAGTGGCTGATGCGTTGAGTCATAAGGTGATATCGGATTTGAGAGCGATGTTCGCTCATCTCAGCCTTTATGAAGATGGTAGCCTGTTAGCCGAACTTCAGGTGAAGCCTGCTTGGGTAAACCAGATTAAGGAACAGCAGTTGATAGATGAAGCGTTGGGTTCTCAACTTCAACAAGTGGAAGGTGGTGAGATAAAGGATTTTGGATTGAATAGTGATGAAATATTGTGTTTTCGTGGAAGAGTTTCTATGCCCAAGGATTCGGAATTGAGACAAATGATTCTGCGTGAGGCGCATAGTAGCCCATATGCTATGCACCCCGGGGGAAACAAAATGTACCGAGACCTCCGTGAGCAGTATTGGTGGCCAGGGTTTAAACGGGAGGTTACTGATTTCGTGAGCAAGTGCTTAACATGTCAGCAGGTGAAGGCGGAACATCAACTGCCGTCGAGGTTGCTACAACCAGTGAAAATTCCATTATGGAAATGAGGAAGGATAATGATGGACTTTGTTAGTGGGTTACCCTTAACGCCTACTAAGAAAGATTCAGTATGGGTGATAGTGGATCAGTTAACGAAGACTGATCATTTCCTACCTGTTCGTACGGATTATTCATTGCAGAAGTTGGCCAAGTTGTATGTAGCAGAGATCGTGAGGTTACATGGGGTACCAGTGTCTATCATATCGGACAAGGATCCTAGGTTTACATGACGGTTTTGGAAAGCCTTACATGAAGCTTTGGGTACAAGGTTAAATTTCAGCATGACATTTTATCCGCAGACAGATGGTCAGTCTGAGAGAGTAATCCAGATTTTAGAAGACATGTTAAGGGGCTGTGTGATCGATTTCAGGGGTAGTTGGTAAGATTTCCTACCACTGGCAGAGTTTGCATACAACAACAGCTACCAATCTAGCATCCAGATGGCACCCTACGAGGCGTTGTATGGTCGTAGGTGTCGTACTCCTACTTGTTGGACTGAGCTGGGGGAGCGACAGTTATTAGGTCCTGAGTTGATCTCGAAGACGGAGGAACAAGTTAAGGTAATTCGGGCTCAGTTAAAAGAAGCTTCATATAGACAAATACCATACGTGGATCTGAAGCGTAAGGATATAGAATTTGCGGTGGGTGATCAGGTCTTTTTAAAGGTCTCACCTTGGAAGAAGATCTTTAGATTTGGACGGAAGGGCAAGTTGAGCCCTAGCTTCATCGGACCATACCGTGTACTGAAACGTGTTGGGCCAGTGGCTTATCAGCTTGAGTTACCTCCGGAGTTAAGTCAGATACATAATGTATTCCATGTCTCTATGTTAAGGCGTTATCGTTCGGATCCATCTCTCATGTTGTACCAGTGGAGGAAGTTGAGTTAAGACCTGACTTGTCTTTTGAAGAGGAGCTAGTACAGATTTTAGATCGGGACGTTAAGGTGCTGAGAAGGAAGTCGGTAATTAGTCAAAGTATTATGGCATAACCACGGATCAGAGGAAGCTACATGGGAACCAGAGGACGCGATTCGGCAACAATATCCTTATCTCTTCTAATCAGGTAAATTTCGATGCTGAAATTTCTTTAAGGGGGTAGAATTGTAACATCCTAAAATTTAGAATTTTATGTGCTGCATTATATCTTGCATTAGGCTAGTTGAATTATTAATTGTGTATGTTTTAAGGTCCTATGAAGGCTCGGGGTTGAATTGGGCCTTAGAAATTTTTTTTATGTTTAAGCACTTTAAGGAGAGAAGGTAAGTGGCATCAATGCGTATGGAAATAAGTGAGTAATTTGCTAGCATAAATGAGCATATGGCAAGGAGGTTGTGGCATCAAGTGAAGAGCATCGAGGCAAGAGGTTCGAATCCCATCTAGTGCAAAATTTTGATTATTTTTTTTGTGTTATCCATCCAAAGTGTCAGCCAAGGTTTTATTTAAGGCAAGGAAGACTTTTTAATTATGGAAAGATGGCTAAGGAAATAAGGTAAGGATGAGGGTAAGGAAAGAAAAGGAAAGAGAAGGGAACATGTTGGCCTATAGTGTTGAAAATGTTTTGGAAAGAGTTTTTGGTCAACACTTATCCTTTTGGCAAAGGTAACACACGGTTTTTTGGGGTAAAAGGGAGTGCCGAAATTCTTTAGGCATTTGGTAAATTTTTTGTGCATGAGAGGTTGTTTTCTCCTTAGCATATTAGTGTCTTCTTTTTCAATTTTCTTTTCCCTCACTTGCCGAAACTCTAAAGCCAATATTGTGCACCATTTTTCTTTGTTTTGGGCCGAAACACTCAAGCAAATTGTTCATTTTCTTCTCTTTGTGTTGTTTTGCCGAATCACTAAATCCATCTAGTTCATTTTCTTTTGGTGATAGCCGAAACACCCTAATACCTCTTTGTCCATCATCTCTTTTCTATTTCACCCTTTCTTCAATCTTTCTCCTTTTCTCTTATACCGACATTTCTTTGTGGCCGAAACTCTTTGGTCCCTTTCACTCCACTAATCGAATCTTGATCATCCTCTTCTCCATCTTACAAGTTGGACTTTTCTTTCTTGATTAAACCGGGTAAGTGTTTTTATTCAAATCTTTTCATTCTTTTTCTCCTTATCCGAATGAGTGTCCCTTATTATTTGGTTGTTTCATATTGTTTCTAAACCGAAATGGTGTTTTCCATACTCCCTAATATCTTAATCGTTATCTTTTTGTAGTGTAATAGTGGGAAGGTCGAATCTATTACCTTTGACTCATCCGTAGCCATAAGTACAATCGGTGGGAATCGGTTTTATAATCATTAAGGTAAGGGATTCGTCATGGTTCATTTTGATCTTTTTTGTTGACCGGTTAGTTTGCTAAACGGAATAGTGGTTTTGACTAATCGTTTGTTTTTAGGGACTAAATCGCTCGATCTATCCACTTGTTGATCATACGGAAATAGTGGTAAGCCGAACCTTTTTCCTTAGACAATTGTTTCATATCATCGTAATATCGTTTTTTTATTACGACTTTTTCCAAATGGAGGCAAGTGGAACCGATTTGAAAGGCAAAGTGATTGGAGAACTCAAAAGGGGTGGATTTGCGATTCCTACTCCTAAGTTCAAGCGTAGAGCTGTATCGGTGATTCGAGATTTCCCACCGGGTTGTGGACCATCATCCGGTGAGAATAGACAAATCGTGGTCGTTCATGATACTAAGGGTAAGCGTTTCTATAGATCGCTTGATTTAGATTTAGAGTAATAAAAATCTCGTTCAATAGATTAAGCAAGTGTAATGGTGTTTTAGGTGCCGAAGATCAAGAAGGATTAATCCTTACCGTAATCAAGTGTGTAATCTCACACCGAAATAATGTTTCGATAACATGTTGGATAATAAATCGTTATTATTTTAGGGTTAAAAACCGTAATATGGCATAAAACGAGAAATTTGTTTAAATTACATTATTTCTAGAGATTTGTCAAAATTGGAGTTAATTTTTAAAATTACGAAAATGCCCTTATGGGCCGAATTACGAAAATACCCTTAATGGGTCGTTTTTATCAAAATGCCTTTATGGGTCGAATTGCTTGAATATCTTTAAAAGTGTTGAATTAAGAAAATGCCCCTATGGGTCGATTTACCAAAATGCCCCTATGGGCCGATTTACTAAAATGCCCCTATGGGTCGAATTGCTAGAATGCTTTAGTGGGCCAAATTACAAAGTTCTATAATTGGCTGAATCACCGTAATAAATTGCTGGATTAATGATTGTTGTTAAAATATGTGGATATTATGCTTTATTATATATGTTGCATTTACATATTTTGCATGGAATGGGAAAAATGTTGAAGAGAAGTGTAGCCTGGTGGTTTTGCCACAAAAATGTTTATTATTATGTTTCATTATGATTTCGGTGGCTTGGCCACAATAAAAATATTATAAATGGCAACTTGCCTGCGAATTGGTGTAAGCGGCGGGGTGGGTTGACTTGATCCCCACAGGTGTGATTGGCTGGTCGGGGTGTGATGGATGGATGGGCTGGGTTGCATACATTGCACATATGTATATATTCTGGTATGTAAATGGGCTTAAGCCCAAGTTATTACTAAATGGATTCAGGCCCAGTGGATGACGGTAAGGGGATTATACACTGAGTTCTAGTAACTCACCCCTTTTCCTTAACCCTTGCAGGTAATGCTTAGTGATGTGGACTTGGGCCATGGATGACTCGATGGAGGCCATACTTTAGAAATGGTGTTTTTGAACTTTAGCTTTCTATTTCTGTTCACTTTATTACTTTTACTATTTTGGGTTTTTATGTTGTTATAAGGCCTCTGGAATTTTTTATTTTGCTTTATGTTTGACGTACTTATTATCTTGCTTGAATTGTTTTAAATGGAATTTTTCTAAAAACTTAAATAAAGGTTTTCCAAAATAGATTAACAAATGGATTTGATAACAAACTTTTACAAATATTTTAACTCGGAAATTTTCTCTCGAATTATCAACGATATTTTCAAAAGTCGCGGTTTATAAGATCTCTAGTTCAAATTATCGATTTATCAATCAACCTTCGAGATTAGTAGTATTTTATCATATGTTTCAAATCAAATTTGTTTTCTTGATTATAACAAAATAATACCTATTTTAGTACGAATAAAAAGGATTTAACACATTTTTCTCATTGACATGTCAATCCGGTTATAACGCGTGGCCGGGTTTGGGGTGTTACATACCATGCATGAAGAAAGTGTGAAACCGAAACTTCCCTTTCCATAAATGGTTGTTTTCGGTTTTGAGATTGAAAAATAAGAAAGATGATAGCCTTTTTCCTTTTTCTTTGTTTAATATTTACTTTAATTATCAAATTACTAAATTAACCTTAATCTTTAACTTTAAAAATCACTTAAACTATGTCCATATATGTCCACTAACTTTAAGAATGGTAAAATTACCATTTAAGTCCATTTACTTTCATTTCCATAGTCATTTAATCCTTTTCACTTATAGAACTCAACTTGTAACATCCTAAAAGTTAGAGCATTTTCTTATTATTTGTTTTGGCTCGGGTATGAATTTTGTGTGTTTAGCATAGTCTTGTGAAGGCTTGATTTTATTTATGACGCTAGAATAATTCTTAGTATTGTATATTTAGTGAAGTGGATTAGGTGAACCTGACACTTAAGTTAATTTAAGTGTTAAATTCTAGCACAAGAGGAGTTAGTGGCAAAGTGGTTATGACGTATGGAAGGTTGCTTGAGGAAAGTGGTTCGAGTTGCATGGATTACATTGGGAAGACTTTATTTTATGCATATTAGCATTAAGTGTCGGTCAAGCTCTAATTATGGTAGGTTGGACTTTCAATTTTTATGGCAAGTTGAATATTAGTTTAGGAAAGCATGTATTTTGGGATAAGAATCTTAAGATTATGGAAGGATGGGGGGACAAAGGGCTTGGATGATGGAGAGTGTTTTGGAAACTATTCTAAGGCCTTTAGTTCATGTATGTGGACGGCATGTGTGGCTAGGGGGGTGGCCGAACGTTGATAGGAAGTTGGGGGGGAAATTGGTTGGTATTTTTGCATTTTGTGCATCATTTTGCTTTTTCTCTTCCTCTCCAAATCTTACCTCCTTAGCCGAATGTACCTTGATCTTTAGGTGCAATTTTGTTATGTTTTAGCTCTCATTTTTCTTGGAACCAAATCCTATTTTCTTCTTTCATTTTTCCTCGTGAAACCGAAACTACATTTGAACTTTGTGCACTTTTCTTCTTGGGTAAACTAGGTGTTGGCTGAACCTCTTACTCCCATTTCTCTCTTTTCTTTCTTTTGATATTGTTCAAAATCACATTTCTTTTTACTTTTCTTAGCCGAATCTTCCTTCTCCCCATCTCTCTTTTCTTTTCTTTTCTTTCACTTTTGCTCAAAACCGAAAACATCGCTCTCCCATTTCAATTTCTTTCTTTTTCTTCCTTTTTCCTTTCTCTTTCTTCACTCTAGCCAAAATTCTCTTGATCATTTAATCAGATTGCCAAAACTTCCCATTCTCTTTTTGATTTGTCTTGGCCGAATATCATCAAGGGTAGATTTCTAAGTGTTCATCTATAATCGATTTTGGAAGATAGGTAAGTGTTTTGGCCGAAATTCTTTTCTATTTTCTCTATTGATTCTTATGAGGGCAAAAGCCAAATTTTGGGTATATGATAGTAAGATTCTAACCATAGGGACTTATTTCTTTTAGGCTCTTCGGATTTTGGAAGTAATCAATTTCGGTAAGTCAAGTGGTAAGTTTGTGTTGGTTCTTTATTCTTTAAATGGATGTAAAGCCGAAGGCTATGGTGAATAAGGATTGTTGTTGGCCGAATGGTCTATGGTAATGATTTTAGTAATGGCCGAATGTAGGGCAAGGAAATCGAGTGCTGTAGATCAGGTCTTCAGGATTTAGTGCTTGCGTTAGTGTCAGGTGTGTATCTTACACACTTTATAACTCGGTAATGTATATGTATATATTCTAAATATACTAATCATGTTATTAAAGTGGGAAACTATGAGATCTTGATATGATACCGTAACGGTATGAGCAATGAATCGGGTAAGTCCGTTTCAATATGACTTTTGCAATATGATGCATGATGATACGATTTATGATATATTTGCCAAGTGATTTCTAATAAAATATAATGGCATGATTTGTTTAAATGTTACATTGGTTTGGGTGATATGAGAGGAGGGGGAAGGATTTGATATCCGTGTCTTTGGGACACCAGAGGTTTGGCACCTCCAGTGGTTTGGTCCCATAATAATATTTCGTGTCTTTGGGACACCAGAGGTTTGGCACCTCATAGCGACTCGTCCCAGTGGTTTCGCACCACCGTGGGTTGGCCCCATATTTGATGTATTGGGATTGTCGCCAGTGATTTGGTATCACACGTGGGTTGGCCCCACACCTGGATCGTTGATATTTTGTGTCTTTGGGACACCAGAGGTTTGGCACCTCATAGCGACTCGTCCCAGAGGTTTCACACCACCGTAGGTTGGCCCCACATTGATGAATTGGGATCGTCACCAGTGATTTGGTATCACACGTGGGTTGGCCCCACAACTTGATTATTCGTGACTTTGGGTCACCAGTGATTTGGCATCACATTATTGGATATCGTGACTTTGGGTCACCAGTGGTTTGGCACCACCAGTGGTTTGGTACCACACGGGGTAGAAAAGGAGTTATGGATGGCTAGGTTGGGTGCATTTTATATATATTGCTCAATTATAAATTGTGTAAGTATGTTGCATCAACCGGGGGAAGGATTTATGCACTGAGTCTTAGTGACTCACCTTCTCCCTTATCTTTTCAGGTGATTCGTAAAATCGCGGATGAGGAGTCGGATGAACTCGAGGAGGCCATGCAATAAAAATTCGGTTTTATAAGAACTTCGATTTGGGTACTTTATTTTATCTTAATTTGGTTTACATCTTTATTTGGATTTCTAATAAGGCCTTTTTAATTATGTTTTTGGATCATTTATATGTTTTGGACTTGTTTTAAATATGGCTTAGAAATTACATGGTTGATATATTAATTTGAGCACAAAGTTTTCTAAACTACAAAACGAAATGGTTTTCAAAACGTTACCATCGGGTAAAATAAATCATTTGATAATATTTAATAACTTAAGTGTTTTCGATAACTCATACGATTTTTCCAAAACTTAAGTTTCCAAATTTCAGTTAGAAACGGTTTTCAAACTAATCGCTTGGGTTTCCTTTAAAATTATAATTAGTTTTCTAATCTATGGATTTTCAACTAGGTTCTAAAGATTTATTTACGGAATTTTAAATTAAATTATCAGTTTTTAACTTATTATACACTTGTTTTCTACAAATATAGAACAACAAAGAGTTTTTCACTAAAATTTAATCGTTAACTCGAATATCTTCAAAACGTTTTCCTCTGTGGCATACCAGATTCGGTCATGGCGTATTGACCGGGTTTGGGGTGTTACAAATTGGTATAATAGCTAAGTTCAAAAGCTCGGCTGTGGGCCCGAGGCCCAAAATGTTTTAAAGTATGATTTTAAAGGTTTTGTTTGAAATTATTTGATTCGAAAAGCATGGCACCGAGTCTCCGGCATCGATCCGCCTGGGTAAGTACTTTAAACTGTTGATCTTGATGATATGATGATGATGGCATAACTGTATAGTAGTAGGAACTACTCTAGAGACTCAAAACTATAGGTTGGATGTACTCGCGAAACAACTTCTTATTAAAATTATTCATAAAATTGTGTTTTAAAGATAGTGGAATGATGTCTAAGCATAAAACTTTTAAATCAGATAAGTCGAGACTTTAGACATGAGCACTCGAGGTCGGGGTCGTGTTATGCGTGGACTCGGTCGAGGTAGGATGGCTGTGTCTGAGCTCGTGAGGTCTGGTCAAGGATCCGAAAATGAGGTACCACCACCACCACCAGCGGTTGGAGTTGAGCATCAGGATCAAACGGGGGATGACGCAGTGTCTCAGGCGATGCTACGAGTTCTTGAGAGGGTAGCTAGAGTAGGTGGAGGCGCGGGAGCTCAGAAATCTGTACCTGAGCGACTCCGAGCCAATGGAGCTGAGGTATTTCGGGGTGTTTCGGGTGTAGCTCCCAGTACGACTGAGTATTGGTTAGAGGCGACGGAGCGAATCATGGATGATCTGGATCTGAATGCTGAGGAAAAGCTGAAAGGGATAGTGTCGCTTCTTCGGGATGAGTCATATCAGTGGTGGCTCACGGTGAGGAATAGTGCTGCGGCGGAGGATCTCACTTGGGACTATTTTAAGGCAGCATATCAGAAGAAATATATTGGGTCTAGTTACATTGATGCGTAGCGTAAGGCATTTCTGAGTTTGGTCCAGGGGAGTAAGTCCGTATCAGAATATGAGGCAGAGTTCTTAAGATTGAGCCGGTATGCTGGAGGTATCGTGGCTTCGGAGCACGAGCGATGTGTTCGGTTCGAGGACGGTTTGAGAGATGAGCTGAGGTTGCTGATTACTCCACATCAGGAGCGAGAGTTTGTCGCGTTGGTTGAAAAGACTAAGATAGCTGAAGGGATAAAGGAATCTGTAAGGCAGAGTCACGACAGGAATAAGCATAAGAGAGGTTTTGGATCATCTGGGTCAGCCGGTAATTCTCAGAAGAGGGTTAGGCAAAGTGGGCCGAATCAATCTGGAAGGCCTATTACTGCTAATCAGGGACCAGCAAAGTGTAACCGATGTGGAAAATTTCATTGGGGCGAATGTTGAACCGGAGGGAAAGGATGTTTTGAGTGTGGCTCGCTGGAGCATCGTGTGAGGGACTGTCCACGTAAGCTAGCCAGGAATCAGACTGAGGGTCAAGGTCGTGCTCAGTTCAGAAAGGAGGGACCGTCACCGCAGAGAGGTCGTGGTAATGGTAGAGGAGGTAATGGTTCTGGTCGAGGCCGCGAAACATCGGGCAGAGGTGCAGGCAGCACTGAGGCAAGACAGCCTGGGTTGGTGTATGCAGCGAGATGTCGAGAGGAGGGCGACGCACCGGACGTCATAATCGGTACGTTCTTAATCTTTGGTGTACCATATACTGCTTTGATAGATGTGGGTTTGACGCATTCGTATGTTGCTAGTAGCATAGTAGAGACCATGCACCTAGACTCTGAGACTGCTTCTAGGAGGATGACAGTAATTAGCCCTCTAGGTCACTCTGTAGAAGTAAATAAGCTGTATAGAGATGTACCCCTAGAACTCCAAGGGGTAGTGTTTGTAGCTGATTTGATGGAACTGCCGTTTGGGGAGTTCGATTTGATTCTTGGGATGGACTGGTTGGTCAAGTATCAAGCAAGTTTGGATTGCGCTGCTAAGCGCATGGTTTTGAAGACAGCTGAGGGTAAAGAGGTGGTCATGATAGGTAATAGAAGAGATTATCTATCCAACGTGGTATCAGCGTTGAAAGCTGTGAAGATGGTCAGGAAGGGCTGTGAGGCATATGTAGTCCATGTGTGTGCGTTGGAGGCTAAGGAGTCTACTGTAGAGAATGTCCGAACGGTAAAGGATTATGCTGACGTATTTCCAGAAGAACTTCCGGGACTGCCTCTGGATCTTGAAGTCGAATTTAGTATAGATCTGTTACCCGGAACTGGGCCAGTGTCTATCGCTCCGTATAGGATGGCACCGAAGGAATTGATGGAATTAAAGGCTCAGATTCAAGAGTTGTTGGATTGAGGTTTCATTCGACCAAGTGTTTCACCTTGGGGAGCGCCGGTACTTTTTGTCAAGAAGAAGGATGGTACGATGCGGATGTGTATTGACTACCGCCAGTTGAATAAGCTGACGATCAAAAACAAGTATCCTTTGCCGAGGATAGATGACTTGTTTGATCAGCTTAAAGGGGTAGCGGTTTTCTCCAAGATTGATTTAAGGTTTGGATATCATCAGCTAAAGGTGAAAGAGGCTGATATCCATAAGACGGCATTTCGCACTCGGTATGGGCACTACGAGTTTCTGGTAATGCTGTTTGGGTTGACTAACGCGCCGGCAGCATTCATGGACATGATGAATCGGGTATTCCAGCAGTTTTTGGATCAGTTTGTTGTGGTATTTATAGACGATATTTTGGTTTACTCCAAGTCAGAGGAGGAGCATGATGCGCATTTGCGAGTAGTATTGCAGATTCTGAGGGAAAAGCAGCTTTATGCTAAATTTAGTAAGTGCGAGTTCTGGCTTAGGGAGGTGACTTTCTTGGGTCACGTAGTATCAGCTGAGGGGATTAGAGTGGATCCTCGAAAGATCGAAGCGGTGTTGGATTGGAAGCCATCTAAGTCAGTGGCTGAGATTCGGAGTTTTCTGGGTCTGGCGGGGTATTACCGAAGATTTGTGGAAGGATTTTCTTTGATCGCAGCACCTATGACCAAGTTGTTGAGGAAAGGAGTTTCATTTGTGTGGGCTGAGAAGCAACAAGAAAGTTTCGACAAGTTGAAGAAGATTCTGACTGAAGCTCCGGTTTTAATTCAGCCCGAGGCAGGCAAGGAATTCACGGTTTACTGTGACGTATCACATACTGGTTTGGGATGTGTGTTGATGCAAGAAGGGAAGGTAGTGGCTTATGCATCTCGACAGTTGAGACCACATGAAGTTAATTATCCGACGCATGACCTGGAGTTAGCTGTAGTGGTTTTCGCTTTGAAGATATGGAGACACTATTTGTACGGAGAGAAGTCGATAGTCTACACGGATCACAAGAGTCTTAAGTATCTTTTGACTCAGAAGGATTTGAACTTGAGGCAACGTAGATGGACTGAGTTGTTAAAGGACTACGACTGTTCGATTGAATATCATCCGGGCAAGACTAACGTGGTGGCAGACGCGTTGAGCCGTAAGGTTGTATCAGATTTAAGATCGATGTTTGCTCGTCTTAGTTTGTATGACGATGGGAGTCTTTTGGCAGAATTACAAGTCAAGCCGACTTGGTTAGAGCAGATCAAGGAAAAACAGTTAGAGGATAATGGTTTGAATGATCGGAGGTTGCAGGTTCAGAATGGTGGTTTAGAGGATTATAGTTTGTCCAGTGATGGAGTATTATGTTTTCAAGGGAGAGCTTGTATGCCGAAGGATGTTGAGTTGAGGCAAAGAATTCTTCGTGATGCACATAGCAGCCCATATGCTATGCATCCTGGAGGTAGCAAGATGTATCGGGATTTAAGAGAGCAGTTTTGGTGGCCAGGTCTGAAGCGGGAGGTGACCGAGTTTGCGGGTAAATGTCTGACGTGTCAGCAGGTCAAGGCTGAACATCAGTTGCCGTCTGGGTTACTTCAGCCGGTGAAGATTCCACAGTGGAAGTGGGAAAGGATCGCTATAAACTTTGTCAGTGGATTACCTCTTACACCTAGTAAGAAGGACTCAGTTTGGGTGATTGTGGATCGTTTGACTAACTCAGCTCATTTCATTCCAGTAAGGGTGGATTACTCGCTTCAGAGGTTAGCTAAGTTGTATGTGGCGGAGATAGTGAGGTTGCACGGTGTGCCAGTGTCGATCATCTCAGATAGAGATCCTAGATTTACGTCGAGGTTTTGGAGAGCGTTACATCAGGCTTTGGGTACGCGGTTGGATTTCAGTACGGCATTTCATCCACAGTCTGACGGGCAGTCGGAAAGGGTCATACAGATTTTAGAGGATATGTTGAGAGGTTGTGTTTTGGACTTCAGAGGCAGCTGGGAAGTGTTTTTGCCATTAGCTGAGTTCGTATACAACAATAGTTATCAGGCAAGCATTAAGATGGCACCATATGAGGCGTTGTATGGTAGGAGGTGTCGCACACCTACATGCTGGACAGAGTTGGGTGAGCGTCAGATGTTAGGACCAGAATTGGTTGCAGAAACTGAAGATAAGGTGAAGTTGATTCAGGCTCGTTTGAAGGAAGCTTCGGATAGGCAGAAGTCTTATGCCGATCTCAAGCGGAGGGATATAGAGTTTGCCGTGGGTGACAAAGTTTTTCTGAAGGTTTCGCCATGGAAGAAAGTGTTAAGATTTGGGAGAAAAGGCAAGTTAAGTCCAAGGTTTATTGGGCCGTTTAAGGTGTTGAGACGAGTGGGACCAGTAGCTTATCAGCTCGAGTTACCAGCCGAGCTGAGTCAGATTCACGATGTGTTCCATGTCTCCATACTTAGACGCTATCGTTCTGATCCATCGCATGTCATGGCAGTAGAGGAAATAGAGGTGAGTCCAGATTTGACGATAGAAGAAGAACCTGTGCAGATTCTAGATCGAGATGTGAAAGTTTTACGTAGGAAGTCAGTTTCTTTAGTGAAGGTTTTATGGCGAAATCATGGCGTAGAAGAAGCTACTTGGGAACCGGAGGATGCGATGAGGCAGCAGTACCCTCAACTCTTTTGATCAGGTAATTTCGAGGACGAAATTTTCTTAAGGGGGTAGAATTGTAACATCCTAAAAGTTAGAGTATTTTCTTATTATTTCTGTTGGCTCGGGTATGAATTTTGTGTGTTTAGCATAGTCTTGTGAAGGCTTGATTTTATTTATGAAGCTAGAATAATTCTTAGTATTGTATATTTAGTGAAGTGGATTAGGTGAACCTGACACTTAAGTTAATTTAAGTGTTAAATTCTAGAACAAAAGGAGTTAGTGGCAAAGTGGTTATGATGCATGGAAGGTTGCTTGTGGAAAGTGGTTCGAGTTGCATGGATTACATTGGGAAGACTTTATTTTATGCATATTAGCATTAAGTGTCGGTCAAGCTCTAATTATGGTAGGTTGGACTTTCAATTTTTATGGCAAGTTGAATATTAGTTTAGGAAAGCATGTATTTTGGGATAAGAATCTTAAGATTATGGAAGGATGGGGGGACAAAGGGCTTGGATGATGGAGAGTGTTTTGGAAACTATTCTAAGGCCTTTAGTTCATGTATGTGGACGGCATGTGTGGCTAGAGGGGTGGCCGAATGTTGATAGGAAGTTGGGGGGAAATTGGTTGGTATTTTTGCATTTTGTGCATCATTTTACTTTTTCTTTTCCTCTCCAAAGCTTACCTCCTTAGCCGAATGTACCTTGATCTTTAGGTGCAACTTTGTTATGTTTTAGCTCTCATTTTTGTTGGAACCAAATCCTATATTCTTCTTTCATTTTTTCTTTTGAAACCGAAACTACATTTAAACTTTGTGCACTTTTCTTCTTGGGTAAACTAGGTGTTGGCCGAACCTCTTACTCCTATTTCTCTCTTTTCTTTCTTTTGATATTGTTCAAAATCACATTTCTTTTTTACTTTTCTTGGCCGAATCTTCCTTCTCCCCATCTCTCTTTTCTTTTCTTTTCTTTCACTTTTGCTCAAAACCGAAAACATCCCTCTCCCATTTCAATTTCTTTCTTTTTCTTCCTTTTTCCTTTCTCTTTCTCCACTCTAGCCGAAATTCTCTTGATCATTTAATCATATTGCCGAAATTTCCCATTCTCTTTTTGATTTGTCTTGGCCGAATATCATCAAGGGTAGATTTCTAAGTGTTCATCTATAATCGGTTTTGGAAGATAGGTAAGTGTTTTGGCCGAAATTCTTTTCTATTTTCTCTATTGATTCTTATGAGGGCAAAAGCCAAATTTTGGGTATATGATAGTAAGATTCTAACCATAGGGACTTATTTCTTTTAGGCTCTTCGGATTTTGGAAGCAATCAATTTCGGTAAGTCAAGTGGTAAGTTTGTGTTGGTTCTTTATTCTTTAAATGGATGTAAAGCCGAAGGCTATGGTGAATAAGGATTGTTGTTGGGCGAATGGTCTATGGTAATGATTTTAGTAATGGTCGAATGTCGGGCAAGGAAATCGAGTGCTGTAGATCGGGTCTTCGGGATTTAGTGCATGCATTAGTGTCAGGTGTGTATCTTACACACTTTATAACTCGGTAATGTATATGTATATATTCTAAATATACTAATCATGTTATTAAAGTGGGAAACTATGAGATCTTGATATGATACCGTACGGGTATGAGCAATGAATCGGGTAAGTCCGTTTCAATATGACTTTTGCAATATGATGCATGATTGTAACACCCCAAACCCAGCCAATACACCACGACCGAATTTGGTATGTTACGGGGAAAAATGTATTTGAGAGGTTTAGGTTTCCGGTTAAAAGTTTGATGAAAACTCTTTTTGTATATTTTGTTCTTGTAGAAATCTTGGGCATGATTGTTTAAAAAGCGATAGTGCATTTGAAAATCTGGAAATTTTGAAAACTTAGTTGAATCTACAAGTAAAACAAATCTATCTCATTTAGAAATTCGAGTAGTTCCCTTTTTGTTGCTTAAGAACATTTTTAACTTAGTGTGGGCAAAATCTCAAGTTTGGAAAACATTTGGGTTTCATTCATTTTAAATTACAGCGTGATACCCGATGGTAAAGTTTAAAACATATCGATTTGTAGTTTGAAAACCTTATCTTTCCAAGTTTTAGCAAAATTTTAACCCAATAGTTTGTTAAGGCATATTTGAAATCCAATCTAAGCATATAAATAACAAAAACATAACTTTAAAATACCTTTTACAATCCAATTAAACCAAATGAAAATAAGACAAATAAAGTACCAAGTTTAAATCAGTGTAACTCCGTATTTATTCATGGCATGATCACCTCGAGTCCATCTCGGCTCCACGTCCGCAACTAAGTGTCACCTGAAATGACAAAGGAGAAGGTGAGTCGCAAGACTCAGTGCATAAATCCCCCTCCCGTTATATGCAACATACTAACACACATCATAACAAAGCAATACAATTAATGCACCCGATCCTAACCATCCATAACACCTTGTCTACCCCGTGTGGTACCAAACCACTGGTGGTGCCAAACCACTAGTGACCCAAAGTCACGATATCCATCAATGTGGTGCCAAACCACTGGTGACCCAAAGTCACGAATAGTCCATCTGTGGGGCCAACCCACGTGTGATACCAAATCACTGGCGACGATCCCGTATCTCAAAAGTGGGGCCAACCCACGGTGGTGCTAAACCACAGGGACGAGTCGCTATGAGGTGCCAAACCTCTGGTGTCCCAAAGACACAAGTGTGATACCAAATCACTGGTGACCGTAGTCACGAATCAAATGATGGGGCCAACCCATCGTGTGATACCAAATCATTGACGTCAATCCCGTAATATCAACCGTGGGGCCAACCCACTGTGGTGCTAAGCCACTGGGACGAGACGCTATGAGGTGCCAAACCTCTGGTGTCCCAAAGACACAAATATCATCTGTGGTACCAAACCACTGGAGGTGCCAAACCTCTGGTGTCCCAAAGACACGGATATCATATTCCCCCTCCTCTCATATCACCCACAACATATCATACCGACTTACGTAAAGTATGCAATCATGCAAATCATGCTATCATGCTTAATGTTGCATCTCATAACACATACATCATATCAATAACAGAACTCGTAATGAAACGGACTTACCCGAATCCGTGCACATACCCCATCGGGTTTCATATCAATCATCATACTGTTTTGGTCTTAATAGGCAATCAGGTTTATTAAACATATTACTAAGTAAAAAGTGTGTTAGTTTACACACCTGTTAACACGCAAGCTTAATCCTAAAGAACCTATCTAAGACCCTCGAATACCTTGCTCCTATAATCGGCCAAACAAGAGATTAGCCACTTATACCATTCGGCCAAAACCCACAACCCAAGAGGGCTAACACTTAAACCCTTACCTTGCAAATGGTTTGGTTTCCTACCAAATCCCGAACTAACAATGGTTCCTCTGACAATCGGCCACACCCTATTAAGAAGAACGATTAATCCTTTAGAGACTTGGCTAAATGAAACTAAGAGAATATACTAATAGAACCAACTTCTTACCATCACTTACCAAACGATCAACCAAAGGTAAAGGCTTCGCTTGACTGCTTCGAAATTCCGGATGCCCTATAATGAAATCGGTTCAACACAAGAGATTAACTCCTTACACAAATGCCAAAAATCGGCTCTTAACCAAACCAAAAACGACCAAGAACAAGGGAGGAGAGAAATGGCCATTCGGCCAAGCACTTACCTAACTCCAATCGATTGAAAACACTGAACCCAACACGATCAACACCCTTCTAATATTCGGCCAAGATGAAAAACTATTAGGAGAGGGGAGATTCGACAACCACTTTAAACAAAAAGGAAAAGAGGATTCGGCTTCAGGTGTTTAACCCACTTATGTTCGGCTTTGAGTGAAAGAAAGGAAGAGTAGAGATGAGAAGAAATGGAGGTTATGGCAATAGGGTTTGAGAGAAGAAAGAAAGTTTAAGGGAACAAGTTGAGAGGGTTTCGGCTCAAGAGAAATGGGGAAACAAATGGAGAATTCGGTTTAGAAGGCAAGGTAAGTTTCGGCACAAGTGTTCTAAGAGAAAAGAATGAAAATATGAGAAGAGGAAGGTAGCTAGTTTCGGCAACAAAAGAGATTACAGGGAATACATGCACAAAATCGGCTAGATGCCCAAAAGAAAAGTCGGCAAGGTATGGTTGCTTTGGACTTTCGGTTTCAAGTAAAACAAAAGAGAGACTTACTTCAAAATTCGGCTTTGGTATGACAAAAGAAGAAGTTTGCTTAGACACCAAAAATGACCGAAAATGCACCAAAAGTAAAGTGAAATTCGGCACTCCCCATTCCCACACTTACCAAACCGGCCACTCCCCCCAAAATCTCTCCAACATTCAGCCACCACCTCTAAGCACTCCCATCCACTAGTTCAAAGTTGTTTGAACTAGTCAACCTCCTAATTTCACTCTCCACCCACCATTCAAGATGGTTGACTTGGTCTATGGCAGAGTTTGAACTGCACACTACTTCTCCTCCTCTATGCCGTCAAAATGGAAGCAAAATGTGAGCATTCTACAGCTTGAACACAGGACCTCTTCCCCCTACAAGTGACGCCAACCCAAGCTCCAAGTGGCGCCTATCTTGCCACTCCACCAGCTCATTTCTTGTGCCAACATTCACCAAATAATACCTATAAACCCCAGCTCCCTCAGCTCCTCTCACCTAAGCCTAAAATTAAAATTTTTCCTATCACTCAGGCATATCTCAGGCTTACAACTAAGCCCCAAAACATCAAAAACAACAACATCGCAGACCAAACACATGCAAACAATGCCACAACAAAATAGCCCCTAACCCGGGATATTACAATGATGATACGATTTATGATATATTTGCCAAGTGATTTCTAATAAAATATAATGGCATGATTTGTTTAAATGTTACATTGGTTTGGGTGATATGAGAGGAGGGGGAAGGATTTGATATCCGTGTCTTTGGGAAACCAGACGTTTGGCACCTCCAGTGGTTTGGTACCACAATAATATTTCGTGTCTTTGGGACACCAGAGGTTTGGCACCTTATAGCGACTCGTCCCAGTGGTTTCGCACCACCGTGGGTTGGCCCCACATTTGATGTATTGGGATTGTCGCCAGTGATTTGGTATCATACGTGGGTTGGCCCCACACCTGGATCGTTGATATTTTGTGTCTTTGGGACACCAGAGGTTTGGCACCTCATAGCGACTCGTCCCAGTGGTTTCACACCACCGTGGGTTGGCCCCACAACTTGATTATTCGTGACTTTGGGTCACCAGTGATTTGGCATCACATTATTGGATATCGTGACTTTGGGTCACCAGTGGTTTGGCACCACCAGTGGTTTGGTACCACACGGGGTAGAAAAGGAGTTATGGATGGCTAGGTTGGGTGCATTTTATATATATTGCTCAATTATAAATTGTGTAAGTATGTTGCATCAACCGGGGGAAGGATTTATGCACTGAGTCTTGGTGACTCACCTTCTCCCTTATCTTTTCAGGTGATTCGTAAAATCACGGATGAGGAGTCGGATGAACTCGAGGAGGCCATGCAATAAAAATTTCGGTTTTATAAGAACTTCGATTTGGGTACTTTATTTTATCTTAATTTGGTTTACATCTTTATTTGGATTTGTAATAAGGCCTTTTTAATTATGTTTTTGGATCATTTATATGTTTTGGACTTGTTTTAAATATGGCTTAGAAATTACATGGTTGATATATTAATTTGAGCACAAAGTTTTCTAAACTACAAAATGAAATGGTTTTCAAAACGTTACCATCGGGTAAAATAAATCATTTGATAATATTTAATAACCTAAGTGTTTTCGATAACTCATACAATTTTTCCAAACTTAGGTTTCCAAATTCAAATAGTAACGATTTTCAAATTTACCATTCGGGTTCTTTTAAAATGCAACTAAGTTTTAAAGATTTACTTACGGGATTTTAAAAGTAATCCATCGATTTTTAACTAATTATGCACCTGCTTACTAAAATTTAATCGTTAACTCGATTTTCTTCAAGACGTTTTCCTCTGTGGCATGTCAGATTCAGTCATGGCGTATTGACCGGTTTTGGGGTGTTACACAACTTTTGCACCTTTTACGATTTGGTCCTTTTTACTTAATTAATCAAGAAAACATCAAAATCTCTTAATAAAATTTTAATACGACCTTAATAAAATCCATTAGAAACTAAATAAATAATAAAATATTAATTTACTCATCAAAATTATCGTCTCGAAACCACTGTTTCAATATCACTAAAAATGGGTTATTTCATGGGGTTGAGGTGTTACATGAATGTGGCATGGTATGCAAATATAATATTGGTAGTGAATTAACCATGTTGATTAGATGAACTATTTGGTGTGATGTATAAAGTGCCATTATGTGAAAGTGTATGGCTAATAATAAGTATAATAATGGTGTGTAAATTAAATAATTGGCAAATTATTTTGTCGTGTGATAAGCAGTAATTGTTGGCTGAGTATTTGCGTATGATATGCATGATATTTATGAAGCTTTGAGGAGGTTAGGATGGACATTCATGTGATTGCCTATAAATTCCTTTTTTGTGGCTATGAGGGAGGTTCAGTTGCACTGAGCCAGTAAAGGAGATTTGAATGATACGAAGAATGGTGCACACTAGTGTATGAGAGACATTTGTGTGGGACGTTTGAAAGCCCTTTATGTGGGACGTATGAGAGCTATTAGTAGGAAGAATGGAAGTCCATGGTCATGGCAATACTGTAGATGTAGAAAGTCCATTAGGACTATCTACTATGGAAAGCTCATCAAACTATCTAATGTGGAAAGCCCGTCAAGACTATCTAATGTGGAAAGCCCGTCAAGACTATCTAATATGGAAAGTCTGTCAAGACTATCTAATGTGGAAAACCTGTCAAGACTATCTAATGTGAGAAGTCCGTCAAGACTATCTAATATGTGGAAGTCCATGAGGACTATCAAATATAGGAAAAGTCTGTCAGCACTATCGTTGTGAGGAAAATTTGCCAGAACTATCTTGTAAATATGATTTTACACTACATATGTTTGTATGAGTCCACCAAAAAGATGATTTACTATTATGAGAAGGTCACTACGTCTGTGTTAATGGTTATAATGAGGCGGGTACAAGTTGTAAAGGCTCGTTGGCTCTGTTATTACATTTTTATATCTACAGCAGTTACAGAATTCAATCTGGTAGAAGTAAGCAGAATCATTCGAGCATTCAAATCTAATTTTATAGGTCTGCCAATAATAAGTTCACAGACAAATTGTAGGGAAGTCATATTATATATGACAGTCCACCAGGTTCTTGTTAGGGACAATATGAGAGTATCCCTTTATACTTTTGGAAGGTATGAATAGTTTATCCAAGAATTTTTTTTGTCTGAGACAAAGTACAAAAGATTGGTATCTGACCATGTGATCAAAGAAAAGGATCCACCTACTAGAATTGTCAAAGAAAACACTAATAATGGTTTGTGGTTGAAGGGATCATCTAGTAACTATAAAAGTGTTTGCAAGGAAAACTACTAAAGAAAGGATCGGCAGAAACAAACAAACCAAAATATATCAGTGTCTTTATTTGGGCACCGTTATTGTACACCATTAAAATATCATCATTAGATCATTACATAATTAAAACTATGCCAACAAGATTAAATGGATGTGTTTTTGGCACAAGTAAAGTCATGTGATTTCCGAATGTTTAAATAATCAGTCTGATGACACAGTATTGTTGCCAAGTACGGATTGCTCACTAGGTTCAATTGAACTTACCACTATGTTGCTATGAATTGCAGGTTTAAATGGTTGATTCTAGGAATCAATAAGAGAGATCGGCCACAATTCTTCAAGCTTAAGCACCTTAATTTGTAGTCGTAGTAACATGCATATAGCAGGGCGACCTAGAAACAAAGTCTCAAGGCTTGAGTCGATTTTGTACATAAGTCTAAAACAACTTTCAAATTTTCAAGTCTATTATTTTCTTCGATATAGTAGAACTTCTATAGAAATAAGTACTCTTCTTGAATTAGGAAATTTGGTAAAGCCATTAAGTTATGTGTCTTAAGATTGTAATAAATCCCTTAAGCTAAATCAGTTAATTATCCAAATTGCAAATGCTTATTATATTGTCTTTATTTTGTATGCTGAGAGTGTTAAATTAAAGATTTGTAAATAAGAGTTAGCATGTTGTCAATTTAAGTTGCAATATTAATTTAAAATGAATGTGTTAGGAAATTGTTATTGAAGTGTAAGATCCGGCGATCGAATTAGGTATGGAGTGTTGCAGATGGGATAATTCTCGATTGACTTAATAATTATAACGCCCCGAATTTGGGCCTAAAATAAATGGGTTACGTGTGTCGAGAGAATGGATTTTGTCGATCAGGAATAAAAAGGGGATAATGAATTAAGGGTGTTTAAAAAAATTATGATTACATGTTTAGTTTAATTTTAGGTGATTTAGGAAGGGTTGGTAGTGTTGGAAAAGTCCTGAACTCGATCTAGGGCTTTAGCAAAAACTTTGGTTTTACCCTTAAGTGTGGTTGGTGTTAGTCAGAAGGCTTTTAAAATATTTTTGGGTTAAAAGATAGCACAACAAGTAGGTGGTCTGGTGGCCTGGGGCATTTTGAACAAGCTGGTGGTTAAAGGTTCAAGTCCTGGACTTGGAAAAAAAAATTTATTGCGCATATGTTAGTATGAAGGCCAAAATTTAGGCCTTATAATTAGTTGGGTCTAATTTACGACACAAAGAAACACCTGGCCCAGTGGCAGAGGCGTTAGGAGCAGGAGGGGGAGCAGGGTTCTAGTCGTGGCGTGCGCTAAATGTTGGTTTTTTTTTAAGTAAACCTGAAGCGCGGCAGAAAGGTTTATAATTAATTGGGGAGGAATTATGACTCAAATAAAGCAGGCGTCGTAGTGGCAAGGGGCGTGTATCATAGTGAAGAGGTTGGAGGTTCGAAGCTGGCTGTTGGCGAATAGTTTTAGATTTCTTTGGATGATTCGGTAGCTTGGAAATAGGCCTTAAAAGAAGTTGGGAATGGAATATATCACAAGAAGAGTTGTGGTGCAGTGGCTGGTAGCGTGTGGTGGTGCCTAGAGGTCTTAGTTTCGAGTTGCCTTGTGCGCAATAACTTGCTATTTTGTTGCTGGCGTGGGGAAGGTGTTTGAAGTGGACCGAAACACTAAAGGATGGCTGCTGTTCGGGGAAAGCATTTTGAATGTAATTCAAATTGGATTTTTGGCTAAATAAAGGAACATGGGGATGAAGATAAAATTTGGAGAAAATAAAGAAATTTAATTAGTGATAAGTTTGAGTCGACTAGGGAGTGTAAGTTTATTTTATTTTATTTTATTTTTTTAGTATATACATGGGTGTCGAATTAAGTTCCTAGAGTAATGTCGAAATTTTGTTTTCCTTCTGGCCGAATTTCTTCACTTGCGAGATGCCCAAACACCCTTTTTCTCTCTAAGTGTTCAGAAGCCGAATCCTCCATACTCTCCCTTCTCAAATTCCCTTTTTGGTTCACCATTTGGTTCTAGCCGTATCACCTTTTTTCCTGTTCTCCCTAGTGTTGCCGAATTGTCCCTGTCACCTTACTAGTCTCAAAAGCCGGATTTAAGCTGCTGGATCAAAGGAGAATTTCGGTAAGTGTTTAGTTGAATTTTTTAGTGTGTTTTGTTAAAAGCCGAAGGGCTATCTAACCCAATCCTTGTCGTTAACCTGTATTAACAAGGGTAAGGCTCAACAATCGTAAGCGTGGTAGGTAAGGATTGCTAACAAGGGGGTAAGTGTTCTCGACTCAGTTATGGTTTAGTAAATGGCCGAATCCAATGTGGCTCGTAGAGGTGACTTATGTACAATATGGGTCACTTGGTTTTGACGATATAGGTTTTTGAGTGCAGATCTAGAGGATAATCGCAAATAGTAGCAAAGGAAGGGTTACTAAAACGTAAGGCACACGGTAAGGGTACGGTGAGGTTTCGGTTTTTGATAAGTATGTGTTTAAGCCTTGGTTAATCATTAGTAATGTCAATTGTAGGTTCGTGACTAAGGGGTTTGCAGTGCGTGGATACCAGGTGTGTACAAACACTACACACATGATATCGGCAACACCGAAAAGCTGAAAAGCCAAAAGTGGCTAAATGGGCCTGCCGAACTTGTGGGCCCAAAATGGCAATGGTTGATATGTGAGCATGAATAATGATTTGGCATGAACGATTGTATGATTTGGTTGTATTTGAGCCCAATGGGCTATATGACATGAAATGGGCTTGATGGGCTTTATGAGGACGTAGACAAGTATGTTAGGGTTAATGGACTTTAGGCCTAGTTTGAACAACTATGGAATTTCATAAGACTTAATCTAATTAAACACGTCCGTGAAAAAGTCGCTGGGTTAGAGTGTGGCAACGGACATACGCATGTCTAGGATTGGATTTAGGGAGAGCTTGGTACTTATGCGGTCCTAGTGGCCACCTCCTCTTCTCTGGAATCCTACCTGGTGCGTTTATTCACTTTAGCCGCGAGGACTTGTTAATGGGCCAAAGTTTATAAGTAAAACCCGAGAGGGAAAAAATACCCTTATATTTATAAAATTACTAAAATACCCTTATGTTTGTAAAATTACTAAAATACCCTTATATTTGTAAAATTACTAAAATACCCTTATATTTGTAAAATACCCTTATGTTTGTAAAATTACTAAAATACCCTTATGTTTGTAAAATTACTAAAATACCCTTATGTTTGTAAAATTACTAAAATACCCCTATATTTGTAAATTACCAAAATACCCCTAGTTTTGCAAATTACCAAAATACCCCTATAGGGTAGAATTACGAAACTATCCCTGGGTAGTGAAATGATAGAAATACCCCTATGTGACGAATATGAGTATGTGGATGTTACTCGTGTGTTTGATGCATTCATATGATATTCTGCTTAGGTTGCATATGGGTGGGAATTATGATACGGAGGAAGATTTGAGGATCGCATAGTCGCTTGACGACCATGGATCCATCGGAGGCTTTAAGCCCATTATATGATTAGCAGCTTTGCTACAACGTTGAGTAGTGTCGCTGTGAGTGCTACCTTTGGTGTGTAGAGGATGGGTGGGTTGATTTAGAAATCCCCACAGGTGTGTAATGATTGGAAGGGAAATGGTGTGTGTAGCGGATGGATTTTTGGGAAGGGTTTTGCATTATCTTGTTTGTATATGATACGTTATGATGTGATATGAGGTCATTGTGGGCCAAGGCCCAAGACCACTGATTTTGATAGGGCTTAGGCGCAATGTGAATATTTGTATGTGATTTGATTGCCAAGGGTTGTACACACTGAGTTTCGAAACTCACATCCTTTTATTTAATGTTTCAAGTGATCCTGAATAGACGGCTCAACGTGGGAGAGGACTCGGAGATGGCCACACTACAAGCTGATCAAATGCTTTATTTTGTTCAAATGAATTTATTTTAAATACTTTGTATTTTTTTCATTGGATTGTAATAAGGCCATGTAACTCCTAGTTGACTTTAGATTTTGGATTTTATTATTATTGTTTCAACTATCCGCTTAATAAATTTCATAAAATTTCTAAAGTTAACATGGTTTTCGAAATAACTTAACCTATGAATGTTTTCTAAAATATGGGCTTTTCAGCGTAACTTAACAAGATACAAGGGTTTTGGGCTTTTTGGCCTTAAATTGTTAAATGGTAAAATCATTTTGAAGTGTGCCTTTAATGTGACATTCCGAGCTCGAGGCTAACTTCTAGGCCGGGATTGGGGTGTTACAATAATTCTTTGTTGCTTCATATTTTTAATAAATGACTCAATTTATCATCAAATTAAATCACCTATATTACCTTGAATCATCTTCACATTTTCACTATGTAACGCCCTCATGAATTTATTTCTATTTTTGTAAATAAATGACACAAGTGGGTGTCTGCTTCAGTGGTTAACTGTTCTAGGTGTGTGTGGGACGTCTTGGGTTCAAGTCTCTACTTTGCCAAATTTTCTTACTTTTCTGATCTAAGCCTTACCCTTGTGGAGTGGGCTTATATAAAGTTATCTGTGAATTCATATCAGAATGAGCCTGCTGGTTCGAGTGGTAAGGGAATGAATGTGTTGAAGGTCCTGTGTTCGAATCCCTGCGCGAGCGTGGGTATTATTTTTGCTCAATTGTCAGGCAGAGTTTTAGTTGAGTTCAAATTCTGAGGAAGTTATGGGTAGTGGGAATTAGTGGGAGAAAAAGAGGGGATTTTCTGATATATTTTATTTTTCTGTCTCTGACTAATTCCCAAATTTTTGACGTTCTTTTCCTGTTCTGGCAAAAAAATTCTTTTTGCTTTCTTGCGTTTGGAATTCTGTCAAAATTCTGTCTTTCAATTCCTATTTTAAGTTCTTTGGTGTTCTTGTGCGTTTGGTAAGTGTAATGGGTAAGTTTCGTGTGGATTGGGGTAGCCGCTTCTTGTTGTTCAAATCATTTTTTTATGCTATTCTTTTTTTCTAGCTGTTGATCTCGAGTTTTGGCAACAGTGAATCAGGAAGAAAAGGGCTATTCTTTTGCGGAATCGTAGTCGAAACCATTCGGAGTGTTGGGGTAAGTGATAAATGTAGAATTGGACTGTTGTCGGTTTGGTAGTTTCGGTTTAATCTTTGAATCATAACTAATTTTGGACTTGGGTTTATATGATTTTAGGTTCTGGTTATCTCGAGAGTGTTTTTGCGTTGAAATCGTACTAGGTGTGTACCCGAAATGCATGAAATCGAATTTTGATAAAAAGCCGAAAAACTATTCTGTCGACGCCACACGGGCATGTGGTCACTCGTGTTGTTGGCCGTGTACGAGACACGGACGTGTGGTCAATGAAGGCATGGTCGTACATAAGATATATCTTCTGGTGGCCGTAGTGTGGTCGTGTGAGCCACACGGGCTAGGCCAAGTTGGGCGTGTGGGCCACATGGACGTGTGGGCCCACATGAGCATTCCATAAGGGTGTGTGGGTTTTTGGGCCAGGCCGTATGGGCCACACGGGCATGTGGGCCCATAATTCTAAAATTTCCCCTAGAGTTGCATGGGTCGTTCCAATCGACTATGAGCCTACCGTAGGGTCAGTAAGGGATAACCAAACCCTAAAACTGTAGATTGGATAGTTTGATATTTTGTTCTGAGTATGATAATGCTATGCAGTCTGATTATTCTAATATCTGTCCATAAGCATGTTGAGCATGTCCAGTATGTTATTTTGTATCTGTTTCTGTATATGATTGTAGAGTGAGATTTGTATATAAGGAGGAAGTATTCTGTACGGCGATCATCACCTATATTCTGGTAGCTTGGATGTACATTATTTGACATGTGTCGTAATAACACGATATGGTGTGTAGGGATGAGTGGGTGTTTTTAACCCTACATGGTGTGATAGGATGGTCGGAGTTGGTATGTAGAGGATGGGGGTAGGATTCTGTATATTTGATTATGTTTACTGTATATGAAAAGGGCATGAGCCTAACTCTGTATCTGTATGTTTGTATGCATAATTCTGTTGGGTTACACACTGAGTTTATGAAAACTCACATCCGTTTGTCTGTTCTGTTTAGGTAATCCACAGACTTAGGCGGATCGTTGCGACGGAGCCTCTCGATGACCACAAGTTTGTAAACTGATTAGGTTTATGGTTTTTATTTTAAGGGTTATTTCTAGATTTTCGTAACAATTGGACTCTCCAGACTTTTTGGCTAATTTTCTTTTGGATTTGGATTTTCGTTTAAGTACTTAATTTGCGGCTGATATCTAAAAACTAAGGTTTTTTTACTAAAACAAAGGTTTTCTAAAAATACAAACTGTTTTCTTTAAATACAATGTTTTTCGTAAGCTTCCGCTGTAAAACACGTTTTAAGGCAAATTGATTAATTGAATAAATGTTTTGACAAGGGATATAAGCAAATAAGAGTTGAAAACTGAAGTGGTTTTAACGTGTGGGTTTTGTTATCAAAACCCATTTTTTGCGACACCTCCAGATTTGGCCATAACATCTAGACCGGGTTTGGGGTGTTACACACTATCAAAACCCTTAAATAATCTTCAAGTAATACAAATCTAAAAATTACTTTGATTTAATAGAATACTATATTTAAATTTCACTTAATTAATAATGCTTGTTTATTCTTATCTCGCCTTGTCTTTATGGCCTCGCTTGAAACTTTTTCACCAAATTATCTTTATTAATATCAAATATTCACTTATTTGAATAAGGCTTATCAATAAATTTTTGCCACCAATTTGATTAAAAACGAAGTAGCAAAGTTGATGTTAGAAGGATTTCAACTAGCTTGGGACAAAGGTTATCGACAAGTTGAGCTTGAGTTTGATAACGCTCTGTTAGTGGAATTAATTTTAGTTGGTAAATCTATTGATAGTGTAACAGCCTGGTTTAAACCCTAGCTGAAATAGTGGTTTTGGGACCATAATTCTAAGGTCAAAAAAATATTTTAATATTATTTTTAGTGTTTACAGTATGTGATGAAGCATGTGTAAAAATTCTATGTGAAAATTTTATCGTTTATGTGCTAAATTGTGAAAAATGACTTAATCGCATAAAATGCAAAAGCTGTGTGCTAGTTGTTTAAGTGCTTAATTGTCATGGCTTATTAAATAAGAAGTCCTTATGTTGTAATTAGACCCTTGATAGTGGGGATGGACAAAAATGGGCTATATTAATGGAATTTTAATGTTTTAATCAAAGGTTAAAATGGTAATTGAGTTATTAAGTTAGTATTAAATAAAATAAACAATTAGATGGCCATTTCTCATCATCTTTTCACCGATAATAGAGAAAAGAAATAAGGGTTAGAAGCTTTCTCACATTCGACCATTGTTGTTCTTAATCAAGGTATGTTTTGAGCTCAGTTTTTGATGATTTTTACGTTTCTGAGATCGTTGCTTCGTGTTCTAGCTAGCCCATGTCTTAATTTTTGAATTTGTTGGTGATTTTGTAAGATGCCATTGATGAATGCTTGAGTTTTGTGATAGTTTATGATGAAATATGAAAGATATGTGATAGATTAACATATTTTGTCTTTGAATTTTTATGAATTGGAGTATTATGGGCTAAATTGTGAAAATGAGAAATTGAAGGACTAAATGTGAATAATGAAGTACGTGGCTTGTATGAGCTAAGGGAAAATTCGACTAAAGATCGAGAAAAGAGAGATTTGGATCGAGATCGAGGCAAAGACAAAGTGCTCGATTGATCGACTTGTTTCGTTATTTCTACGTTCGAGGTAAGTTCATGTATAATACAAATTGTTTAAATCCTGTTCATGTACTATGTAATGAATGAATATGTGGTTGATAAATTAGTATTGTTATATCTGGATTTAAGAGATGTGGCACTAAGTGTGTGTAAATAGAATCGATACAGCAGTGAACGACACTATGTGTGCAAAATAAAGAAAGTATCGACTATATTGATTGGCACTGTGTGTGCGATACAGAGTCAAATTCGGTTTAAAGTAGAGGCACTGAGTGTGCGATGATATTAAATCTTCTACTAAGAAATTTAGCACTAAGTGTGCGAGTAAATCGAATGAATAATGAAGGTTGAACGAGTTGTGGTATTGAGCATTGAGTAGCAAAAGTGATCGTTAATTAAGTGTTAGCACAGGTATGTACGGAACCTATGTGGTTGATGATATCGTTTATGGATAAATGGATGATTATGTGAGTAATGACTATGAATGAGATTGTATCATTGTGAATTGAACCATGTGATAGTCTATTTTATATATTGAAATTGATTTGTTGAGTTAAATGTGTTATATGACGAACTTACTAAGCTTTTAAGCTTACCGTGTGAAGTGTTTCTCTGTTTTACAGTGTCATTAAAGCTAGCTCGAATCTGGGGATCATCAGTGACTCAATCACACTATCGGCTATCTATTTTGGTACTTTTAGAAGTTGTAAATTTTGTATATGGCGTGTATTAGCTAGTGGTTATGGTATGTCTTGATATGTATAGATCTTGCCATGTGATATGGCTTGATAGATGAATGATCTTAGTTCATGTCTTGGATATGTGAGAATGATGGTTATAATGTGTTTATGTGACTTTGTGTGAATGATCTTTATGATATATTTTGATGAGATGGAGGTAGTAAGTTTCATGCTATGAATTGGTAAGGATTGAGTGATGTATGGATTACATAATTTTAATGTGAATTTGATATTTTGGGATTAATATGTTTGAGTTGGAATTGAGTGTGGAAATAAATGATATAGTTGAAGGTTAAAAGGTGCATATTTTGGTATGTTTTGATTGCATTTTGGGTATGAAGTTAGTATGTTTAGATGATTGTAGGTGATGCGAACCTGGTCGTATCATGGTTCGACTCCATCCGACGCCATCGAGAGTGGCCTAAGCTCGAGGGGCCAAAGTGCAAAATGAAGCTAATTCCAGCTCAATTAATATTTTTGCATATTTTTAATTTTAGATTTGCACTTTGTGTGTTTTGCATTTAATAAAGTTATGCATTATGTAACTTCCTTGCTAGTTAAGTATGCATCTTAAATAATGACATGCATTATGTAACTCCCATGTTAGTTTAAGTCTGCATTATTTAATTAAGTCATGCATTAAGTAACTCATTTGTTCATTTAGTTTGCATTTTAAACCATGCATGTAAGCATCTTAGTTTAATAAATGAGTTGCTGGACATTAATTCAACTCATCTTACTTTAATTAATTGAGTTTTTGTTGAACTTTATTTAATAGTTGCTTCTTTAATTAATCTAGTTACTAGGATAATTTATTGATGCATGAGATAAAGTTCATTTAATAATGCTTCTCTTAATTAAACTAGTTGCTGGAATAAATGATGCATAAGTGTTAGTTCATTTATTTAAGTTAGTTGTTACTTTGTTTTAGTTTTAATCATTGAATAAATGTGTTTAATATGTCGGTTACATGTGTTAATTGCAGGTGATTTTTTAGCTTATAACCATTAAATTTAAAGGCTATTACACATTCAATAAGGTGGCTTTTCAAGTGATTTCGGTTACAAAAGAGGGGGTTGTTACAAAAAGAGGCTTTATACATCAATAAAAAGAGTTTAAAAGAGCATTACACTTCCTTTAAATTTCAGTAGCAACCCTTCCACTACTCCAAACGTTTTGCTACTTTAATGGTCAATTCATGCTTTAAAAACTTTATTAAGTTGTTGGATCTATTCAGCTAGCCAAAGGAAAAACCAAGAGACATTTTCAAAGCATTCAAGGGCATTGAATCAGCTGATTAAAGCATCTTAAAGAGAGGAGTTAATTGATCTAAGAATTTCAAAGGTCTTTGAGCCTTAATTCAGCTCTTTATTAGCACTTTATTAAGTGACCATTCGACTAGCTTATGCTAGCTTTATAAATATGTGTAAACAAGCCTTTTTTGGAAGACTTTTGACTTTAGACATTATATTGAATGAAATTATATCATTTTGTGAGATTTGATTCTCTCAAATTTCGTTTGAAGACTTATTGGCTTATCTATAAAGCTAGTGGCGTCAACCAGTTCTTTCTTCTATCCTGAACTTATCACTCCAAAAGAGTGTGGCGTTCACCCATTAAAATATACCTTCGGTTCCTACTTTGCTAAGGAGCGGGTCGAGGTTTCACTACTTCCATCATCCATCTTGAAGATTATAAGTAATTGGGTCATTGCTCTTTAGTAGTGGTTCTTACTTGCTTTGAGTTTGTTTCCTTCCATTCCATTAGTATCCTTTACTTTTGTTGCTAGCCGAATTTTCCATTTCTTTCTTGAACCTAAAATCCATTTCATTTCCATTCCATATACCATCCCTTCTTATTTTCAATAACCGAACCTATATATTATTCATTTCCATAAACCCATCTTTGAACCCTTTTTCTTAGCTTCCACCAATATTTACTTAAAGCATCATTATTAAACGAGCCAAACGATACTTTCTCGTAGACGATCGGGCAAACTCGCATACGACTTGACTCACCCTGATCCGGATCGTATCAGTAGGTGTGATCTAAAGTTGGGTGGTAATTTTGGCCTTTCAAATGGTCTATAATTGCCCACAAGGTTGAGCACACAGGCGTGTGTCTCAATCGTGTCCCTTAAGTTTGTATTTCGAAACAAGTCAGACTCGCACACGGGCCAGACACACGAGCGTGTGACAGGCCGTATGAAATAAGTCAGTGTCGACCACGGGTTAAGCACACGGGTGTGTCTTCAACCGTGTGGACAAGTCAGTAGGTATGCCCTATTTTGCCACAGCTTGGACACACGGGTGTGTCTGAGGTCGTGTGAGGCACACGGTCTACCCACACGGGCGTGTGACCTCTGTAGCTTTGAAAATGTTAAGTTTTTGGAAAAATTTTGTATGAGCTCGGTTTAGTCCCGACCCCTTCTTAATGCATGTTTAAGGTCTCATAGACCTTATTAAGGGACTTAGTGACGTTGATTTATTATGATTTAATGTTGTATGAACTATAGAGATTAAAGGTTTTGATTTGATCGGTAATACCTCATAACTCTAGTTCGGCGACGGATACGGGTTAGGGGTGTTACAGATAGTCATACCATTCATAAGCTGGTATAGAGGGACTGGAAAGTAAGTATCCATCATATTTTTTGAGTTCACAATGAAGTTGCAGATTTTATGGCTAAGCATGCTGCTATAGGATTCACAAGTATCAAGGTGTTTTTCGAGCCCCCTCAAGTTGAGCAAGATTTAGTTCAAAAAGATATTATGGGTTGTTGATTCTATACTTGTTATTATAATCGCCTAGTGCTGTTTTATTTAAAAAAATTGCTAATCAAATACTACACAGTCTGCTTATAAATGTGTTATGGGATCTACCAACACCAATTCTAACATATCATACTTCATATCTTGTGCACCAATAATATTATTTTCATATTTATAATTTCCTTAATGTTATGAATATCTTATTAAGTGGATGTCCATCATGATCAATGTAACACCCCAAACCCGGCCTAGAAGTTAGGCCCGAATCTGGCATGCCACATAGAAGTGTTTTTTTTTTAAACCATCTTTGCAATTGTTGAAAACTTATTTGAGAATTACAGCCTCTTTGTTAAAACCCAAAACACTTAAGCAATTATGTCTACGTGAAAACATAATTATCTTTAATAAACCTTTTCGGTTGCGAAAGCATATTTGAAATAAACGATTTACGAAAATGTGACGTTTGAAATAGAGTTGTAAAAGCATTTTGAAACATTGCGGAAACGTAGATAAAAAACAAGTATTTTTGAGAGATTGATTGATGAATCACAAATCAAGGAATTGAACTTTAAATCTGTGACTTTTGAAAATTTCGTTAATAATTTGAAAGAAAGTTCGAGTTAAATCATATTTGTAAAAGTTTATTTTGAAACCCATTTGTTAATCAATTTTGGAAAACCTTTATTTACGTTTTTAGAAAAATTCTCGTTTTAAACAATTTAAGAAAAATAATAAAAATATCCCAACCATAAAGCAAAAATAAAAATAGTTCAGAGGCCTTATTACAACTTAAACCAAAATAGCAAAATAATAAAATAAACGGAAATAGAAATTTAAAATTCAATAACACCATTTATGAAGTATGGCCTCCACCGATCATCCATGGCCCAAGTCCACGTCACTGAGTATTACCTGAAAGGGTTAAGAGAAAGGGGGGTGAGTTACAAGAACTCAGTGTGTAACCCACTTACCGTTGTCCACTGGGCCAAAATCCATTAAGCAAATATTTGGGCCTAAGCCCATTTACAATAATATGAATGTATCATATATATATATATATATATAATATGCAAATGATATGCAATTCCCAAACCAAACCTAGTTTTCCATCCGCTACACACCACCCGTTCCAACCAACACACTTGTGGGAGAGCTTTAGTCATCCCACCTCGCCAACACACCAAACGTAGGCATTAAGCCTTTTATATCAAATTTATGGACAAGCCACCAGATTAACAGAATTTACTTGGCATTGCCATTTTTCAGATTTGTGGCAGAGCCACCAGATTTATGTAGCAAAGCTACCAGAACTTCTCTTCATCATTATCCCATCCCATGCAAAACATGCATATGATGCATAACAATTTACAACAATATATTCAGATATTTCTTACAAATTTTATGGCCCATTATAACAATTTATCAAAATTGGCCCATTAAGCAAATATCAATCGGCCCACATAATCATATATCAATTTGGCCCACATAGCAAATATATCGATTTGGCCCACATAGCAAAATATCAGGTTGGCCCATTAATCAATATGTCCATTCGGCCCATAAGCAATTTCGTATTTCGGCCCCTTAGGGGCATTTCCATAATTCGGCCTGTAAGGGCAATATAACAAATCGGCCCATTAACACTTTGCAATTTGGCCAAAATAGAGCAATCTTATCAAATCGGCCCATAGGGGCATTTTCGTAATTCGGCCCATTAGGGGCATTTTCGTAACTCGGCCCATAAGAGCATTTTCATAATTCGGTAATCGTACCCACTAAGGGTAATTTGGTAATTTACCCTCTAAGGGTATTATGGTAATTTCGCAACTTAAGCTTAACTACTAATTTGGAGCATAAAATTGAAACTGTCCATCTGCGTCATACTGACTAAATTGACCATAACTCGAGTTAGAAAACTCGAAATCTAAATCCATAAATATTTCCTGAAACTAGACTCATATATCTTACTCCAATAATTTTTCCAAAATTTTTAGCTTAACCATTTAGTACAGTTTATTCCTTAAAGTTTCCCTGTTTCACTGTCTAACGATTCTGACCTCTCTTACCTTAATCTCAAATATCTTACTGTACACTTTTCATATACTGCTCCCACATGTTTCTATTGAAAATAGGTTCACTAAGGAATCCATACATATCAATTATAACTCTTAATTCACTTTGTACAATTTTATACGATTTTTCCAAGATAGAACAAAATACCCCGAAGTCATTCAGAACCAGTCTCACTAAAATTAACATATCTCAAAATATAATATTTCTTTTCCTTCTCTGTTTCTTCCATATTAAAATAGACACAGTAAGCTTTAATCTGATATCTTATTCACTTTGTAATTCATTTTATCCTATATTTCGTGATTTTTCAAATACACATAACTGTTTCTAACCGAAATTATTTTATTACAAAATATGTTTACCACTACGAGCATACGCACGTCCGAGTGATCACGGATGCCGGTTATCGGTTTTCTTCGGTATTTCTACTGAATCATAGAATATTTCATGTAAACGTTTAGAGAGATGTGAGATTTATTCACCATTTCAAACATATATTCGGAAGGGTACGGGATTACACACCTTGATTAGGAGTTGTGCTTTCTACCGATTTCAACACCTATAATGATAGTTGATAGAAGGTTAGTCTCAACTTCGATAATTGTAACTAGAAACACTTTATTAGGCTAACTCCACTTACCACGACTGTGATCTCCCTTGATGCACCAAGAATCGATCCTACCAACAATATCAATTAGCCAATCTTCAATCCGATTAACTCAATAACCAAATGGAGATATCGAATGGACTATGAAAGATCTTCCTTACCTTAATCGATTATAATCCCGTTTCTCACGACCGTCCTATGACTAGAGATGATTAGGCGATGTTGTGGTATTCGGCCTCCCTCTATATCACTACGAAGAAGAAAACGATCTCGTATGAGAGAAAGTAGGGTGATGGTCTCGGTCAAAATAACCATCCAAAAACCAAAGTATAGATTCGGTCATAAGAGAAGAAAATAAAACATTGGAAAGAATACTTACCGATTGCTTAAGGAATGAAAAAGAAAGAACGATGAAAAGGTTTCGGTTATGGAGGAGAATGAACAATGATATTCGGCTATCAAGGAAATTAGACAAAAGATGAATATGTGACCAATTCAAGAGAAGAGAAAATTGCACTACTGTGCTAGAAAATTTCGGCAAAGAAAGCAATAAAAAGAGAGAAGATGACACAAAGGTTGCAATAGGATTTTTGGCCAAAACAAAACCAAGACCTTACCAAATGCCAAGGTAAAATTCGGCTATCACTCTAGCCCCAAACCGTCCACATTCATCATCCCCCCTAGGATAAAAGTTTGGCCACCCAAACTTTCCAAAACACCATCCACAAAATAAGCCCCTTGTCCCTCTTACTTACTTATTTCTCTTGATTCCTTTCCCAAACTTCAACCTTGCCTTATTCTTTTAGCCACCTTACCAAAATAATGAAGTCCATCATTGCCATAAATACTCCTTGACCGACACTATAAGGAAGGGAAGCAAAAATAAAAGCCAAAATGCACACAAAGGGATTCGAACCTCTTCCCTCAAGGTCCATCACTTGATGCCATAATCTCTTTACTAATTGCTCATTTATGCAAGATATTTACTCATAAATTTCCATATGTTTTAAGGTCACTTACTCCATCTCCTTTAGAGTGCTAAATGCCAAAAAATTTTACTATGGCCCAACTTGAATCCGGGACTTCTTAGGACCCCGTAACTTTCCAAAATTACCTTCTTAACAAGTCCAACATGAATTAATGTCATTCTCTTGTTCTCAATAATTCTAAACACACCTACACCCAAGGCCCAATGGGCCCAATCCTACTAGGCCCAATTTTGGGATGTTACAATTCTACCCTCCTTAAAGAAATTTCGTCCTCGAAATTTCCAACCAACTACTAAACTCACCGTTCAAATCACACCACTATGCTTTCGCTATGCACTCTAATCTTAATAACACTAATGTACCTTTAACATAATCTTGAATCCTCTTTCACACAACCAAACGTCTAACCATAGAAGCAAACAGTTATCTACCATTTATACTTAGAATTTTCTACATCCAATCATCACGTCTAACCAAAACATACCTGACTTAATGGTGATGAAACAATCCCGAGCCTTATGCTCCTAGACCCGCATCTCAAGCATGCTCTTGACCTCCTCTAGCATTCTCCAAAATGACGCCTTCTACAATAATCGCAAGCGGGAAAGTTTGGACGTGCCTTAACACGTTTTACGGAACGAGATTGCGACCCAGAAGAACCACGATCTAATTTCTTCTTACAGTCTACAGACCCAACTCGAACTGATTCACCGATTCCTTTAACCTCCTCCAATACTTCCTTAACTATCTAAGTCAGCTTGACAACCCCAGCTCGGTCATGAGACCCCGTCTCAGCCACTGGCGATGCCAACGTCTCCCTTTTCGAAAACATGCCTCGGTGCCGAAGATCCATCCTTAGCACCTCGGCCTCTACCACATCTACTTCCACCGCGTCCACGTCTTCTAGCGCTTATGTTCACTAAGTCAATTTAAACTTATTACAACTCTTATGAATCAATATACTGTTCGATGTTTATTAAACAATGTTTTATGGAGTATAAGAGTAGAAGTTGTTTTCGCAAATCGTATCTTAAAGTCTCAATCTCTATAGTTTCAAATCCTAAAGCTAACAGTTCTAGAGTATTCTATTTTGTAGAATTTTCTTAACACAGTCATAACACAATAATCATAATCAAATAATGATAAAATATACTTACTTGACTTGGTGCCGGATACCCGTGGTGCCATACTTCCTTTCAAACATGTATTATAAATTAAAAATTTTAAACAGCTTTGACAACGTTTTTAAACCCAAACCACAGCCGAGTTTTGAAACTGGGCTCTAATACCATTAAATGTAACACCCCAAACCCGGCCTAGAAGTTAGGCCCAAATCTGGCGTGCCACATAGAAGTGTTTTTTTTTTTAAACCATCTTTGCAATTGTTGAAAACTTATTTGAGAATTACAGCCTCTTTGTTAAAACCCAAAACACTTAAGCAATTGTGTCTACGTGAAAACATAATTATCTTTAATAAACCTTTTCGGTTGCGAAAGCATATTTGAAATAAACGATTTACGAAAATGTGACGTTTGAAATAAAGTTGCAAAAGCATTTTCAAACATTGCGAAAACGTAGATAAAATACAAGTATTTTTGAGAGATTGATTGATGAATCACAAATCAAGGAATTGAACTTTAAATCTGTGACTTTTGAAAATGTCGTTAATAATTTGAAAGAAAGTTCGAGTTAAATCATATTTGTAAAAGTTTATTTTGAAACCCATTTGTTAATCAATTTTGGAAAACCTTTATTTACGTTTTTAGAAAAATTCTCGTTTTAAACAATTTAAGAAAAATAATAAAAACATCCCAACCATAAAGCAAAAATAAAAATAGTTCAGAGGCCTTATTACAACTTAAACCAAAATAGCAAAATAATAAAATAAACGGAAATAGAAATTTAAAATTCAATAACACCATTTATGAAGTATGGCCTCCACCGAGTCATCCATGGCCCAAGTCCACGTCACTGAGTATTACCTGAAAGGGTTAAGAGAAAGGGGGGTGAGTTACAAGAACTCAGTGTGTAACCCACTTACCGTTGTCCACTGGGCCAAAATCCATTAAGCAAATATTTGGGCCTAAGCCCATTTACAATAATATGAATGTATCATATATATATATAATATGCAAATGATATGCAATTCCCAAACCAAACCTAGTTTTTCATCCGCTACACACCACCCGTTCCAACCAACACACTTGTGGGAGAGCTTTAGTCATCCCACCTCGCCAACACACCAAACGTAGGCATTAAGCCTTTTATGTCAAATTTGTGGACAAGCCACCAGATTAACAGAATTTACATGGCATTGCCATTTTTCAGATTTGTGGCAGAGCCACCAGATTTATGTAGCAAAGCTACCAGAACTTCTCTTCATCATTATCCCATCCCATGCAAAACATGCATATGATGCATAACAATTTACAACAATATATTCAGATATTTCTTACAAATTTTATGGCCCATTATAACAATTTATCAAAATTGGCCCATTAAGCAAATATCAATCGGCCCACATAATCATATATCAATTTGGCCCACATAGCAAATATATCGATTTGGCCCACATAGCAAAATATCAGGTTGGCCCATTAATCAATATGTCCATTCGACCCATAAGCAATTTCGTATTTCGGCCCCTTAGGGGCATTTCCATAATTCGGCCCGTAAGGGCAATATAACAAATCGGCCCATTAACACTTTGCAATTTGGCCCAAATAGAGCAATCTTATCAAATCGGCCCATAGGGGCATTTTCATAATTCGGCCCATTAGGGGTATTTTCGTAACTCGGCCCATAAGAGCATTTTCATAATTCAGTAATCGTACCCACTAAGGGTAATTTGGTAATTTACCCTTTAAGGGTATTATGGTAATTACGCAACTTAGGCTTAACTACTAATTTAGAGCATAAAATTGAAATTGTCCATCTGCGTCATACTGACTAAATTAACCATAACTCGAGTTAGAAAACTTGAAACCTAAATCCATAAATATTTCCTGAAACTAGACTCATATATCTTACTCCTATAATTCTTCCAGAATTTTTAGCTTAACCATTTAGTACAGTTTATTCCTTAAAGTTTCCCTTGTTTCACTGTCCAACGATTCTGACCTCTCTTACCTTAATCTCAAGTATCTTACTGTACACTTTTCATATACTGCTCCCACATGTTTCTATTGAAAATAGGTTCACTAAGGAATCCATACATATCAATTATAACTCTTAATTCACTTTGTACAATTTTATACGATTTTTCCAAGACAGAACAGAATACCCCGAAGTCATTCAGAACCAGTCTCACTAAAATTAACATATCTCAGAATATAATATTTTTTTTCCTTCTCCGTTTCTTCCATATTAAAATAGACACAGTAAGTTTTAATCTGATATCTTATTCACTTTGTAATTCCTTTTATCCTATTTTTCATGATTTTTTAAATACACGTCACTGTTTCTGACCGAAACTATTTTATTACAAAATATGTTTACCACTACGAGCATACGCACGTCTGAGTGATCACGGATGCCAGTTATTGGTTTTCTTTGGTATTTCTACCGAATCATAGAATATTTCATGTAAACTTTCAAAGAGATGTGAGATTTACTCACCATTTCAAACATATATTCGGAAGGGTACGGGATTACACACCTTGATTAAGAGTTGTGCTTTCTACCGATTTCAACACCTATAATGATAGTTGATAGAAGGTTAGTCTCAACTTCGATAATCGTAACTAGAAACACTTTATTAGGCTAACTCCACTTACCACGACTGTGATCTCCCTTGATGCACCAAGAATCGATCCTACCAACAATATCAATTAGCCAACCTTCAATCCGATTAACTCAATAACCAAATGGAGATATCGAATGGACTATGAAAGATCTTCCTTACCTTAATCGATTATAATCCCGTTTCTCACGATCGTCCTATGACTAGAGATGATTAGACGATGTTGTGGTATTCGGCCTCCCTCTATATCACTACGAAGAAGAAAACGATCTCGTATGAGAGAAAGTAAGGTGATGGTCTCGGTCAAAATGACCATCCAAAAACCAAAGTATGGATTCGGTCATAAGAGAAGAAAATAAAACATTGGAAAGAATAATTACCGATTGCTTAAGGAATGAGAAAGAAAGAACGATGAAAAGGTTTCGGTTATGGAGGAGAATGAACAATGATATTCGGCTATCAAGGAAATTAGACAAAAGATGAATATGTGACCAATTCAAGAGAAGAGAAAATTGCACTATTGTGCTAGAAAATTTCGGCAAAGAAAGTAGCAAAAAGAGAGAAGATGACACAAAGGTTGCAATAGGATTTTTGGCCAAAACAAAACCAAGACCTTACCAAATGCCAAGGTAAAATTCAGCTATCACTCTAGCCCCAAACCGTCCACATTCATCCCCCCAGGATAAAAGTTTGGCCACCCAAACTTTCCAAAACACCATCCACAAAATAAGCCCCTTGTCCCCCTTACTTACCTATTTCTCTTGATTCCTTTCCCAAACTTCAACCTTGCCTTATTCTTTTAGCCACCTTACCAAAATAATGAAGTCCATCATTGCCATAAATACTCCTTGACCGACACTATAAGGAAGGGAAGCAAAAATAAAAGCCAAAATGCACACAAAGGTGTTCAAACCTCTTCCCTCAAGGTCCATCACTTGATGCCATAACCTCTTTACTAATTGCTCATTTATGCAAGCTATTTACTCATAAATTTCCATATGTTTTAAGGTCACTTACTCCATCTCCTTTAGAGTGCTAAATGCCAAAAAAATTTACTAAGGCCCAACTTGAATCCGTGACTTCTTAAGACCCCGTAACTTTCCAAAATTACCTTCTTAACAAGTCCAACATGAATTAATGTCATTCTCTTGTTCTCAATAATTCTAAACACACCTATGCCCAAGGCCCAATGGGCCCAATCCTACTAGGCCCAATTTTGGGATGTTACAATCAAGATAACGTTTTAATGTAATTTAAATTCTAATAGTTATTAGAATTAGATCTCTACTTCTTTTTTACTTCTTATGCCTATAAATAGATACTCTAATGAAGCATTGCAATCATCCCTTTTGATCAATAAAGTACCTCCTCTATTGCTTTCATATCTTCTTTGTTCTTTATTCTCTCCATCTCTCTTTATTTTATAACACGTTATCAGCACAATCTTGCTCAAAGTGATAGTTCCTTTTATTGACAATCAAATTTATCCATGATTTTCAATATCTTTGACGCCAAGATGTAAATTTTTTACAGGAAGTTTCTTTTATTTAATGTTTCATATGTTATCTATATGAAATCGAGAAGTAAAATTCATTCTCAAAGTTTGCTTTTTGATATTTGGTTGGGGATGATCTCTTTTTCTTCATTACAAAGGATGTTGTTTATGATCACTACTTCTCATCCATGGTAACGTAAATCAACTTCTTTTGAAATTTGATTTGATTTCTATTAAAAAGTTCAATTTATATAACTCACTATCCATATCTCTATGAATTTATAAAACCCTTCATGCATTTAGTTATTGGGATTTTTATGTGGAGATAAATATTTTTTCATTTTTAATAGAATTGATTGGTTTAATTTTGATTTTGATTAAGATATATGATATTGTGGAATGCGAGTAAAAATACTTACATATCATGAACTTTGTGATATTCACTCTGTCTTTGATAATTTCATATCATTTTAAAATTTGAGATGACATTATGTCATAAGAGGTGGAGGTTAGAAAATGTTTATGTTTAAATGTAATAGCCCGATTTTGGGCCTAGTCGAAACAGTGGTTTCGAGACCACAAATCTGACGCAGTAAAATTTATTTTTATTATATTTTTATGGTCTACAGTTTTATGGAATGATTTTGTGAAAATTTCGTTCGAAAATTTTGATGTTTGGGCACTCAATTTAGTTAAAAGGACTAAATTGCAAAAGGTGCAAAATGTGTGTTCTAGAAGCTAGAGGTGTCTAATTGCTATGAAATTTTAAGTTGGAGGTCTTTAAATGGTAATTAGACCATTATATTTTAGTGTGGACAAAAATGGACATGGTTAGGTGAAATTTCAAAGTTTGGCATTAAGGGTATTTTGGTAAAATGGTAAATAAAGACAAATAAAACTAATAAAAAGATGTCATCTTCTCCAATTTAGTCCCCTTGTGCTGAATTTGAAGAGTCACCATAGCTAAGGTTCTTGGCCAAGCTTCCAAGCTCGATTGTAAGTCTGTCCTTGTCCTGTTTTTAATGATTTTTACGTTTTTGTGAATGTTGTAACTCGATTTAGCTATTTCAAGGACTAATTTAAAAGAAAATCAAAGTCTAAAATTTTACCCATGTTAGATATTTGTGTATTTTGATGTCTAATGGTAGAAAATGAATGTTTGGTGAAGTGATTTTTGATGAAAATGTTAAATAAGGACATATTTGTAAAAGTTGTAAAATGTGTGTAAAAATGTAAATAAATGAAAAATGTGGGCTGTTATAAGCATGAAATACATTTGGCTAGGCTTGAGTGTAATGAAATTGAATGAAAATCATTTTACGAGCCTAAGGACTAAAATTTAAAAAGTTGAAAAATTAGGGGCAAAAATGTAATTTTTGCCATAATGTGTTTTTGGGATTAAATTGAATAATGTGATAATTGAATAAGCTAAATTTGATATTATAGATCAAGAAAGACAAGGTTTTGACCTAAACCGGGGAAAGAACAAGATTGTGGAGTAAATCGAACAATTATCCATTTTGTACCGAGGTAAGTTCGTATGTTAAAAATAAGCTTTAGAATAATTGTATTTAAATGCTTTAATATTGTATGAATTGTATGTTTGATTTTGTGAATGAGTATAATCCTACGAACGAGTCCGAAGACGAATCGACAAGCAAGAAATCTCGTTTGAACCTTAGGAATAGGTTAGGATACAAGTGACATGTCACTAGGGTCATTATGTGTTATGTGATTATGTGATTCGAGTGCTGATCTCGTACGTCCTACCGGTGGCTGAGTATACTGGCATATGTTGCGGATACTTACAACTTGTGTGAGCAGCATCGTGTAGCTACGTCTTGACTGACAGCTTGTGTGAGCAGGCTCGTCGATAGCTCGAGAGCAGCGATTATGTAATATGATACTTAGGTAGCTTTGACTACATATGTGGCACTTAGTGTGCAAATTTACCCTAGTATCCGACATTGTTATTTCGAGTGGTTCACGGGTATGTCAAAGATGAGAATATGTGTAAGTTCATTTCGAGATGGCTCAGGTATGTACATAAAGCTCATGCTTAATAAATGTGTGAAATGATGAATATGAGGTAAGTTTTTATGATGGAATATATTATGATCATGAGACCATGGTAAGTTTACATTTAATTATGTTATAATAATTGAATGTTATATACATGGTAAGGTTCTTGCATACAAGCTTACTAAGCTATATAGCTTACTCCGTTTATTTTCCATGTTTTTATAGTGTTGCCAAGCTAACTCGGAATCGGAGATCGTCGGAGATTCGGATCACGCTATCAAACTCTCATTTTGGGTATTAATGGTCTTAACATTTTGAATGTATGGCATGTATAGGGACTTGGTCATTTTGTTATATGTGTCATTGGTAATGTGGCCAAATGTATTGGCTTATAATGGCTAATGGTTTCATTTTGTATATGGCCATGTAAGTTGGCTAATGTTGGTTATGAGTATATTCATAGGTTGATACCATTCATGATTATGGAAACTTGCATGAGTATATTCATAGGTTGATACCATTCATGATGTTAAAGCATGTTAGATGTTAGCATGTGGATGTGATGTTAATACCTTGGCTGTGGGTGTTTTGGTTGCCTAAGTATGCTATGAATTGTGTCATTGAATTGGTATAAGTGTAGGTGTAAATGAGGGTGGCAAATGGTTTGGTAAATAGCCTTATTTTTTGTCCACACAGGTAGACACACATGCGTGTGTCTAGGCCGTGTGTGACACATGGTCTGCCCCACGGGCATGTGTTTCAGCCGTGTGCCCCCTGCACCTTAATTGTTGCAAAACAAAATGTCCAGAATTGAGTACACGGGCAAAGACACGGGCGTGTGTCTCAGCCATGTGTGCTACACGGCCTATGTTTCGAGCCTCGTAGGCTCGTACTAAGGACTTTATGATTAATTTCAAATGGTTTTAATTTGGATGCAAATTTATGACTCGGAATGGTGTGAATGCTTGTGTTGTAAGTTTGGTAATGCCTCGTACCATGTTCCGGCATTGAATACGGGTAAGGGGTGTTACATTAAAGTTTTATAGTTGTAAAGTTATTTTAATTTGACATTATAATATTTTTTATTTTGTTGTGGTATGATTTATAAAATATATATATTATCTAACCATAATGATTTATTAGTGACATGAATTTATTATTTGTTGCGTTTAATATATGTTTTATTTATACCTATTCATTTTATTTTTATATGAATAAATAAAATTTTATTTAAAATAAATTAAGCATTCATTAAGGTTATATAATAAAATGATTATATGCTCTTAAAGAGTTAATATTGCATCAAGCTGTAAAAAGCTTTTTAAGAGCTTATATTTTAGCTCCTAGTGATGCAAAAATTTATAAAATATAATATTATTTTTCAAATCAAGAAGATATATGTTGAATAAAACCTTCATGTGTTTTACATTAAAACCGTATATATAAATAACATGAGATACTCATGTATTTGTATTATATATATTCCCTGAAGGAATACATTACACTGTATGATTGAAATATCTAATGTGCTCTTGTAGTAGCAATATTGTGAAAATGACTTTAACAGTATTTTCGAATTATCTCATATCTTCTAGTAACTAAGCAAAATAATAAGTTACTAATGAAAAACTATGAAATTCTTCCCACTAGTTTTGCTTCATTCCCTTAAGTGAATGTAGCAGTACATAACAATTATGAAAAATGAAAATATAGAGGTCATGATTGTTGTTGTAATTGAGGATGTGATTGGAGACTAATCATGACAACATGAATAGATAGATTTTGATTTGAAATCCACGCATGTTTTGCTATGGTGATTATGAAATAAAGAATCAATGGAGGCGTTTAGAAGTCTATCCTACTAGATTTATTGCATTCATTAAAGTGAATGCAAACAAAAAGAACATAACAGATATAATCGTGGGCCACTAAAAGTAGGAACATAGTAATAAATAATAGAACAATGAGGGTTCTCAAAATAACTCTTCAAAGGGTAAAGATAACTTATGTTATCAATGTGATATAAAAGATTATTGGCCACATATGTGGTGTATGCCCAAATATTTTGTTTCTGTTAATATTCTTTGAGGAAGGATATGAGAATGTAGTAATAAATTCTATTATTATAGATAGAAACTATTTATCTTATTTGGTACTAAAATAAACAAATATTATTCCAATATTTGATAGTATAAAATTAGTCGAAAGCTCTAGAAGAGCTAATATATTAATATCTTGTGATGGTTAATCTATTGGTTTTAAAAGATATTTATAATGGATCTTATATTGAGATTCTGTGTAACATCCCAAAATTTGGAATTTTAATTGTTGCATTATTGCTTGTGTTAAGCTAGATAAAATATTAATTGTGCATGTTTAGGGATTATGAGAAGGCTCGAGTTTATTTGGGCCCTAGTAAAAATTTTGTGTTTAAGTCTATTAAGGAGAGATGGTAAGTAGCTTCAAGGCTTATAGAAATAAATGAGTGATGTGCTTGCATAAATGAGCAATTGGTAAAAAGGATATGGAGCCACATGATGGACTATGAGGGAGGAGGTTCAAATCCCATAATGTACAAATTTTGACTATTTTTTTTGTATCATTTCCCTAAGTGTCTGCCAAGCTTGTAAATAAGGCAAGTTGGACTTTTTATTTTTGGCAAGGTGGCTAAGGAAATTAGGAAAGGATGAAGGTAGGGAAAGAAATCAAATGAAAGGGGAAAGTATAGGGAGCATGTTGGCACAAAGAGAGGAAAGTGTTATGGAAAGTTTGGGTTGGCAAATTTTGGCCTATTTGCAAAGGCATGAACGGTTTTGGCATAGGGAGGGCTTAGCCGAATTTTTTCATTGTCTTTTGGTAAAAGCTTTGGTGTTTGTTTTGGCCAAAATTTCTTAGTATCAATTTGTGTCATTTTCTCCAAAATTCGTCTTCTCCTTGCCGAAACTCCAAGTTGCTAGTGAACATTTTTCTTCAGTTTCCTTCTTGTTGGCCGAGTGTACCAAACCATTGAGACCAAATCATTCTCTCTTATCTTCTCTTGAAAACCGAAACTAGTTAGCACCCATTCTCTCCCTTTCTTTTCTTTTAATCACCTTTTCAATCCTTCTTCCATTTCTTAAAATCAAAACTTCATTTTGATCAAATCCTTTTATAACATCCTAGATTTAGGGGTCATGCATTTTAGTTTGTATTTGTGTGTTAATGTGCTCTGTATGCTATTTGGAAGTATTTGGGGGTTTCGGGAAATTTTGGGCATGGTAGAAGTCATAGGAAAATTTTTGTTATGAGCTAAGCAAAGGGGAGCTAGAGGAGCTGGGCTTTAAAAGAAATTCGGTGTGGAACATGACACAAAGAAAGGAAGCAGTAAAGTGGCAGGGTGGCGCCAAGAAGCAGGGGAGGAGTGTGCGTCACAAGGGGTGTCAAGGAAAAGGAGGTTCGAGCTGCGAAGCTGGCATTTTAAGTTGCTTTTTGCGTCAAGGAGGAGGGAGAGTTGGATGGCATTTGAACTCTAGAAAGGATGAGGGTGGACTTGGTCAAGGAATTCGGATAGAAGGTGGAGAGCTCTTTGAGGAGTTTGACTCATTCAAACAAGTTTGAATGAGTGGTGAAGAGGAAAAATAGGAGGAAAACAAGGGATGTGGTGTGAGGTTGAAGAGTTGGCCGAATGTGGGTCTTTGGAGGGGGCATAGTTTCAGTCATGTATGGGGGTGTAGTGCCGAATTTTGAGTAGTGTGAGTGTCCATCTTTTTGTTTCTCTTTGAGTTCTCTTTGCCGAAATTGTGAGTCACAAGAATTCTCTCTTTTTCCTTTCTTTTCTTTGGAGCAAGAGCCGAAAATAGAAGTAGCCATTTGGGCATTTTTGTGCATTTTGGGTGACTGCCGAATTCTTCTAGCCTTCTTCTGTTCTTCTTTTTCTTTCTTTCAATTTTAACTCCATATCTATTCTTTTGGTGGCCGAATATTCCATCTCCATTTGAGAGCCATAGCCGAACCTTGTAGTCCCCTCTTTCTCTCTTCTTTTCTTGGAACTTTAAAGCTGAAACACCATAGCCGCAACCCTCTACACTCATCTTTATCTTCTATTCATTTGATCATATTCAAAAGCCGAAATACCTCTTGTTATTAGCCGAAAGTGATAGTCTTCTTCTTCTTTCTTTGTTCTCTTATACTATCATTTTTTTTCCCAAAACCATTCTTGTTCTGTCATTCTCAAAAGCCGATTCTCTAAGGGAAGTACTGTCGACTACTTTCTCTTTAGCAATCGGTTTTGCTTCTTTTCCATTTGGTGTGCCGAAACCAAATGGTTGGCCTTGGTTTTTAGGGATGGCCGAATATTCATAGGGCCATAATCTCGTGTTTCTTTTGCTTGTAGCCAGCGAAAAGGAGCATTAAGGATTCGCTTGGGTTCGACTACTCAAGGGATTTCGATAACCTTCAAAGATCAAGTGAGAGTCATCAGGTTTTGGTCAACCTTGGTAAGATTATTCGATTTAGATGTTATTTAGTTTCGTATGGATCTGACTCGATTTCTTGACGGGATGTTCTGACTAAGATATTATTGATGGATGCGAGTACCAGTCAAGGAGGGAAAGGGGTAGTCCCTACTCCTAAGTTTAAGAAGCGACCAGTCTCTACTGTACGGGATTGGCCACCGGGGTGTAGGCCAGCGTCAGAATAGGAACGTAGGCAGATAGCAGTAGTCTCGGTTAGTGACAGCGTCGATTTTGAGAGCATGATACTTCAGGTTATCAGGTGTGTGATTAGTTCGCGGTCTCCCGGTATATAAAATATTTGTATGTGTTATGAGTGTGACGATTGATGCAGTGGCTATAATGAGATGATTACCCTTAATGGGTATGTCGTTAATCAGGTCAGTGTTAATGCCGATAAGATTGTGATTATTGTTGTAAATATGTGCTGTATGCATAATAACCTGTCCATGCATTATTTTATCATATCATTATCATATGTTGCATAAACATGGGGTGGATATGTATATATGAAAGAAGGACAGGGTGTACATTTATGTACGTGGTTTAGTGATGGCTACGAGCCTCACGTGGATTGATGATCGGCTCTGTGCCTCATCGTGGTTGATATCGGCTTTGTGCCATATCGTGGTTGGTGATGGCTATGTGCCTCATCGTGGATTGATGCTAGCTATGGGCTACATCGTGGATTGACGTTGACTACGGTCACGTTGTGGATTATATAGTGATTTAATCACGTGGACCAGTGGCTAGACCAGTTGGTGGATGGCATTGACTGCCAAATTGGTGTGTAGAGGTTGGAGGGTCGATTTAGTAATCCCCTGGTGTGTGGTGGCTGGATACGGGGGTGTGTAGAGGATGGACCCTAGGCTGGGTTGGGTGCATTTTTGCATTATTATCTGATATATGGACTGGTGTGGTTTTGGGCTAAGCCATACGTGGAAATCTGTGGACTAATTGCACACTGAGTCTGTTGACTCACTCAATCTTTACCAAACAATGCAGGTGATTCTTGATGATTGGGCCGGGCTTGGATGGGATTCGAGATGGCCATGCAGACGCTGCTTGCATATTTATAAACATTTACTTTTAATTTTGGTTTATTTGGGATGTTTCAATGTAATAAGGCCATTCAAATATTTTGGGTTTTATTGTGGTTTATGCTAGACTAGACATGACTTAATAATTGCAAACAATGTCGATTAAAGACGTTTTGATAACTAAAAAACTTAACTAAGGTTTTCTAATGAAGATTTTCGTAATTACTCAGATTCTTTTATAGTTTTCAAAAGGGTACGTTTTCAACTACCAATGAGTTTCAAATTGTTTTCCCAAATTAAATGTTTCTCTAAGAAATTGAATACTGTTTTAAAAAAATCTAATCGTTAGAGAAGTGGTTAAGCACCTATTCTCATTCCACCTCTAGTACTACTACAAATTTTATTGTCACCCAGCCGATTTTAACTCAAAGTTTTCCAGTGGCATTTCGAATTCGGCCGTAGTGTTTAAGGCTGGGTTTGGGGTGTTACACATTTTTTTTTTATTCATTCTCTCCATAGCCGAATCTAATAACAACTTGTCTCTCTACTATCTCTTTTTCCATCGTGTTTGGACACTATCTTCTTGATGAATTGGTGAGTAATAATTTTTCTTCTTTTCAATTTCTTCTCTTAAGGCCGAATATATGTCCTTGTCATGGGATGGTTCTATTAACAGGAATCATCATTTTCATCTCTCTCACAACGTGATCATTTTCCCTTTTGTAGTATCCTAGTAGGAGGCCGAACATCACTCTAGTCTTAAGTTGAACGGTGAACATCGGATCCAATATCGATACGGTAAGAATTCGTTATGGATTATCGATAGTACTCAATATTCAATTGATTGCTTAAGGAGTAATAATTTGAAATAATCGACTTTAAGTTTAGGGGCTAAATCGCTCGATCCATCGACTTGTGATCATACGATTCTAGTGGTAAGCCGACCTTTCTCCTTCATCAATCGTTCATATCAACGTAATATAAGTTTTGACTAAGATTTGTTTTCAATGGAGACAAGCAATATCGAATCGAAAGGGGTAGCGATTGGAGATCGCAAAAGGAGCGGATTTGTGATCCCTACTCCTAAATTCAAACGAAGGGCATTTTCGGCGGTTTGGGATTTTCCACCGGGTTGTGGACCGTCATTCGGAGAAAATCGACAAATCATGGTCGTTCACGATTCCATGGGTAAAACTTTAGATCGTTTATTTTAGAGTCGATTAATTAAATCGCGTATGTCGACTAATCGAGTGTTACGATATCTTAGGTGTCGACGATCAAGAAGGCTTAGTGCTTACCGTAATCAGGTGTGTAATCTCACACCGTTTTTCGTGGATTTTAAGATTTATATCATATTGGAAATAAATCGCTATGACTAAATCGTAATAGGGCGTAAACCGAAAAAATTGGCCTAAGATATACTATTTTGATAAAATTGACAAAATCGGTAATATCATTGAGCAAATTACGAAAATGCCCCTAATGGGCCGAATTGATATATTGCTTAATGGGCCGAATTGATATATTGTTAATGGGCCGAATTGATATATATAGCTTAATGGGCCGAATTGATATATATAGCTTAATGGGCCGAATTGATATATTGCTTAATGGGTCGAATTGATATATTGTTAATGGGCCGAATTGATATATATTGCTTAATGGGCTGAATTGATATATTGTAATGGGCCGAATTGATATATATTGCTTAATGGGCCGAATTGATATATTGCTAATGGGCCAATTTGGTATATGGCTTAATGGGCCGATTTGATATAATGCCCTAATGGGCCGATTTTGCAAAGTGTTAATAGGCCAAATTGTTGTAATAAATCTCTGAGTTATTAATTATCGTTGTTATATTGTAAATATCATGATTTGCTATGTATGATGCATTTACATGACTTTGCATGGGATGGGAAAATGTTGAAGAGAAGTGATTCTGGTGGCACTGCCACAAATATGTTTGATAATTTGATTCGCTGTGATTTTGGTGGCTTGACCACAATTTGAATATATTATAAATGGCTAAATGCCTGCGATTGGTGTGTTGGCGGGGTGGGTTGACTTGATCCCCACAGGTGTGATGGATGGTACGGGTGGTGTGTAGCGGATGGATCATTAGGTTGGTTTGGGATTGCATTACATTCATATGAATTGTTTGATACATTATTATGTAAAAATGGGCTTAGGCCCAAAATTTTGCTAAATGGGTTTCAGACCCAGTGGACAACGGTAAGGGGGTTATACACTGAGTTCTAGTAACTCACCCCGTTTCCCTTATTCCTTTCAGGTAATGCTTAGTGACGGGGACTTGGGCCATGGATGACTCGGTGGAGGCCATACTACAAAAACGGTTCTATTTGGACTTTGGATTTCTTTTTAGTACACTTAATTACTTTACTATTTTGAGTTAAGCTTGTAATAAGGCCTCTGGATTATTTTTATTTTGTTTTATGTTTGACGTATTTATATTTTGCTCTAAGTACTTTAAATGAGATTTTTCTAAAAACTTAAATAAACATTTTTCTAAAATGGAGATACAAATGGATTTCATAATCAACTTTCATAAATATTTTAACTCGGAAATCTTCTCTTAAATTATCATCAACACTTTTCAAAAGACATGGTTGAAAAATCATTAGTTCAAATTTATCATTTATCAATCAATCTTCTATTCAGTAATACTTTGTCAAGAATTTTAAATGGAAAATTTGTTTTACTAAATTTTAAATCAATATTTATTTACGTACGAATGAAAAGGACTTAAAAGCATTTTTCTCATGTGACATTTCAGATCTGGCCTTAATGCATGGGCTGGGTTTGGGGTGTTACATTCTGAATGAGGAAAATATTATATTTCATATGAATCACTATTGCTATAAATATCTGTAACACCCCTTACCCGTATTCTACGCCGGAGCCGGGTACGAGGCGTTACCGTACCTGACTCACATGGTCAGACAACTTTGGGTTATCAAAATCTATTCCAAATTAAAACTTTTCCATTCTCATATCTAACATCCTTATAATGGACCTATGAGGCCCTAAACATACTTTCGAAATGTTTTGGAAATAAATCGGAAACTTTAACACACTTAGAAAAATTTTACCTAAACCGGGGCCACACGTCCCGTGTGAAATGGGACACGCCTGTGTAAGCAGGCTGTGTGGTCACACACGCGCATGTCCCTCACCCGTGGTTGACACTGACTTATTTCATACGGCCAGACACACGCCCGTGTTCCTGGCCCGTGTCCCTTACACGGCCTCGACACACCCGTGTGCCAAAACCTTGGCATTCTATTTATGACATCATCATCTTACTAAGGTCACACGGCCAAGGCACACACCAGTGTCCTTAGACCGTGTGTCGAATTAAATTCCAATTTCAAGGTGCAGACTTCACACGGCCTGGGCACATGCCCATCTCTTTGGTCGTGCCTCCCACACGGCTGAGACACACGGCTGTGTCTCTGCCCATGTGTTTACTACAAAGCTTACTGACTTGTAAAACTAACATGCAGGGGACACACGGCCTGGTCACACACCCATAGGACTGACCGTGTGTCACACACGGCCTAGACACACGCCCGTGTGTCTACTCGTGTGGACAGGAACAAGGCTATTTGCCAAGCTCTTTCATCACCCTAATTCACTCAAGTTTAATTCCTCTTCTACCATCAAACCTTGCATACATATTCATAACCAAACAACCCAATCATATACCCTACTCAATCATGAATAACCTCATCTTTTCATTGATTAATAGTATTGAGCCATTAACTATGGCCATGTACAAAAGAATTCAGCTATAAGAAGACATTACACACTTGGCCAAAATAACAAACATTTCACCTAGTCTAGCCCCTATACATGCCATACTCAAAATGCTAATTCAAAATATACCAAGATGAGCTGATAGTGTGGGTGATATTCCGATTATCTTCGTATCCCGACCCGGCTCTTTGACTCTATAAAACAAGGGAAAAAGAAAGGGAGTAAGCTTTAAAGCTTAGTAAGTTTACATGTAAACAATAAACATCATAACATGTGCTAATCAATAAATAGCATTTCACAATAAGTAAAAGCATCCAACAATCCAAGATCATGCTTACTCATTCTTTCTTACCATATTCCAACCATATCACAACCAAATGCTCTTATTATTTAACATACATCCCTGCACTTATCACCACAAGACCACATGAAACAACACAACACAATTTTACGATAAGTCACTCTTAGAAATATCAAGCACTCGGTGGTTTCGCACTTAGCCCACCATTTGTCTTAAACAGGGTGGTAACGCACATAGCCCACCAACAAGAATATTTACGGTGGTATTGCACATAGCCCACCAATTAATAACATAAACGATTGTATCGCACACAGCCCATCGTAAATAAGTATTAAGGTGGTATCGCACATAGCCCACCAATTGGTAGCATAAACGATGGTATCGCACACATCCCATCGTTATTTATTACAGATAATACTCTACACTTACATATCTATTTCAAATTCATATCCTACCAAGTCCAATTCATTTAAATCATGAGTGACCTCAATCACACAATACTCTAATAAACAACAACGTGTGTATTTAAGATGCATCGTTTACACATAAACTTACCTCGGTGCAAAATGCATTAATTTGCGGTTTAATCTGAAACCTTGCCTTTTCCTCAGTCAAGGTTAATTTCGCACTCTTCTTGATCTATAACAACAAAATTTCACTCATTCAATCATTTTATGATCATAATACATCATAATCTCTACTTAGGAAAAAATGACCATTTTGCCCTTGTACTATGGCAAAATTACGATTTTTCCCCTAGGCTCGTAAATCATTTTTCATCATATTTTCTCATTAAACAAGCCTAGATGAACATTTATTACTCTTACAACTACTCATAATTCCAATTATTTCATGCATTTATTACACAGTTTCAATCTTTGCATTCAAATCCTATTTAGGTGTTTTCATGCTAACACCTTTCACAAAAGTTGTTTCTCATCTCACTAACATTCATTTTCTTCCATAAAAACTCAGCTAACAACATAAACTTTCTCATGGAAAGTCCCTAAACTTTCAACCATTTAACAAATTAGTCCCCTCATTAGCTAACTTAAGCTTTGGGGACTCCAAAAGTATAAAAATCATCCAAAATAACCATCAAAAGGACTTACTTGCAAGGATGAGATGTAGCTGAAATTTTCAAGCTTTCAAACCCTTAAACTTGCTGATATTTTTGGTGGGAGAAGAAAAGAAAATGAAAAGATGATAGCCTTTGTTTATTTTATCTTATTCTATTCATTTAGTCAACTAATGTCACCAACCTTGTCAAATTTTAATTCTCTTGTCCCCCTTGGTAGGCCATCAGCTTTAGGAAGGCATAATTGCACTTTAAGGACCTTCATTTTATATTCTATAACTATCTGACACCTCTAGCTTGTAATTTAAAACTTTCGCACTTTATGCGATTTAGTCATTTTTTGCAATTAAGCCTACAATCGCTAAAATTAAAGCACCAAAATTTTCATGCATCAGTATAAACATGTTATAACACATAAAATATTATTAAAATAATTTTCCTCAACCTCAGATTAGTGATCCCAAGACCACAGTTCCGACTAGCCCCAAAATCAGGCTGTTACAATATCTATTTTGAAAAGATAAAAAAGAAAGGATTGGGTTATTAATTTATATTTATTTTAAAATCTTTGTGATCTATTTTTGTCATCATCCCCATTAAGGGGTTGGAAGCAAAATATTAGACTGTGAAAGATATATTTATGAGCAATAAAATATGATAATTCCATCTAAAGCTCGTTATGGTTGGATACACCTGAAGTTGCAAAACTTTTTTTAGATATTTGAAGATTTTGGCATATTCTCTAAAGAACCAGTTAGACCATCCTGGATCATATATGATGCGAAAATTAATTGAGAATTCATATGAACTTTCATTAAAGAACCAGAAGATTCTTTAATTTAAAGAATTCTCATTTGTTACTTGTTCTCAATGAAAATTGATTGTTAGAAACTCAATAGCTAAAGTTGAGATTTAATGTCTTGCATTTCTGAAATGAATATGGGCCAATTCATCCACCATGTGGATGGTTTTTGTAACACCCCAAACCCGGCCTAGAAGTTAGGCCCGAATCTGGAATGTCACATCAAAGGCACAATTCAAAATGACTTTGCTAATTAACAATTTAAGGCCCAAAAGCCCTTTCATCCTTGAGTCTTGTTAAGAAATATTAATAACCCATTTTTATAATTTTAAGTATTTCGGAAGCCAAGTTTAAACATACGAAATTTACTTAGACTTAATTTTTAAGTAAACAGTTGAAAACAACAACCCAAAATCTAAAGTCAAATCGGAGTACAAGGCATTATTACATCCAACTAAAATAAAGCAATTAAAAACCATGTCTTTTGAAACAAATAAACAAAAATTTAAACATCTTGTAGTGTGGTCATCTCCGAGTCCTCTCCCACGTCAAGCTATCTATTGAGAATCACCTAAAACATTAATTAAAGGGTGTGAGTTTCGAAACTCAGTGTGTACAACCCTTGGTAATCAAATCAACATACAAATATTCACATTGGGCCTAAGCCCTATCAAAATCGGTGGTCTTGGCCTTAGCCCACAATGACCTCATATCATATCATATCATATCATATCATATCATATGCAAAACAAGGTAATCAAAACCCTCCCCAAAAATCCATCCGCTACACACACCATTTCCCTTCCAACCCTACACACCTGTAGGGATTTTTAAATCGACCCACCCATTCTCTACACACCAAAGGTAGCACTCACAGCGGCACTACTCAATGTTGCAGCAAAATTGCTAATCATATAATGGGCTTAAAGCCACCGGTGGATCCACGGTCGTCAAGTGACTATGCGATCCTCAAATCTTCCTCCGTACCATAATTCCCACCCATATCCTAAACAGAATATCGTATGAATGCAACATGCACATGAGTAACATCCACAAAACTCATATTCATCACATAGGGGTATTTTCGTCATTTCACAACCCAAGGGTATTTTCGTAAATCTACTCTATAGGGGTATTCAGGTAATGTTAAAAACAGAGGTATTTTGGAGATTTTGTAAATTAGGGATGTTTTGGTAATTCTGCAAATCAAGGGTATTCTGGTAATTACACAATTCGGGCTATTTTAGTGATTTTGCAAATCTAAGGGTATTTTGGTAATTTTCTAACTAAGGGTATTTTGGGTATTTTCAAATCAGGGGTATTTTAGTAATTTTATAAATCTAGGGTATTTGGTCCCTCTCGGGTTTTAGCTATGAACTTTGGCCCATTAACAAGTCCTTGCGGCTAAAGTAAACAGACACTATGCAGCAGGTAGGATTCTAGAGAAGAGGAGGTGGGCCACTAGGACCGCTTAAGTACCAAGGTCTCCCTAGATCCAATACTAGACATGCATATGTCCGTTGCCACACTCTAACCCAGCGACTTATCCACGGACATGTTTAATTATTAGATTAAGTCTTATGCGGTTTAAGAGTTGTTCAAAACTAGGCATAGAACCCATTAAACCCTAGCATACTTTTCTACATCCCATAAAGCCCATCAAGCCCATTTCACGTTCATATAACGCATAATGGCCACATCACATTTTTATGGCCCACTAGGCCCAAATCTCAGTCATATGACCCATTAGGCCCAAAAAAAATCCAGATCATGTAACATGCATGCCTAACCCAATTCATATAATCAAATTAATCTATTTCATCAAACTTAGCCTCAGGGCCCACCGGGCCCATTTAGCCACTTTGGCCTTTCGGCTTTTTGGCGTTGCCGGTATGTGTTGTAGTGTTTGTACACACCTGGTTACTGCGACGTGCTATTCTACCCTTAGCCTTCAACCTACAACCAACCAACCTTCAATCAACCACTCATACTTAATCAAAATATTTACTCAAAAGCCGAAACCTTACCGTGTGCCATCGGGTTCTAATAGTCCTTCCTTAGCTATTAATCGCAAGTGTTCCCTAGATCTGCATTCACACATACTTCATCAAAATCGAGTGACTCATTTCTCACATAAGTCACCCCTATAAGCCATACCTACATTCGACCATCCATTAATCCATAACTAGGACGAGTACACTTACCACTTTGCTAACGATCCTTACCACGTTTGCGATCTCTGAACCCTACCCTTGTTAATACAAGGTTAACGATGATGAGAAGTTAGATAGCCTTTCGGCTTTTAGCAAAACATACAAAAGAGGTTAACTGAATACTTACCAATCCGCTTTCGATCCTGCAGCTAAATTCGGCTTTTAAGACTTGATTAATAGTAGATAACAGCAACAGATTTGTGATGGAGGAAAAATAACAAGGAATCGGCAAAAAGATAGGGCTATTCGATTATGAGGGAGTACTCGGCTTTTAGAGAAAGAAGAAGAACGCAACACCAATAGGGATTTTGGTAAAAAGGAATGATGGTTTTTCGACAAATGGAAGAATTCGGCAATGGGAGAAACAGAATGAGGGGGAGAAAAGAAAAGTAATGGAAACCCAAGGAACCTTCCAAAGGAATTCGATAAAGAAAAGAAAGACTGACCTATTTGCAAAACTCTCCAAATGCCTAAAGCCACAATAAAAATTCATAATACCCTCTAAAAGAACCAAAAACGGCACTCATCTACCCTCCTAAGCTAAATTTACACACTCTCCACTTCCCAAAACGGCACCAACTCTTCACACTTCTCAGCTCCTAACTTTTCTCCCTGATAACACCTTAGCCTTATCCGAATTTCCCTCTATTATCAATTCCCCTTACCACTCAAACACTCCAACGCAAGAGTTCATATTCAACACAACTCTGGTGTAACAACCCAAACCCGGCCCAAACGCTATGACCGAATTTGGTTTGCTACGGAGAAAAACATTTTTGAAATCTTTTAAAACCGGTTTAAGTTTTCGATAAAAGCTAGTGTTTTGTTAATACAGTTGAGATGTATAAAACCCATACTTAGTTTTATTTTGAAAATATTTATTAAACCCAGTCGTTATATAGATATAAATGTACCCGATGGTACTTTAAAACATTTTCGAATTTATTTTAGAAAACGTGTGAACTTATTATTAAAATAATTTAAAATAATATTCCAAAGCAGGTAATAATAACAAAATAATAAAAGGAGTTATTGGAGGCCTTATTACAACCCAAGTAAAATCAAACTAACAATCGAAAAATATTTAAACCAAAATTTAAAGTCTATTAAATTAAAATCCCACTGCATGGCCACCTCGAGTCCATCCGGTCCACATCCGCGATCTACATGTCACCTGAGAAAAATGTAAAGAAGAAGGTGAGTCACCAAGACTCAGTGTGTAACCCTTCCTCCGGTTTAAAACAACATCATACACAAATTATAACAATTAACATGCATCAAATCATGTACCCAACCTAACCATCCGTATCACCTTTCTCTACCCCGTGTGGTACCAAACCACTGGTGGTGCCAAACCACTGGTGACTTAAAGTCACAGATGTGATACCAAATCACTGGAGGTGCCAAACCTCTGGTGTCCGAAGACACGAATGATTGATGGGGCCAACCCATCGTGTGATGCCAAATCACTGGCGTTGATCCTGTATTATCATCTGTGGGGCCAACCCACTGTGGTGCTAAGCCACTGGGACAAGACGCTATGAGGTGCCAAACCTCTGGAGGTACCAAACCTCTGGTGACCGTAGTCACAGTGTGTTACCAAAACACTGGTGTCCGTCGACACAATGTCACTGCCCCCTCCACTCATCAACCCATGTCAAGCAGTTATAAACAAGGTTTATGTCAACATACATTCATCACATGTATCAAATAAGCCATGCTTCCCGAAAGCATTATTATCAATCTCATACTGACAGAGACTTACCGGGATCCTCGCTTGTACCATTAAGGCACTAAATCCATATCTACATAAAGCAGATTTACATACACCATGTATTTAATACAGTTCATTAACAGTTATAAGTGTGTATGTACACACACCTGATGTCGATGAGAAGTCTAAATCCCGAAAAGAGAAGTCGGCCACCCTAGATCTACTTGTCCCTATATTCGGCCAAATACATAGATTAACATTATAGCCTATTCGGCCCAAACCAAATGGAGAAGGGTTCCTTGTGAACCCGAAACCTTACCTATCACCCCTTGAGTACCCACTTCGGTACTTGATATGCGATTCCTGCTTCACTCCTACATTCGGCCATCACTAGAGTTATTAGCCTTCGGCTTAAACGAATAATAAATAAATATAGATCCTTACCAAAATCACTTGACAGGGAATGGGCTTGGATCGTATACCTTAAGATCCCGGCACCTAAACAGAATCGATTCCATCACTGATTAGCCACTGAAATAATTCGGCTTTTCCATTTAATCAAGTCGACAGAGAGAAGGGATATGGGAGAGGAGTTTCGACTACTTACCCTTGCTTTAATATTCGGCCAAGACTTCAAAATGTGGAGGAGGAAAATTCGGTTATGTCTAGGGAGTAGGTTCGGCTAGAGAGAAAAAAATGAGAGAAAAGGGGATTTCGGCAAAGGGTAAGGTGTAGGTTTGGCTAAGGTTGATTTCAATATTGATCAAGGCTTGCTCTTGAGTGAAAAAAGGGAATGAAGAAGAAGTATGGGAGGAGTTTCGGCCAAGGTCTTGAGAGAATAGAAAAAAAAGAAAACAAAGAGGGAAAAGATTAGGAATTTCGGCTAATAGCTAAAAAAAGAAAACAAGGTGGTAGGTTGAGGTTTTTATAGGCATTCGGCACCCCCCTTAAGCTTGCCGTCCACTCCTTTCAACAAGGAGTTCAAACTCTAGCCAACTCCCCAATTCACTCCTAGCCACCTATTTGAATTAACTCAAATTAATTTGAATTAATCCAAATAATCAATTAATAATCCCTTAATATCCAAATAATATCCCTATTTATCCTTTATTATCTAATTATCTAAATAATCAATAAAAAGAGTTTAAAGAGAGAAAAACTCTCCCTCCCTATGCCGTCCATATCAAGGTGCAAAAAAGGGGATTTTCGTGACTCGAACCAAGGCTCTCCCTTATCCCTTGTGGCGTCACATGTAGCTCCTAAGTGGCCCTCCTTTTGCCACTTATCCTAGGCTCATTTTATGACAATAATTCCCTTATTTATTCTTGTAACCCCTACCTGCTAAGGCTCCTTACCTTTAAAGTTCCCAAATAAAGTTTTCTACTAAACTGAGCCTACTCAAGACCTTTAATTAAGTCTTATTACACCACAATCAATACCATGACAATTCAAACACAAGGAAAACATTTAATCACAAATAGCCCCGGTTTTAGGATGTTACAGTTCTACCCCCTTAAAAAGAATTTCGTCCTCGAAATTACCTGATCAGAAGAGGTGGGGGTATTGCTGCCGTATCACATCCTCGGGTTCCCACATAGCTTCCTCTGCACCATGGTTCCGCCATAGCACTTTCACCAAGGGTACTGACTTCCTACGTAGAATCTTCACATCTCTATCTAAGATCTGAACCGGTTCTTCTTCAAAGGACAAATCCGAGTTGACCTCAATTTCTGCCACAGGCACTACGTGCGAAGGATCTGATCGATATCGCCTAAGCATCGATACGTGAAAAACGTTGTGAATCTGCCTCAACTCTGCCGGCAGCTCGAGCTGATAAGCTACCAGTCCCACTCGCTTTAACACTGTATACGGGCCAATGAACCTTGGGCTTAGCTTTCCTTTCCGCCCAAATCTCAACACCTTTTTCTAAGGTGACACCTTCAGGAAAACCTTGTCTCCTACATCATACTCCATTTCTTTGCGCTTCAGATCAGCATAAGACTTTTGTCTATCTGACGCTTCCTTAAGACGAGCCCGAATCACCTTAACTTTGTCCTCCGTTTCTGTAACCAACTCTGGACCCAAGACTTGTCTTTCACCTAACTCAGTCCAACATGTCGGAGTACGGCATTTCCGTCCATACAATGCTTCGTATGGTGCCATCTAGATACTCGCTTGGTAACTATTGTTGTAGGCAAATTCCGCTAATGGTAGAAATCCTTCCCAACTACCTCGAAATTCCAAGACACAACCCCTCAGCATATCCTCTAAAATCTGTATGACCCTTTCGGACTGCCCGTCTGACTGCGGATGGAAGGCTGTACTGAAATCCAATCGCGTACCCAAAGCTTGATGCAACGCTTTCCAAAACCTCGACGTGAACCTTGGATCCCTATCTGAGATAATTGATACTGGCACACCATGCAATCTGACTATCTCAGCCACATACAACTTTGCTAGCTTCTGGAGTGAGTAATCCATTCTCACCGGTACGAAGTGAGCTGACTTAGTCAAACGGTCCACAATTACCCAAACTGCATCCTTCTTGCTGGGCGTAAGGGGTAGCCCACTGACGAAATCCATAGTGACCCGCTCCCATTTCCACTGAGGAATCTATACTGGTTGAAGTAGTCCCGATGGCAACTGGTGCTCAGCCTTGACCTGCTGACATGTCAGACACTTTCCCACGAACTCAGTCACCTCACGTTTCAACCCCGGCCACCAGAACTGTTTCCGTAAATCTCTATACATTTTGCTACCTCCAGGATGCATAGCGTATGGGCTGCTATGTGCATCTTGGAGAATTCTTTGTCTCAGTTCTACATCTTTCAGCATACAGGGCCGTCCTTGAAAACATAATATCCCATGATCAGTCAAACTATACCCTTCCAAACCACCATTTTGGACCTGCAATCTCTTTGCATTCAATCCCTCGTCTACCAACTGCTTATCCTTAATCTCCTCGATCCACGTTGGTGTGACCTGCAACTCTACCAAAAGACTTCCATCGTCATATAGACTCAAACGAGCAAACATCACCCTTAAGTCCGTCACGACCTTCCGGCTCAACGCGTCAGCCACCACGTTAGCCTTACCCGGATGATACTCAATTAAACAGTCGTAGTCCTTCAACAGTTCAATCCATCGGCGCTGTCTTAAGTTCAAATCCTTCTGAGTCAAGAGATACCTCAGACTTTTGTGATCCGTATAAACTATTGACTTCTCCCCATAAAGGTAATGTCTCCATATCTTCAAAGCGAAGACTACTGCCGCCAACTCCAAGTCGTGCGTTGGATAGTTTACCTCGTGCGGTCGTAACTGACGGGATGCATAGGCCACTACCTTCCCTTCCTGCATCAACACACATCCCAACCCAGTGTGGGATGCATCACAGTAAACCGTGAACATCTTTCCTGCCTCAGGCTGTACCAAAACCGGAGCTTCCGTCAGAATCTTTCTCAGCTTATCGAAACTTTCTTGCTGCTTTTCCGCCCAAACGAATGGTACTCCCTTCCTTAATAACTTAGTTAATGGTGCTGCGATTAACGAGAATCCTTCCACAAACCTTCGGTAGTACCCTGCCAGACCCAGAAAGCTTCGAATTTCGGCTACTGACCTAGGTGGTTTCCAATCCAACACCGCTTCAATCTTACGGGGATCCACTCTAATCCCTTCCGCTGACACTATGTGACCTAAGAAAGCCACTTCCCTTAGCCAAAATTCACACTTACTGAATTTGGCATATAACTGCTTTTCCCTCAGTACTTGCAGAACTATACACAAATGCTTGTCATGCTCCTCCTCCGTCTTTGAGTAAACTAATATGTCGTCTATGAACACCACGACAAATTGATCCAAATACTGCTGAAATACCCTATTCATTAGGTCCATGAACGCAGCCGGTGCATTGGTCAACCCAAATGGCATCACTAGGAACTCGTAGTGCCCATACCGAGTTCGGAATGCTGTCTTGTGCACATCAACCTCCTTCACCTTTAGTTGATGATAACCCGACCTAAGGTCAATCTTTGAGAATACCGACGCATCCTTCAGTTGGTCAAACAAGTCATCGATCCGAGGCAACGGATACTTGTTTTTGATCGTTAACTTGTTTAGCTGACGGTAGTCGATGCACATCCGCATAGAACCGTCCTTCTTCTTGACAAACAATACAGGTGCTCCCCACGAAGATATACTTGGTCGGATAAACCCTCTATCCAAGAGTTCCTGAATTTGAGCCTTCAGCTCTACCAATTCCTTTGGTGCCATTCGATACGGTGCTATAGATACAGGTGCCGTTCCAGGTAGCAAATCTATACCGAATTTGACTTCTCGATCCGGAGGCAAACCTGGAAGTTCTTCTGGGAATACATCAGCGAATTCCCCTACTGTTCGGACCTTTCCAACCGCTGACTCCTTAGCCTCCAAGGCACAAATTCGAACTATAAACGCCTCACACCCTTTTTTGACCATCTTTACGGCCTTCAAAGCTGACACCACATTAGACAGGTAATTTCTTCGATTACCGATCATGACCACTTCATCCCCTTCGGCCATTTTAAGAACCATGCACTTAGCAGCGCAATCCAACCGCGCCTGGTACTTAACCAACCAGTCCATCCCGAGGATCAAATCGAACTCCCCAAACGGTAGTTCCATCAGATCAGCTACAAACACGACCCTTTGGAGTTCTAGGGGTACATCCTTATAAAGCTTGTTCACAACTACAGAATGGCCTAAAGGGCTAATTACAGTCATCTTCCTAGCAGCAGTCTCAGAGTCTAGGTTCAAAGTCTCTACCACACTACTAGCTACGTATGAATGCGTCAACCCCACATCAATTAATGCAACATAAGGAAGACCGAAAATTAGAAACGTACCGGTTATGACATTCGGTGCGTCACCCTCCTCGCGACGCCTTGCCGCATAGACTAAGCCAGGCTGCCTTGCCTCTGTATTGCCTGCGCCTCTACCCTGAGTTCCGCGACCACGATTAGCACTATGGCCCCCTCTACCATTACCACGACCTCTTTGTGGTCCCACACTTCTATCCTGAGCACGGTTCTGCCCCTCCGACTGATTCTGAGCTCGCTTCCGGGGACAATCCCTCACACGGTGATCCAACGACCCACATTCAAAGCAGCCCCTCTCCTCGGTCCAACAACCTCCCCAATGGGATTTTCCACAGCGATTGCACTGAGCCGGTCTCTGATTAGCAGTCGTGGGCCTTGCTGCCTGATTTGACCCACTTTGTTTAGCCTTTTTCTGGACATTACCACCTGACCCAGATGACCAAAAACCTCTCTTCTGCTTGATCCTATCGTAGTTTTGCCTCACAGATTCTTTGATCCCCTCGGCTACCTTAGCCTTTTCCACTAGAGATGAAAACTCACGAACTTGCTGCGGAGCAATCAGTAACCTTAACTCATCTCTAAGCCCATCCTCAAAGCGGACACAGCGCTCATGTTCGGTAGCCACGATGCCTCTAGCATATCTACTCAGCTTTAGGAACTCCGCCTCATATTCCGATACTGACTTAGTTCCTTGCACTAATCCCAGAAAAGCCTTTCTCTGCGCGTCAGTGTAGCTGGTACCCACATACTTTTTCTAGAAAGCAGCCTTAAAGTAATCCCACGTAAGATCATCCGCTGTGGCACCATCTCAGACAGTGAGCCACCACTGATATGCTTCATCCTTCAGAAGCGACACGGCTCCTTTCAGCTTCTCCTCATTAGACAGGTCAAGATCATCCATGATCCTTTCTGTAGATTCTAGCCAGTATTCCGCTGCACTGGGTGCCACTCCCGACACGCCCCGGAATACCTCAGCTCCATTGGACCGAATTCGCTCGGGAACAGATTTCTGAGCTCCTAGATTTCCACCAGCCCCAGCCACCAACTCGAGAACTCGCAACACAGCTTGCGAAACTGCCTCACCTCCGGTCTGATCCTGCTCCTCAGCTCCAAAAGCTGGAGGTGGTGGTGGCGGTGGTACCTCATTTTCAGAACCTTGACCTGACCTGACGGGTTCAAACACAGTCATCCTACCCCTACCGCGTCCACGACGTCCACGTCCTCTAGCACTCATTCTATCTAACGCGCTTTTAATCTGATTAAGAAAAATTTTATGGATTAGTAATTTGTTCCACTTGATTACCCGTGAAGAATTTTATGAAAAGTTCAATAGGGATTCCTTCGATCAACAATGTTTTAAGTCTTCTACCCTAGTTCACACAAAAGGGCACATCCATTCCCTAATACTTTCCATACTTAATCACTCTTTGGACATTTCTGTCCTGTTCTATCCTAGGGGTATTTTCGTCTTTTTCCTATAGGGGTATTTTTGTAATTAACAACCGAGAGATTTCAAACTTTAATAAAGCAGGTCACTTTGAAATTCCCAAAACTGGAGAGCATTTCTGAAAATTTGTAAAATTTGAAGTTATGGCACCATTTTAGAAATCAGGGGCATTTTGGTAATTTTTTGTCAATCGGGGGTAATTTTGTAATTTTAATAAATCCGGGATATTTTAACAGTTGTAAAACTCTGAGGGTTCCTTTTGTGAGTTTCTTTCTTTTTAAACGATGATGTTGCAAAAATTTTGAATTCGAGGTCATTTTGGTAATTTTACCAGTTGAGGGCATTTTTGTAATTTTCCACAAATCAACTTTTTCTGGGAAAACATTGTAAAAATGGTTGTTCTCATATTTGAAAGAGTGATTTTAAGAGTTTTGAAAACCAAGTTTTTGTTGTTCTCTTCTTCTTCGAAAACATGGCTAGTTCCCTTTCGGGTTTTAGTCGTTATGTTTAGCCTATGACTGAGCCCTCTTGGTCAGGGTGAACCAAAGCTACGCACCAGGCAGGATTCGAGTGGAGAGGAGGTGAGTCACGCGGACTGCTTAAATACCAAGCTCCCACCGAACCTTTCTAGACATGCGCACAGAGGTTGCCACACCGTTGAGCCTTCTGAGTTAGGGTGAACCGAAGCTACGCACCAGGTAGGATACCTGCGAAGAGGTGGTGAGTCACTAGGACTGCTTAAATACCAGGCTCTCCCGGATCCAATCCTAGACATGCGTACAGGGGTTACCACACCCTAGCTCAGTGACTTGATCATAGGTTGGTTGAGTTCATTAAGTCTTATGTTCTGTTTGTGTGTTTGAGTAATCTAATCCTAAGGTTCAAATTCCTATGAGTCTATTCTACGTTCCATGCTTCCTAGCCTTCTATAGAAATAATTCATACAAAAGTTAGAAACACTTACCTGGGCGGATTGGTGCCGGAGACTCGGGCCATACCGTTCAAAACCCAAAAACATTTCAAATCATTTAATAAGGCCTACTAATCATAAAACCAAACCTTTTTGGGCCTTGGGCCCCCACAGCCGAGCTTTGAACTGGGCTCTGATACCAATTTTGTAACAACCCAAACCCGGCCCAAACGCTATGACCGAATTTGGTTTGCTACGGAGAAAAACATTTTTGAAATCTTTTAAAACCGATTTAAGTTTTCGATAAAAGCTAGTGTTTTGTTAATACAGTTGAGATGTATAAAACCCATACTTAGTTTTATTTTGAAAATATTTATTAAACCCAGTCGTTATATAGATATAAATGTACCCGATGGTACTTTAAAACATTTTCGAATTTATTTTAGAAAACGTGTGAACTTATTATTAAAATAATTTAAAATAATATTCCAAAGCAGGTAATAATAACAAAATAATAAAAGGAGTTATTGGAGGCCTTATTACAACCCAAGTAAAATCAAACTAACAATCGAAAAATATTTAAACCAAAATTTAAAGTCTATTAAATTAAAATCCCACTGCATGGCCACCTCGAGTCCATCCGGTCCACATCCGCGATCTACATGTCACCTGAGAAAAATGTAAAGAAGAAGGTGAGTCACCAAGACTCAGTGTGTAACCCTTCCTCCGGTTTAAAACAACATCATACACAAATTATAACAATTAACATGCATCAAATCATGTACCCAACCTAACCATCCGTATCACCTTTCTCTACCCCGTGTGGTACCAAACCACTGGTGGTGCCAAACCACTGGTGACTTAAAGTCACAGATGTGATACCAAATCACTGGAGGTGCCAAACCTCTGGTGTCCGAAGACACGAATGATTGATGGGGCCAACCCATCGTGTGATGCCAAATCACTGGCGTTGATCCTGTATTATCATCTGTCGGGCCAACCCACTGTGGTGCTAAGCCACTGGGACAAGACGCTATGAGGTGCCAAACCTCTGGAGGTACCAAACCTCTGGTGACCGTAGTCACAGTGTGTTACCAAAACACTGGTGTCCGTCGACACAATGTCACTGCCCCCTCCACTCATCAACCCATGTCAAGCAGTTATAAACAAGGTTTATGTCAACATACATTCATCACATGTATCAAATAAGCCATGCTTCCCGAAAGCATTATTATCAATCTCATACTGACAGAGACTTACCGGGATCCTCGCTTGTACCATTAAGGCACTAAATCCATATCTACATAAAGCAGATTTACATACACCATGTATTTAATACAGTTCATTAACAGTTATAAGTGTGTATGTACACACACCTGATGTCGATGAGAAGTCTAAATCCCGAAAAGAGAAGTCGGCCACCCTAGATCTACTTGTCCCTATATTCGGCCAAATACATAGATTAGCATTATGGCCTATTCGGCCCAAACCAAATAGAGAAGGGTTCCTTGTGAACCCGAAACCTTACCTATCACCCCTTGAGTACCCACTTCGGTACTTGATATGCGATTCCTGCTTCACTCCTACATTCGGCCATCACTAGAGTTATTAGCCTTCGGCTTAAACGAATAATAAATAAATATAGATCCTTACCAAAATCACTTGACAGGGAATGGGCTTGGATCGTATACCTTAAGATCCCGGCACCTAAACAGAATCGATTCCATCACTGATTAGCCACTGAAATAATTCGGCTTTTCCATTTAATCAAGTCGACAGAGAGAAGGGATATGGGAGAGGAGTTTCGACTACTTACCCTTGCTTTAATATTCGGCCAAGACTTCAAAATGTGGAGGAGGAAAATTCGGTTATGTCTAGGGAGTAGGTTCGGCTAGAGAGAAAAAAATGAGAGAAAAGGGGATTTCGGCAAAGGGTAAGGTGTAGGTTTGGCTAAGGTTGATTTCAATATTGATCAAGGCTTGCTCTTGAGTGAAAAAAGGGAATGAAGAAGAAGTATGGGAGGAGTTTCGGCCAAGGTCTTGAGAGAATAGAAAAAAAAGAAAACAAAGAGGGAAAAGATTAGGAATTTCGGCTAATAGCTAAAAAAAGAAAACAAGGTGGTAGGTTGAGGTTTTTATAGGCATTCGGCACCCCCTTAAGCTTGCCGTCCACTCCTTTCAACAAGGAGTTCAAACTCTAGCCAACTCCCCAATTCACTCCTAGCCACCTATTTGAATTAACTCAAATTAATTTGAATTAATCCAAATAATCAATTAATAATCCCTTAATATCCAAATAATATCCCTATTTATCCTTTATTATCTAATTATCTAAATAATCAATAAAAAGAGTTTAAAGAGAGAAAAACTCTCCCTCCCTATGCCGTCCATATCAAGGTGCAAAAAAGGGGATTTTCGTGACTCGAACCAAGTCTCTCCCTTATCCCTTGTGGCGTCACATGTAGCTCCTAAGTGGCCCTCCTTTTGCCACTTATCCTAGGCTCATTTTATGACAATAATTCCCTTATTTATTCTTGTAACCCCTACCTGCTAAGGCTCCTTACCTTTAAAGTTCCCAAATAAAGTTTTCTACTAAACTGAGCCTACTCAAGACCTTTAATTAAGTCTTATTACACCACAATCAATACCATGACAATTCAAACACAAGGAAAACATTTAATCACAAATAGCCCCGGTTTTAGGATGTTACATCTGGTCGTCCACCTATGCAAAATAAAACACTCCAAAAATACCACTCATAATGCTCGAACCTTGGACCTCCTCAGCTGACAACACGCCACCTTATAGCTCCCCAAGTGACGCCACTTGCCACTGGACCACAGGCCCAATTTTGTCCTATTTTCTCCTTAATCTGCTTAAGAGGCCTAATGCTTGAGACTAGGGTCCACTAAAGTAAGAAAAATAAATTTTTTTCTATGGTCACCCCTATCTCTAAGACTTCAAACAATCTCGATAATACCTTAAAATTAATATTCTAAGTGCTACTCATACTTACCAACCTCAGTGCACAGAAATTTAAAGTTTCGGGATTTTTGGGGCGTTACAACTTGGTTAGTGTCGTTCTCTTGTTCTCAAAAATTTTAAACGCTCCCATGCCCAAGGCCCAATAGGCTTAATTCTACTAGGCCCAAATTCGGGGCGTTACAGTTTTAATATTAAATGATTTTGGTAGATGCATCTACAAAAGAATTATGTATGTGTTATCAACTTGCAACATGTAGTTTGCAAGATTACTTGTTTAAATAATTAATTTCAGATCATGCAATTAAGACAATCCATCTTGCTAATACTGATAAGTTTATATCTCGGACTTTTGTTGATTGAGTTTAAAAAACTTTTGTAAAAGTTTGTTATTTATACACATAATGATTTAGATAAATTATTGATTGAATGCCTTTAATTAATGTCTAAACCATTACTTATGAGAACTAAACTTCCTATTTCAACATGATATTATGTTGATTTACATGTTGTATGCATCAATCCAATAAGTTATAAATACTCCCCATTACAATTGGTTTTTGATCAAGAGTTAAATATTTCTCATATTTGAATTTTTGTATGTGTGTATATGTTCCAATTGCTCCACCACAACACATAAAGATGAGTGAATTCTTAAAGAAAGTTGGGAATATATATTAATTACAAGTCTCTTTGTATAATTAGATGTTTTGAATGCATTGGAGATTCAATTATAACATTATTTGTGGTTACAATTTTGATTTGATAGTTTTCCCGACATTAGGGGGAGAGAAATAATATGTAATGAGTTAGGGGGAGAGTAATTTGAACCAAAAGTTCAACAATGATAACTCATTACAAGTTAACTGTCAGATGTATTTACAAACTTAATGAGAATAACCAAGTTACATTTTAATTTGAATCAAAGTCCTAGTAGGACAATCAGTTAGAATAAATAATAAATTGATCGATTCCAAAGATGAAAATTCTTCTAGATGGTCATATAGTGGAGGCGAATGCTTTAGAAGAGACCCAAGACATAACTAATAAGTAAAACTCCAGAAGATATTCAGGTACCTGAAACTGAATTTTAAAATAATGAAAATAAGAGATCTCGATAAGTTATATCAATTCAAGAAAATATGGAATCGAATAATAAAAGTGGTTGACAATGATTTTGCATGCAATATTATCATTGAAATTATGAAATAAAAGGAAGATCTTGAATAAATCTATTGAGAAATTTAACTATAGAATAAATTGATCAAAATAGAAAGACGCAACTCAAGTATAATTAAATTCATGAAATTTTTGGACCAGTAGTCCAAATATCTAAAGGTATAAAGCCAGTGATGATGCAATTGAAGTAGTTTTGCAAAAGCGGAATAAAAATATGAATTTTTTCGCTAAGTCCTGTCATTGATTATGAAAAGATATAATATTCTTTTGTGGTGGATGCAATAACCTTTAGATATATTATTAAATTGACAATTCATAAAAGATTTAACTTGCGTCTAATGGTTATTGCTACAACCTTTTATGAACCAATATAAATTAAAGTTTATATTAAAATCCTTGAAGGATTTAGGATGCTAGAAGCATACTGAAATTCTCGAGAAATTGTTCATGTATATATTGAAATAATTTGAATATATGTGGTAAATTTGGCTTAGTGAATAGCAGTTGAAGGAGGATTATAAAATGATCCAAAATACCTATTTGTGTTTTTATAAAAGAATCATGATTAAAGTTTGTTATGATTATTGTTGAATCTCCTGAAGAGATCAAAATATATTTCCCCGAAATTTCTCTCACTCATGCCTTTTAAAAGAATGGTAATATAAATGCTTTTTAAATAGTCATTTGAAAAACTAGTATTTAAGATTGAATACATAGAATACGAGAAAATATGTGACGTTTTCATGAGAGGGATACGCATTGTACTCTTTTTCCCTTAACGATGTTTTGTCTCATTGGGTTTTCCTGGTAAGGTTTTTAATGAGGCAGCATATTATGCGTATTATAAATTGTATACTCTTTTTCCTTAATTAGGTTTTTATCCCACATGGTTTTTCCTAATAAGGTTTTAACGAGATAAATTATCTACCAATGGATATCTAATGGTGAAAGTTTTAATGTACTTTAAATTCTAATAGCTATTAGAATTAGATCCCTAATTCTTTTATACTTCTTATGCCTATAAATAGAGACTCTAAAGAAGCAGTGTAATAATTCCTTTTATTCAATAAAATACATCCTTTGTTACTTTCATATCTTCTTTGTTCTTAATTCTTTGTATTTCTCTTTATTTTAGAACACTTAAATATTTTTTTCCTTGTATATTGAATTTATTTTTTTCCCGATTTTGGAATTTTCTTCTCGTCTCTTCGCCATAAAATAAAAGGGAAAAAAGGTTTTATGTTTCTTTAAATTTTTATTTTTATTTTTGAAATTGTTTCTTTAGAAATTTAAAAGGGTAGCAACTTGAAAAAAAAAAAAAAGAAAAAAAGAACGGCAAAAGAGTAGGAAGCCGCAAAATTATACTTGCCTTGCCAACATAGCCATCGTTCTGGCAAAGTACACATTAAACATACTTTGCTGGGCCCTCCAACACTCAATTTCATGTGCCTCCTCATGCTTAAAGTGCTATTGACCTATCTACCCCTCTCACCACTTATTTGTTTGTCACCCAACCCAACCTACCTTTATTTTCTTCTCATTTTCTAAACTTCAAACTTTAAGGAAGGTGGAGCGATGGTTAATATCTTTCAAATTTTAAACTTTACTTTGTATCAAAAACACAATTAGATATTATTTTAATAAATTTTCATATAATAATATTTCTAACGAATTTAAGAAATTCTTTCTCTAGCAGCATTATTACATACATCATAAATGATAAATACTCATTATTTTACAAATAATTCAACCTAATAATTATATATACATGTAAAGTTTCAGTGATAAATGTTCAAATTAATAAATTTATCATTTTAAATTTTAATAAAAATTCAAATTTATAAAAATAAAAAGTCAATAAATTTAACTTTTCTTATATTTTTGACTAATGAAAAAAAACATCAAAAATTGAAGTTTTTTTGAACAATTTATTATAGATTCTAACCAAATAAATTATTTTTGTCATAATTTCTAAAATTATTCATAAATTCTTTTAACTCATAAATAAGAGGATAAATTCTTATATTAATATTAATATTTATATAAATTAAATTAAGACTCAATCAACATCTTACAAAAACAAACTTTAAGATCACATTTAATTATATATATATTTACAGTCAGACAATATAACTTTTAATGAGATTAGAATTCTACCTTTTCTTATGAAAATTTCCCCTTTTATTTATTTTTTTTTTAAGGCGTCTACGATGATGGCTACTCGGGGGACAAAAGAGATGCTTATCTTCTAGCTACGAGCTTAACAGCTCTTAGACACCGTGGCATTTCCATACCAAGTATTTTAATAATAAATATTATTAATATTCCATTATTCCCCAAAAAGAAAATATAATTTCCCAAACAGTCCTACTTCACCCTCTTATTTACACCCTACCCTCCTCTAAACCGTCAGTTACCTACCATAGGCAATTCCGTCTTCGCAAAGAGACACCCTCAGAGACGCACGTTGAGAGCATCAGTTATTTCCCCAAAATGCCCTAACAAGAAGCATAATGTACAGGGTAAAATAGGAATTTAAATACAGTCCAGAGGGAGGCGGGCCCATGAGTTAAAATGAAATCAAAGAACGTGAGTGATCCGCGCAAAGGAAAAAAGGTTGGCTGAGAAAGGATAGAGAGAGAAAAGAAAAGTACTCAGAGACGTTCTCGGATTTGAAACACCACTCTTCGCCGGAATTTGGGATTCCATTTCAAGTCCGGCTCCTGGGGTTTTTTTTTTTTTTTTCCCTACTTTCTAACTTCTTCCAGATTCTCTAGCATAGAAGAAGCAAACAAAGAAACACGAGAAAATATTAGGGCTTTTCATAAAATTTGGGAATTGTGGAAATTAGGGGTTTTTGTTTTCCCCTTTTTGGTTCTTTTTTTACTTGAATTTTAAGATTATTTAAGGGACGAATTGAGGAATTCGCCAAATGTTTACGCCGCAGAGGAAGGTTTGGTCGGGTCGGTCGTTGACGCCATGGAAGAAAGTGGACGGGTCAGTTTCGGATCCAAACTCCAACGGGGTTGTTGTGGGAAAAGGGAAAGCAGCGGCTTTTGCTGAGCCAGTGACTCCTGATGGGAACGACCTCGGGTCAGAGGACCAGGAAGGAGTGCCCGAGAAAGCTTTAAGACTCGAAAATGAGGTTATTTTGTTGTAATATGCATTATATATATATATATATATATATATATATTCTTTTGGCTACTCTAATTTTGTGTATGTTACATTTTTTATAGGGTTAGTTGAGAAATTGGTATGATTAAAAAATTACCACCAAATAACTTGTTTAAAGTCAAATTGCTTGATTTAGGTTATTTGGCTTAGATATACACTTTACTATGAATTTCTCATTTAATTTTTGATTTTGTTTAACTGAGGAACTAAAATTTATATTTACCGCTTGAGGAAGTTTATTTGTTATGTTAGTTTGTCTTTGTTATGCAATTTTTTTACTGTTTCAATTTAGTGCATGAGTTGCTGAAGTGGATACTCCATTTTAGTAAATAGTTTTGGTGTTTGGTTTAGGTAACCACCATATGTAATCATGATTTAGTTATTTGTAAATTGCGATTCTGTGGGATATGCAGTTAATAATAATAATAAATCATAGAATTTGATAATCCAGGGAATGAATGTTTAGTCCCTTAGGTTAGGCCTAGATGTGTTGTACCCAGCATTGGTCATGCATTCAATCATACCCCAAGGGAAATCACTGAAATATGTAGTAATGGTCCAATGTAAACATTAAAGATTAGAGAGTTGGAGTTGTGAAGTTTGTCCTATGCGTATTGGAATTCGATTTCACCTTTTTTCATATGGATTTAGGGGTCTAATAAATCACTTAAGCTTGACTCTGTGGTTCCATTTCTATAAGCAAGTGCCATACCTAAGCTGTTACTACTATATCTATCTCCACTATCTTTCTGTAGTTCAAAAATCTTCAATTGCTTTGATCTGTTGCTAAAATGTCCATATGTGCTAACATAACATGTCAAGAATAACTGACTCCATAACCCACCTTTTTCTCCTTGGTTTTGGTAAACATCTGAATTTTTTGTTACTAGTGAATTACTGATGCTTCCCTGTCATGACATTTGCAGATGGGTGGTAGTCCAGTAACATGAATAAATTATAGTAATAATTAGGATAAAGAAATATTTCAGACAGAATTTTGGTAAACATTAACCTCAAATTGCAGATCTTATGACCAGTCAAAGAGAAATGTGCTTATGCTAACTAAACTACTTGATAAGTGCCAATAGCATCACGCCATTTTCTTTTGTCTTTTATGTCTAAGTAAAAATTGGGCCCATAATATTTGTTACCAGCTTGTTGGAAGTGTCATTGTTGACAAGTTTGGACTGCCTAGGGCTATAACGGAAAAATTGGATGTTTTTGGTTTGCTTATTTTGCTGTGTAGACAACACACACAACCACACACACATACAACCCATCCTACATTTTGTGTCGACTGGAGAAGTTTGAACCTTTATGTCGTTTCAGCTTTTTGATGATTTATGTTATTGATGTATTGAAAAGTTATCTGCTCAATTTGATTGCTATGCCCTATTTAATGGTTTTATGCTTTGTTCTATGTTGCACTATCTCATATGAAAGATCCATATTTTGTGCCAGCTTTTTGAATACCAATACAATATGGGGCTTCTCTTGATTGAAAAAAAGGAGTGGATATCTAAGCATGAAGAACTCAATCAGGAACTGATGGAAGCAAAGGATGCTCTCAAACGGGAACAAGCGGCTCATTCAATTGCAATAAATGATGTTGAGAAGCGTGAAGAGAATTTGATGAAGGCCCTTGGTGTCGAGAAGCAGTGTGTGCTTGATGTGAGATCTTATTTCCTGTTTTAATCTTTCCTCTGAAAGATTTTGATTGCAGTGTTCTGGTTTTATCTTTTGCTTTGTATTTTTTTTGTTATATCACAAAGTGGAGGCAAGATACTTTTTGGATTCTTTTAATGGGATGTTTTTATGCTACTCTAGCATCTAATTCTTTACGTTTTGGACTTAACAGTTGTGTGCTTATTTATTTCTTCATGTTATATATGGGGGTAATAATATTCACTAACGTTTAGATTATGGTTTTTTGCCACAGCTTGATAAAGCCTTACGAAACATGCGTGCAGAGAATGCAGAAATCAAGTTTACAGCTGATTCAAAACTTTCTGAAGCAAATGCTTTGATTGCCAGTGTTGAAGAGAAATCCTTGGAGGTGGAGACAAAATTGCGTGCAGCTGATGCCAAGCTTGCAGAAGTGAGTAGAAAGAGTTCACAGATTGAGAGGAAGTCGCAGGAGTTGGAGTCCCGTGAAAATGTACTTCGGAGGGAACGCCTCTCCTTTATTTCAGAGTAAGCTCCAACCTACTTTTCTTATTTTTAATCCTGTCTTTTTTTTCTTTGGAAGGAGGGGGGAGGGTAGGTGTGAATATTGTGTTTATATACGTTTCCTAAGTGAATATGTGTTCTTTCAAAGTTCTCTTTTTCTGTTTACCCAAAAGTATATGTAACTTCTCATTTAAAGTTTATTATTATTATCATCATCAGGCAAGAAGCACATGAGATCACTATGTCCAAACAGAGGGAGGATTTGTGGGAATGGGAAAAGAGATTGCAAGATGCAGAAGAGAGGTTGGCCAAATCCCAAAGATATGTCAACCAAAGAGAGGAGAGAGCAAATGAGAATGATAGACTCTTTAAGGCAAAAGAGAAGGACCTTGAAGAGGCACAAAAGAAAATTGATTCTGCCAACCAAACTTTGAAGGAGAAAGAAGATGATATAAACAGCAGGCTAACAAATCTAACTTTGAAAGAAAATGTGAGCTATTTTTTATGTTGAGCAGTTGTTTGTATGAGTTAATATTATTTTATTTATCATTATCATCTGGATGCAGGAATGGGGTGTTGTGAAAGAGAAGCTAGAGATGAAGGAGAAGGAGTTACTTGTCATTGAAGAAAAGTTGAATACCAGAGAGAAGGTAAGATTTTGCAAGGTTTTGCTTCTTGTTTTTCACAAAATGTGTTATAGCTCTGTTTCTGTAATTGATAAGGGTGAGCATCCGGTCAGTTTGGTTTCAAAATTCCTAAAACTGATTAAACCAAATTTAACTTATAAAACCAACTGAGTTAAGTTGATTAATAAAAGAAACCGAATCTGAGTTGGTTTGGTTTGTTTAATCGGTTTTAACTATTAAAAATAAATTATTCATAGTATTATATAAAAATATTGTGTATTATATATAATATATATATCAGACATAAGTTTAAATTAATTAATAAATCTATTTCATTTATATTTTGTAAAATGTATTTAAAAATAACACTATAAAGGTCAGTAAATTCAGTGTATTCAGCTATAAATTTTAAAAACCGATAACTTACTTAACTAACTGAACAAATCAATTTTCAAAACCAATCAATTTCAAAAGTGAATAAACCAAACTAAGTTAACCAGGTTTGATTGGTTCGGTTGGTTAAATTGTTTGAAACCTACTAATATTCTCCTTTATGTTCATTTTTTTTTTCTCCGTTTGGTCTTTTTACTTGTATTTTTCTTGAGAGTTATATATAATTTTCTTGGAGGGCTAGGTATCATTTAGGATCTTGTCTTTGACACTTTTTTCTGTTTTGTATTTATTGACAGGCCGAGATTCAGAAGCTCATGGATGAACATAATGCCATTCTGGATGAGAAGAAGCGCAAATTTGATCTGGAAATTGATGAAAAGAGAAAATCCTTAGATGCAGATCTGAAAAGCAAGGTGATTGAAGTTGAGAAGAAGGAAGCTGAAGTAAAACACATGCAAGAAAAGGTTTCTAAACAAGAGCAGGCATTAGATAATAAATTGGAGAAACTAAAGGAGAAAGAAAAGGAACTCGAATTAAAAGTGAAAACCCTGAAGGAAAGGGAGAAGACCATCAAATCTCAGGAGAAGGATTTGGAGATTGAGAAGCTGCAGATGGTTGCTGACAAGGAAGAACTTTTGAGTCTTAAGGCTGAAGTTGAGAAGATAAGGACTGCAAATGAAGAAAAACTACAAAAGATACATGAGGAGACAGATAGGCTCAGGGTAACTGAAGAAGAGCGTTCCGAGTATCTTCGCTTGCAATTGGAATTGAAGGAAGAAATAGAGAAATGCAGGCTTCGAGAAGAACTACTGTTGAAGGAAGCTGAGGATTTGAAACAGCAGAAGGATAATTTTGAAAGAGAGTGGGAGGAGCTAGATGAGAAAAGAATAAAAATTGAGAAAGAGTTGAACAGTATCAGCCAACAGAAAGAGAAATTTGAAAAACAAAACCTTGCTGAAGAGGAAAGGTTAAAGAAAGAGAAGCAAGTAACTGATGACTATAGAAAGAGGGAGCTGGAAGCTCTTGAAGTTGCCAAAGAAACTTTTGCTGCCACCATGGAACATGAGCGGTCAGTTATTGCTGCGAAAGCTGAAAGTGAGAGAAGCCAAATGCTTCATGACCTTGAGCTTCTGAAAAGAAAACTCGAGAGTGATATGCAGAATAGACTTGAGGAAATGGAAAAGGAATTAGGAGAGAGAAAAAAATCGTTTGAGGAAGAAAAAGAGAGAGAACTAGACAATATTAACTATTTAAGAGATGTAGCAAGGAGAGAAATGGAAGAGTTGAAACAGGAAAGACTCAAGATAGAAAAAGAAAGGCAAGAAGTTAATGCCAGTAAGATGCATCTTGAAAGACAGCAAATTGAATTACGAAAAGACATCGATGACCTTGTGGATCTCAGCAAGAAGTTGAAGGATCAAAGAGAGCAACTTATCAAGGAGAGAAACCGCTTTATTTCATTTGTTGAGAAACTTAAGAGTTGCAAGAATTGTGGTGAAATTACCTCTGAGTTTGTGCTTTCTGATCTACGATCTCTACAGGAAATAGAGAATGAGGAAGTCTTTCCTCTCCCTAATTCAGCAGATGAGTATATCAGTGGAAATGTTTTTGGAAATTTGGCTGCATCTGAGAGGCAGAAGGATGAGATGTCTGCACCTGTAGGTTCAGGTTCTCCAGTTTCTGGTGGAACCATGTCATGGCTTCGTAAATGCACCTCAAAAATATTCAAATTCTCTCCCAGTAAGGACAGTGGACCTCATGCTATTGCAAAACTGAATATGGAGGTCATGCTCCCTGGTCAAAAAGATAATTTGGAAGGCACATCAAAAACTGAACATGAGCCGGAGCTCTCTTTTGCTGCTGCAACCACATCTTTGGATATTCATGGGGTCCAATCAGACTCCAACAGAAGAAATGTTGATGTTGGTCATGACCTCTCAGTTGATAATCAGAGCAACATGGAAAGTAAGGAACAGGAAGTGCATGGAGATTCTCAGAGTTCTGATTTGAATCGTGGAAAGCAGGTTCACAAGAGAGGCAAGCCTAGAGCTAAAAGAACACACTCTGTGAAGGCAGTTGTCAAAGATGCTGAAGCTATTATTGGGAAAACCTTAGAATCAAATGAACTTGAGCATCCTGATGAAAGCAGGGGTGAATCTGGTCTTGCTGATGGGAGAGCAACTAGAAATGCAAGGAAGCGGAATCGTGCTCGAACATCTCAAACTCAAACAGCAGACACTGAGCAAGATGGTGATGACAGTGAAGGACGTTCTGATAGTGTTGTGGGGGGTCAGCGAAGAAAGAAGCATCAAAAAGTGGTTCTGGCTATGCCAATACCTGGCGAGAAAAGATATAATCTCCGACGGCTCAAAATGTAAGTTACTATTTAAATGCATCACATGCATGTGTATTCATTCTGGCAAATGTAGTTTGATGGTTGCCCTGTCATAGCGTTGAGGCAAGCACCTCTTGTTCGAAGTTTGGACGAGTTACAGTTTTTTACAATGTGTTTTTGCTAGTTTGTTGTTTATTCATGTAGCTTACAATAATTCAGTTAATGACTTATGCGCTTTTGTATCCACCTAATAAGTAGCAAGAAGCAAGAGGTAAAAGACTTAATTAAGTGTACTGGTTACATTGTAAAATGCTTCGTGAAAGGAATCCTTTCTGGTGATTGTAAAATAACTTAATGGCAGATTCCTTAACTCATGTTAAATATGTTCTGTTTGCAACATGTATAATATTGCAATTTAGTTAACAATGTGAAACTTGCAGACAATGTTATTCTGTAGGAAAATAAATGTCCAGTAAACTTTAATGGATTCTTAGAAGTACCTTGTTAATCTTTGTGAAGTAACTATGTGGAAATTCTGATTAATGCAGTGGGGTCACAGTTGCTAAAGATACAGCAGATTATGTTAACAACTCTGAAGCTCCCGTGCCTGCGGGTGAAAATGGAGATGCGAGTGAGAATGGTGGCGTGGACTTTCTGCAGCAGGTAAGGGTCTTGGAATTTAGTTTTCTTGTGCCATGTACCTTGTAGCATGTGCATGTTTGGTGATCCCTGCTCAAACCTACATCTTATGAAATAGAGCAAACAAATTTTGCTATTTAAATGGTCAACTGTGACTTGACAGTATGGTTTGACGCATAATGGTAATTCTCTACATTGTTGAGTACATTATCTATGGATAGAAATGCTTTAGTTTAGGGTCGACCAAACAAACCGAGAAAACTAGGAAATCAATTTGGATTATATTGTTCAGTTCGGTATAGTTTTCTGTTTGGAAGTTAAAAAATAGTAACTATTCAACCGAAATAAATTATATTTGTCATTTAGTTTATAATCTTTTTATAATATAAAAAGTAATATTTGATTTCTAGTTAGTGAAAAAAATTAAAGTACTATATAAAAATACTTAAAAAAAGAAGAAAACTGGTGGTCTGAATTGATCCAAATAAGTGGTATTCGATTCAGGTTGGTTCGATCAATTATGGCATTCAATTGTCCTTTTAAAAAACCAGAAAACTGCATATTAATAACAAATTTACGAAACCAGATTGAACTGAAGCTATACTACTAGTTTAGTTCTTTATGTTTATTTTCTTAAAAGTCCATGGAATTATATGTTTGTGATCGTATGAGCTACAAGGTTCATTGTTCACTAAGGTTGAGCAAAAAAATGAATCAAGGAAACCGAAAACTACTTTGAACCAGTGTTAAGTTCGGTTTTGGTTTGGTATCGGTTCATATTTTACTTAAAAGTTTTTGCTTTGATTTGGTTTTGGTTTGTAAGTTAAAAATACAGCAATGATCTGAATTAAAATTTATATTTTATTTAATTTACAAGTAGCTATTATTTATTTTAATATAAAATAAATCTTATATTTCAATTTATTGAAAGTAATTTAAAATTACTATATAAAACTTTTGTAATATAAAATTAACTGAAGAATTGAACTGATCCAAGCTGGTGGAATTTGGTTTGGTTTGGTTTCAAAAAACCATAATATTGCATACTAACTGCAGATTCTTTTCCAAAACCGATCTGAATCACTATCACCCCCACTTAAGCTTGACATGTGTCGCGGAGAAAACAAGGGAGGAATAAAAAATGGAGAAACGAAAGAGTTGGAAAGCTAACGGTGAGGAGTGTGGGGAAAAACAGAAAATGAAGTACTTTTACTAGATGAGGGCGATGACTGCAATATTGCAATTTGAATTTCTAGTATCAACTGCTTACTATTTATACCAGTCATTATGAGTTCATGTTAAATAATCTAGTTTATATATTTTATGTGGCAGTCTGAAACAGCTCTTGACGCTAAGGATGATGATGCTGGTGCAACCAAAAAATTGGATGCGCATACAGCATTAAGTGAAGAGGTGAATGGCACACCCAAAGGGGTTGGTGAGTATGCAGATGGTAATGACTACAAAAGTGAGTCGCGTAGTGAAGGGCTGAAAGGTGAGGGTGAGGATGATGGAGATGAAGATGAGGATGAAGTTGAGCATCCTGGCGAAGTCTCTATAGGAAAGAAACTTTGGAATTTTTTCACCACGTAAAGATGTGGATCTTATTCCTAGGTTGGCAATATCATTCACGTCTTTGATTGTATCAGCTGTTTTAGGTTTGCTGGTAGGAACACCTTGATCTAGTAGTGTGTATTAACAATTTAAATGTTGTAACCAAGAAAAAAAAAAACACATTTATTCAGGAGGGAGAGTGGGTTTTCCTCACCTTTTTTTTGGGGGGTTAGGATTCAGGTATTGGGCTTTTTTTTTTTCTTTATTGTACTTAAGTACTAGTGCTAGATGATTTGATGTAGCAATGATTGGCTCCTTCAACCATATTGTTTGTATCAAATAGTACATGTATTTTTCATATTTGCTGGAATTATTGTCCGACTGCTGTGATCTCAATTACTCTTTCAGCTGTAAAGATATTAGACGTTGGTCCATTTAGATTGTTTGGCATATTTAAGTGGTTCAGAGAGAACCTTGCACTGCTTTAGTAGGTGCTAGACGTTTACATTTGATGCGCAGTCAAACACGAAGACATATAAGCCCTTTCCGGTATTGCTTTGCTCTTTGTTTTTTGTCATCCGTGTGTTGAAACTGTGACATCAAAACTGGAGCTGGCAAAGTAAGTACTAACCCCCAAAGCCTGTAGATATCATATGATATGGTACAAGGTGGAAGATAAAACGTGCCTTTTTTTTTTAACTTCATTGATAGAACATGCTGGGAAAAAACTGGGTTTAGCTGTCCAATTATTGTTATTGTTACTACTTGCTTTTTGAAGAGAAATATGAATTTTAAACACATAAGTTTGTTTGGATTACATTCTACATCCACCTAATTATGCCTTACATTCCACATCCACCTAATTACGGAAAGCAGAGCAGTTGGTTTAATCATGAAGGTGAACCTCAACAGATTTACCATATTTTGGTGTGCATGTATTCATAATTGGCTATTCTTATTCCTGTGCTGAATGCAAGTGTTCATGTTTGGAGATGGATTGTTGAGGAGGTACCCTTGCAAGCTGGTTTCAGTCATTGATGGAAGATTTAGATGATTATAGTCATGAGTTGCCAAGCTGCTGCTGGATGGAACGTCATGAAACATACCAAATTCATGTGGTGGTAAGCCCACAAAGCCAGCAACATTGCGTCCAAAACCAGCAGGATCCAACATAGATACCATATGCCGATTGTTGGCAAATATCTCTCCATCCCCCTCCATTCTATGCATGCTTGTTTCTTTTATAAAATTCCAGTCAGTCGTGCCTGTCATGGAGTTATTGCCAATATTGTGCTTCACATAGTTGCCACAATCGTCTTCAACCGCATAACCAATTTGGGAATTATTGACCCCATTAATCCTTAGATATTGCATTTGATTCATGTTCTTGCCACTCTCTATGAAGTCGAGGTTTTCATATGGGGACCGAAACTCTGCATGTTTTCCAGATTTGATCAACTTCTTAATTAATTTAGTTGGATCAACTTTTCCTGTTACTGTAACCACTTGGAGTTGTTCATCTATGTGAACTGAAAAAACACCTTTAATCCAAAAAGCAAGAGCCATAAGTCTCAACAAACCAGTAAAAAACATTAATTACTAGTCTACAACTGACATCATAGAAATATATATTTTATATATCAACAATGATCAACGATAATGCCACAGTTTTTAAGCTTTAAACTTATAAAAGATGATTCAATTGGTTGAGTATTATTAGCACCCTGACAAGCATCAAGGTATGAGTCTCACTAGCCGTCTATTTAGTGGATAGTTTATAAATATTACTTTCAGCCATTACGAGCAGGTGGCATGTATTGACCCTGGACTAGGATCCTCCTCTGACCTAAATTTTGTCTGTAAGAAAAAAAAGTAAAAGAACCTTCAATTTTCCGCAGAAGTTTCTTCACTCTCTTCTTGCACCCATCACAGTTGATGTTTACATTGAGCGCATATGTCTGTTAGACAAAAAAAGAAAAAGAAAAAGTAAAAGGTTTAGTGAATGGGCATCATGAACGCAATAATAAAGAGAAATGATATTATAGAAACCTCAATATTTCCGTGTCCCAAACCAGTTAACATTTTCAAACAGTATTGACTATTAGTTTTTTTTTCCTCCCTTATTAGCAAGTGAATAGTGAAGATCTTTTTGCTTTATATAAAACATTGAATGGGGAGGCAAATATTTTGTGAGTGTCAGGAAAATGAAGTTGGGACCATATCAATGATTCAATTGGAGAAGTGTGTGATTTGATTTGATTTGATTTTGACTTGGGCGGAATCAGCCCTTGTGCATCATTATCTTGTGTTTTCTTTCTGTAATGAAATTTGAAGGGGAATCATGCAACCAAAACTCAAAGGCATAGAGCTGTGTGAAGTAAAGTAAATTATTATTTTGTTTACGAAAAACGTATGCCATAAATTGCTCAGATGATGGATGCTGGAATTAATTAACAACACGTCAACAAAAATGGACAGGTGTTAGAATTAATTAACAACACATCAACAAAATAAGACGTATAACCTAACAAACTCACTCCAAAGCATATCTAAAATTTGTTGATACCGAGAATCAATTGGGAAATTGGCGAAAAGTGCAAGGTGATTCATCCTTAACGATGGAGGAGAGAGAGAGCGAGATTGTAAGGGTAGAGAGAGTAGAAATTGTTTATATGTCTTTTTTATTGACATAAGAAAACTTTTATACGAGACACATGATGTCACATGTAAATATTTTATTGACAAAGGGATGACTTCTATAATAGTCCAATTTAGACTTTAGTTGGAACAATAGTTTTGGGGCCACAAATTCGAGGTCAGAAATAATTTAATATTATTTTGATGTTTATGGCATGTGATAAAGTACGTGTGAAAGTTCTGTGTGAAAATTTTATCGTTTGTGTGCCGATTTGTGAAAAAAATAGCTAAATCGCAGAAAATGTAAAAGTGGCCTTCTATTTGATTAAGTGCCGAATTGATGTGTCTCTTTAAATGTGAGGTCCTTATGTTGTGAATGGACCATTGGTTTAATGAATGGACATAGTTGGACATGAGTTAGTGGATTTTAAATGAAATCATTAAGGTTAAATATGGTATTTGATAATTAAAGTTAAAATTAATCAAACAAAAACATTTTGATGGCCATTATCATCTTCTTGGCACCGAATATTGAAGGAAAATGGAAAGAAATTTATCTAGTTAGGGTTCGGCACTCATTTTGCTCAATTAAGGTAAGTTTCGAGCTCGATTTTTAGTGATTTTTATGTTTTTGTGATTGTTGCTTAGCATTCTTTCAAGCCCATGCCTCAATTTCAGAATTTGATGATAATTTTGAGTTATGCCATTGTTGATTTTGTGAGCTTTGTGATGTTTGATGATGAAAACTAAGTGTTTGATGATTGATATACATATTTTCTAAAGTGATTTTGAGTAAAAATGCAATTTTGGGATTTAATTAAGAAATGTGAAAACTTTGTGTTGAAATGTGAAATAAATGTGAAATATGAGCTGCTAGGGGCACTATGGTAATTTGGCTAAGCATGAATTAAATTGGATTTTGTGAATTTAATGTATTTGTGAAATAAGGACTAAAATGCTAAAGTGTGAAATTATAAGGGTTAAATTGCAAAATGCCCTAATTATGTGTGTAACACCCTTGTCCCGTATCCGTCGCCGGGTTAGGGTCACAAGGTATTACCGAACACGAGTGCAAAACCAAACATTCACATAAGTCATATTCATATATATACAAAGCATATAGCTAATTAAATATTAACCAATATTCTTACTCATATTATACATATGGATCATACCTCAAAATTTACTTGAAACCATACCATGTAGATCATCATATTTCGAACTAATAAACATGCCACAAAGTTATACAATATATATAAATATATATATATATAAATACTTTACAAAACACATAACTCGAATCATATGCATATCACCCTAATAATATTTGAATACCTAACATAATTTAAACACCTTACTTCAAAATTATATGCATGCTTATACACGGCTTATTGTCCATAAGTAAATTCGACATTAACCACTCCATATTATGATCAAACATATATCATTAAACTTGACTACATCGGAATGAACCATTTAAACATGATCATGTATTCACTTAGTCATTAATTTCACACTCTATTCGGCTAACAAAAATACCATATAAAAATTTTTACTCATTTCATGCACTAATCAAATACCAATATTATCTAACAAGAACTCATATATGTCTAGACCGAATATGCCAACCAACAATTCCAACATTCACTCATTCCAACTTCCAAAACACAACTTGAGATCTTTGAGATTACCTCATAATAAATCATATTTATAAATATGTACTTATGCTTATAAAGAGCTCACAAAGCTACCATACTTAAAATCCAAATAAGATAACTACACATAACATGATTAAGATCATAAAGCATTGAAACCATTGACATTGGAAGTAAGCCATTTTCGCATGACTATATTATATGCAAGAACAAGATTTATAACTCAAAACATAGTCTAGCTTATACATGCCTTTAGTCCAAAATCCAAACTCAAAAGTACCAAAATAGGTTGATAGTGTGGATGACTTTGTTGACGATCTCCTGAGCTCGTAGCTTGATCAAAAGCTATAAAACAGATGATGAACACACACAGAGTAAGCTTACTAGCTTAGTAAGTCTTAAGCAAAAGTATTAAATCAAATGATCATTCAAGCATTTTCAAAATCATAATTTATATCATAAGATTTTAAAGCTTAGTACTTATATGGTCTACTAATGCCGAATGCCAAATACTTTTCTTTGACAACCTCAAAATATTCTTATCTCACCTTAAATGTGCAAACTCACCCAATTCACATAAATTCAATATGTTTCCACATATAACCAAATCAAGTAAGTGCAGTATACACATTAACCACATATAATCGATTATACACTTGTGTACATATATCCATTTATCCTCACATATTGCATTTACACATATGGCCGAATCTCAAAGACCCAACCAAGATCAAATTTCAATATTTATACGCATTATTTGTAAGACCGAATGCACATATTAAAATTTTACGAATATGCCTCAACTATATCACATATTACTAGCATCGAATAGTAATAAACCAACTTACCTTATTACTTGCAACTATGAGGTTTATACGTACCTGAACATTTAGCTTATTTGCTGAAATTAATTTCCACATAGTTAATGATCCATGAACCTCCCATTTATAATAAATCACCGGCATTAAGCCTGCTAGGCAACAAGGCCTGAAACACACACCGACACTAAGCCTGCTAGACCTGAGGTCTGAAATTTAATCACCGGCATTTAGCCTGCTAGGTAATAAGCCTGATACACTCCACAGGCACAAGGCCTGCTAGGCTCGAAGCCCGAATATCGATATTATTAAACTGTCTCATACACATTACATGTTACCAATATCACATATGTTACACATAATTCATATCACTTTCACATAATGAACTCATTTAAATTCAACTACAATCCATTGTTAAATCACTATATCACATTCGGCTTTGTCAAGTTTAAATCTATAAGTTCAAAATTCAGCATGTAATCTAGGTTACAATCGATATTAACGATATTAAATTGCTTAAAGACTTACCTCGAATATCATCGGACGGCAAAAACCGGCTATTCGATAACTTTCGCTTTTCCCCTATCCAAGTCCGTTTTTCTTTGTTCTTGATCTTTAATTAAGCTTCAACAATGGCCGAACCTAAAGCTTGTTATTATTATTTTTTCTTTTCTTCACCATTCGGCTAACTTAAAGAAATATGAACAATGGCTTTCATTTTATTAAATTATAACATATATTATGGTTATTATTAATTACCAAACTAACCTTTATTATAAAATAATGTTAACATATAAACTAAGGGTAATGGTGACTTAAACCGTCCACTATCCTAAAGAATGGGCTATTTTCCTTTTAAGGACTTCATATTAAGAAGCCACTAACAAATAGGCACTTTTCACTATAGTTTGTAACTTTTACACTTTACGCGATTAAGTCCTTTTTATTAAATTAAGCAGACAAACAATCAAATTTTCATACAAAACTTTCACACATAATAATTCACATATAATAAACACAGAAAATAATATTTAAAGATTTTTCAGATTCGGATTCGTGGTCTCGAAACCACTGTTTTGATTAGGGTCAAATTCGGACTGTGACAATTCTCCCCCATTAGGGATTTTCGTCCCCGAAAATCTTACCGGTAAACAGAGTCGGATATTGTTGTCGCATTGAATCCTCAGGCTCCCACGTAGCCTCTTATATACCATGACGATTCCATAATACTTTTACTAACGGAATTTTCTTATTTCTCAACTCTTTCACTTCACGAGCTAAGATACGGATTGGTTCTTCCTCGTATGTCATATCAGATCGGATTTCAATCTCAGACGGAACAATCACATGCGATGGATCTGATCTATATTTACGAAGCATCGAAACATGAAATACATTGTGTATCCTTTCTAGTTCAGAGGGCAGCCTTAATCTATAAGCAACAGGGCCGTCATGTTCGATGATCTCATACAGTCCAATAAACCTCGGACTTAATTTACCTTTACGTCCAAATCGAAGCACTTTCTTCCACGGAGAAACTTTCAAAAATACTCGGTCTCCAATTTGAAACTCAATGTCTTTATGTTTCAAATATGCATATGACTTTTGTCGATCTGATGCAGCTTTCAGACTATCACGAATCACTGCCACTTTCTGTTCAGTCTCTTTAATCATATCAACCCCGTGTATCTTGTTTTCACTGAGCTCAGTCCAGTACAATGGTGTACGACATTTATGACCGTCCAAGGCTTCGTAGGGTGCCATTTTGATACTAGATTGAAAACTGTTATTATAAGAAAATTCAATCAAAGGTAAGTATCGTTCCCATGTACCTTCTAACTCGAGGATGCAACATCTCAACATATCCTCAAGTGTCTGAATGGTTCGTTCGGACTGACCATCTGTCTGCAGATGAAAAGCTGTGCTAAAGTGTAGTTTAGTACCTAAAGCATCTTGCAATTTCTTCCAAAACCGTGACGTGAATCTCGAGTCTCTGTCTAAAACAATGGAAATCGGCACACCATGCAATCTCACAATTTGATATACATACAACTCAGCAAGCTTACCGAGCGAAAATCCGTACGAACTGGAACAAAGTGAGCTGATTTGGTTAGTCTGTCCACTATAACCCAAATTGCATCTTTCTTGCTCGGTGTCATAGGCAAGTCGGATACAAAATCCATAGTAATTCTGTCCTATTTCCATTCAGGTATCATGATTGGCTGAAGTAACCCAGAAGGCACCTGATGTTCGGCCTTTACTTGCTTCCAAACTAAGCATTTTGAGACAAATTCAGATATGTCCCATTTCATACCAGGCCACCAATAGAACTGTTTCAAATCATTATACATTTTCGTGCTACCCGGATGTACAGATAATCGGCTACTGTGAGCTTCATTCAATATCGTCTGAATCAAATCTAAATTCCTCGGAACACACATTCAGTCTTTGAACTTCAAACAGTCATTCTCATCTATTCGAAACTCTGACTCAACGCTGTTCTCACACTGAACTCGTCTTGCTAACAAATCTTTGTCAACTTTCTGGGCATCACTAATTTGTTGAATAAACAACAGTCTTACTTTTAATTCAGCTACTATCGAACCATCATCAGACATAACCATATGCGCGTTCAACGCACAAAGAGCAAATAATGATTTTCGACTTAAGGCATCCGCAACAGGATTTGCTTTGCCCGGATGATCGTCAACCACTAATTCATAATCTTTCAACAGCTCTAACCATTTGCGTTGTCTCAGGTTCAAATCTCTCTGTGTCATTAAATACTTCAAACTCTTGTGATATGAATAAACATGACATTTCTCACCAAACAGATAATGACGCCATATCTTTAATGCGAACACAATGGCTGCTAGCTCTAAATCATGCGTCGGGTAATTCCTTTCGTATGGCTTCAATTGTCTCGAAGCATAGGCTACGACTTTGTCTTCCTGCATCAAAATACAACCCAAACCATTCAAAAATGCATCACTATAAACAACAAATTCTTTACCCGATTCAGGCTGGACTAACACTGGAGCTTCGGTCAAAAGAGTTTTCAATTGATCGAAACTTTTTTGACACTTTTCCGACCATTCAAATCTAACATCTTTCTGTAATAACTTTGTCAACGGGGTAGCTATTATAGAAAAACCTTTCACAAATCGCCTGTAGTAACCAGCAAGTCCCAGAAAGCTTCGAATTTTGGAAACGTTCTTCGGTGGTTTCCAATCGAGTATAGTCGATATTTTATTTGGATCAACCCGAATACCTGATGCTGAAACAACGTGGCCCAGAAAACTGACTTCACTCAACCAAAACTCACATTTGCTAAACTTTGCATACAACTGTTTATCTCGCAAAGTTTGTAGCACAAGTCTCAGGTGCTCAGCATGCTCGGTTTCATCTCTGGAGTAGATCAAAATATCATCTATAAACACTACTACAAACCGATCCAAATACTATCTGAAAATCTGATTCATCAGATTCATAAAAACAACAGGTGCATTAGTAAGTCCGAAAGGCATAACCAAAAACTCATAGTGTCCGTACCTCGTTCGAAAAGCTATCTTTGGCACATCGGAATCTCTGACTTGCAACTGATAATAACCTGACCTCAAATCTATCTTTGAAAACACTGAAGCCCCTTTCAATTGGTCAAACAAGTCGTCAATCCGTGGCAACGAGTATTTATTCTTTATAGTTACCTTATTGAGCTGTCGGTAATCAATGCACATTCGCATAGTCCTATCTTTCTTTTTCAGAAATAAAATTGGTGCACCTTAGGGAGAGAAACTCGGTCGTGTAAAGCCCCTATCTGTTAACTCTTGCAGCTGTGCTTTCAACTCTTTTAATTCTGTAGGTGCCATTCGATACGGAGCTATTGAAATCGGAGTCGTCCCCGGTACTAATTCAATGCCAAACTCTACCTCTCGAATAGGTGGTAAACCCGATAACTTTTCAGGAAACACATCTGGATACTCGCACACGACTGACATGGATTCAATCTCCTTTTTAGTCACTTTACTATCAAGCACATAGGCAAAGTAGGCTTCATACCCTTTTCTCATATACTTCCGAGCTAACATAGAATATATTACTGCTGGTAACCCATTCAGATCATTAGATTCAATTCGAATAATTTCACCATTCTGACATCTCAAATCAATGGTCTTTCTTTTACAATTAACAATAGCATTGTGCAAAGTCAACCAGTCCATTCCCAAAATTATATCGAATTCATCGAAAGGCAACAACATCAAATCGGCTGGGAAACATGAATCCCGAATCATCAACGGGCAACTTTTACACACTTTGTCAACCAAAACGCACCGACCCAAGGGGTTTGATACTCGAATCACAAACTCAGTAGACTCAACAGGTAGAGTCTTACTGGATACTAATGTTTCACACACATAAGAATGAGTCAAACCAGGATCAATCAACGCAATAACACTAGTATCATAAAGAGTGAAAGTACCGATAATAACATCTAGGGAAGAAGCATCCTCACGAGCACGTATAGCATATGCTCTAGCAGGTGCACGAGCCTCCAGCCGAACCACTGTATCTTTTGTCCCCCTCTAGCTGCCACCTACATTACTCGAATGTCTGGGTAGTCTGCCTCGTGCTGACACGTTGCTCTGTCTCACATTCTGAACAGTGTTTTGCTCGGCTAACATCAGGCACTCTCTAATAAAGTGATCCATCGATCCACATTTAAAACAAGACCGATTACGAAATCTATAGCTCCCGAAATGCCATTTCCCACAATGCTTGCACTCAACCCAGTTCTGTTGAACATTACCAACACTGGCCATCGAAGTAGCTCTAGAACCCGCAGGAGGTCAGTCTCGTTCCCATCTAGAAAAGTCTGAAGTAGCTTTATGTTGGCTGGATTCATCTTTGAACTTCTTTGATACAGAATGAAAGGTCTTACTCGATGATCTTTTACGAATATCTCTAGCTTCAAATTCAGCTTTCCTTTTTTATTTCCTAAGTTCTTCGGCTTTACAAGCTCGTTCAACAAGTACCACGAACTCTTTAATCTCGAGTATGCCGACCAGCAACTTAATGTCTTCATTCAGACTGTCTTCAAACCTTTTACACATAGTAGCCTCAGTTGACACACATTCACGGGCATATCGACTCAGTCTCACAAATTTCCGTTCATACTCAGTCACGGTCATACGACCCTGTTTCAATTCCAGAAATTCTTTTCGTTTTTGATCAAAGAATCTCTAACTGATATATTTCTTATGCAACTCGGTCTGAAAGAACTCCCAAGTCACTTTCTCTTTTGGAACCACCGATACTAGTGTATTCCACCAGTGATATACGGTGTCCCGTAATAAAGATATAGCACACTTCAAGCATTCTTCTGGAGTACATGATAGCTCGTTGAGCACACGGATAGTATTATCAAGCTACAGCTCAGCTCGTTTCTCGTCATCATCATCATTAGCTTTAAACTCTTCGGCCCCGTGTTTCCTGATTTTATCTACAGAAGGCCTGCCAAATCTTATTGGATCTACTATCGGAGGTCCCATAGGTATCGGTGATGGATTATTCGGGGTGGAGGTTGTTGCACAGCCGGATTAGTCCGGACATATTGAGTAAACCATTCGTTCATCATTTGGTAGAAGGCTTGCTTAGCCTCTCCCTCATGGCTACTCGAGATAGGTTGAGAGTCTACCGGTGCTGATCCATGTGCGAGATCAGGCGCTACGTTCTCAACATCATCAGCTACGGCTCTGTCGGGATCCATTTACTATATAAAACACAATTTAGATGTCAGAAGTCACCACACTATCGCATTATAATTTAAGGCATGTATAGCTAGACCCACACGTGCTACGGTAGTCCTAGAATCGACTAAATCGTAAGCTATGATACCAATAAAATGTAACACCCTTATCCCGTATCTGTCGCCGGATTAGGGTCACAAGGTATTACCGAACACGAGTGCAAAACCAAACATTCACATAATTCATATATATACAAAGCATATAGCTAATTAAATATTAAACAAATATTCTTACTCATATTATACATATGGATTATACCTCAAAATTTACTTGAAACCATACCATGTATATCATCATATTTTGAACTAATAAACATGCCACAAAGTTATACAATATATATATATACTTTATAAAACACATAACTCGAATCATATGCTTATCACCCTAATAATATTCGAATACCTAGCATAATTTAAACACCTTACTTCAAAATTATATGCATGCTTATACACGGCTTATTGTCCATAAGTAAATTCGACATTAACCACTCCATATTATGATCAAACATATATCATTAAACTTGACTACATCGGAATGAACCATTTAAACATGATCATGTATTCACTTAGTCATTAATTTCATACTCTATTCGGCTAACAAAAATACCATATAAAATTTTTTACTCATTTCATGCACTAATCAAATACCAATATTATCTAACAAGAACTCATATAAGTCTAGACCGAATATGCCAACCAACAATTCCAACATTCACTCATTCCAATTTCCAAAACACAACTTGAGATCTTTGAAATTACCTCATAACAAATCATATTTATAAATATGTACTTATTCTTATAAAGAGCTCACAAAGCTACCATACTTAAAATCCAAATAAGATAACTACACATAACATGATTAAGATCATAAAGCATTGAAACCATTGACATTGGAAGTAAGCCATTTTCGCATGACTATATTATATACAAGAACAAGATTTATAACTCAAAACATAGTCTAGCCTATACATGCCTTTAGTCCAAAATCCAAACTCAAAAGGACCAAAATAGATTGATAGTGTAGATGACTTTGTTGACGATCTCCAGAGCTCGTAGCTTGATCAAAATCTATAAAACAGAATGATGAACACACACAAAGTAAGCTTACTAGCTTAGTAAGTCTTAAGCAAAAGTATTAAATCAAATGATCATTCAAGCATTTTCAAAATCATAATTTATATAATAAGATTTTAAAGCTTAGTACTTACATGGTCTGTAACACCCCAAACCCGGTCAACACACCACGACCGAATCTGGCATGTTACAGAGTGAAAACATTTTAAAAACACAAGTACCGGTTACATCTTTTTGGAAATAAAATTAATGTTCGGAAACCTAGTAATAGCTATTTGTTAAAATAAGTTTATAGTTGCTAAAAACCTTAGAAAAAAAAAAATTTGTATGTTTGGAAATCGTCTGTTCATACTAAATTGGAAAACATTTGATACTTAAACATTTTAGTAAACTTTGGAATATCGGGTTAAAACAACGTTTGCTGTTGAGGTTGGTTGGCATCTGGATTTTAAAACATCCAAGTTACCGTATAGTTACTATGTGAACTTTGTTACCCGACGGTAACGTTTGAAAACCCGATATTAAGTAAATTTGAAATCTCTAAATAAAACCCGATTATTTGACAATATCAACTTATTAAGCACATGCATAATAAAATAAACGTAACCAAATAAAACCAAAATAAAAACCAGCGGCCTTATTACAAACCCAAAAACAACTTTTAAAGTAAGCAATAATAAAAAAAACCGAAGTAGTATTATAAAATCAAAACCCGAAAATATGTGCATGGCCACCTCGAGTCCTCCCCGGCTCCGACTCCGCGAATCATGCCTCATCTGTAAAATATAAGGGAAGGGGTGAGTCACCAAGACTCAGTGTATAAATCCCCAACCCGGTCACACAAGCACTTACACAAATCATCAGTAAAACATGCAGATTATGCAACCCATAACCTAGCCATCCAAACTCCTTTCGCTACCCCGTGTGGTCAAAACCACTGGTGGTCAAAACCACTGGTGACCGAAGTCACAATTTCAAGTGATGGGGCCAACCCATCGTGTGGTGAAAACCACTGATGACAATCCCATAATATATCATGTGGGGCCAACCCACTGTGGTACTAAACCACTGGGATGAGTCACAATAATCCATGTGTGGTCAAAACCACTGGTGACCGTAGTCACAAATATCACAAGTGTGGTCAAAACCACTGGTGACCGTAGTCACAAGTCAACTGATGGGGCCAACCCATCTTGTGGTCAAAACCACTGGTGACAGTCCAAATATATATCATCCCCCTCCTCTCATCAATCCCATCAACATCATGCTCATAACATACTTATCATAATCTCATATATCATGCATTTTATGTATAACATAGCATTTATCGGCACATGATAGAATATACCCACATACATTGCAAAATACGTAATAGGGGACTTACCTGGAATCCAAGCTTATGCCCACAAGGCAAAGTTACTAACACGAGAGGTTATACAGCAACATAATAAGCAGTCTATACTAATAAAGTGTGTAAGAGTGTACACACCTGACTATACGTAGATCTAATGAGAAGTCCCGAAGCTACGCGATACCACGAGATCCCGAAACGTGGTTTTCCTCCTTTCTATAATCGGCCACTACTTGTTAGTAATCAAAAACCTTATCCGACTAAACTAGAAATACCGAAAGATATGCCGCTCCAATATAGCACTTACCTAAGCCGATTTGGTTTCCAACCAAATCCCGAAGCCACACCAAGAGCTTCCTTGCAATCGGCGACACACTGCTGCACATAAACAATTAGCCTTCGGCTTTTGGACGATGGAAAAACAGATCCGAAATACGTTATAATCCTTACCTAAATCGCTTTAGCCAAATCCCGAAGACCCACTGCAATCGGCTATGGTCCTCCTTGAAATCGGTTTTAACGTTTCATTTAGAGACCAAAGGCCATTCGGCCCTAGCATGGATCCAAAACCAAAGAGGTAATCGCCCCTTACCTTAATGATAAGAGATTCCTTCGGCTTTTCCAATGATTCGACACTAGCACAATGGTGAGGGAATCGGCAAAGAGAAAAAGTGAGACCACCAAGGGTATTCGGCTACTCAAGAAATAAGGGAAAAAGAGATGTAGTCACAACTTACCACACTAAGATCTGAGATTCGGTCTTGAGAACCAACTAGAGGTGGGTTTCGGCACTAGAAGTGTTGATGAGAAATCGCAAGAGAAGAAAGAAAGTAAATAAGAGTATTCGACCAAAGTGACAATCAAGGAGAAGGAATTAAAGAGTAAAGAGATTTCGACTATTGCTTATAAGTGTAAAAGGGAAGAAAGAAAAATAGTGAAAAATGAGAAAGGAGGATTCGGCAAAAGTACATGAAAGGAATTTCGGCGCAAAGGGTTTTGAGAGAAGAAGAAAAAAGATGTCGACTGAGAGGGGTGGGGTTCTTGGTTTCGGTTTGAGCAAAAAGAAAAAGAAGAGAAGGTGAACAAAGGTGGTTTCGGCTATGAGAGGCTAGCAAAGAATGAACTGAAAAGAGGAGGGGAGAAGGCTACTAAAGTTTCGGCTATCCCAGTAAAATAGTGCACAAGTGATTTGAAACGAGAGGGAATGCACTCTAATATTTCAGTTTGGCACAAAACGCAAAAGAGAAAGGCTCCCAAGCTTGCCGATTTTAGCCTCTACCTAGGCACATTCGGCCACCCACACTTGAACCCATAAAATCGATTGCACCCCCCCAAGTCCAAAAATTCGGCCAACACTCCTCAAATGAGTTTGAACTAATTCAAACTCCTACATTTGCTCCCCTCCACCAACTCAAATCAGTTTGAACAGGTCAAACTCCACAAATCTCTCCTCTCCATCCATTCGAAAGAGTCCCAACTGAGTACACCTCTCTAGCTTGTGGCGTGAAAAAGAAAGAGCAGAGAAGTGATTCTTGCAACTCGAACACAAGCACTCCTTGCTCCCTGTGGCGTCACCTCCCTTGCTCCTGTGTAGCGCCTCCCTTGCCACTCCACCAAGGTAATTCTTGTGTCTAACTATTCTAATTAATTCTTTTAACCCCTATTTCCCTTAGCTCCCTTTCTCTAAGCACTAGAACCAAAATTTGTAGTTCTAACTCAGGCCTAACCTAGGTTATAACTAGGCCCAAAACATGACAAATGAACATAATAGACAACTCCACACATGCAACATAATTCAATTAAAAATAACCCCTATCTCAGGATATTACAGTTCTACCCTCCTTAAAAATAATTTCGGCCTCGAAATTACCTGGTCAAAAGAGTTGAGGGTATTGCTGTCTCATGACATCCTCTGGTTCCCACGTGGCCTCCTCCGTGTCATGATTCCGCCATAATACTTTTACCAAGGGAACTGACTTCCGTCGCAAAACCTTGACATCCCGATCTAGAATCTGTACTGGTTCCTCCTCGAAAGACATATCAGGACTCACCTCTATCTCCTCAACTGGCACAACATGCGACGGATCTGATCGATAACGCCTCAACATTGAAACATGGAAGACATCGTGAATCTGGCTCAATTCTGCCGGCAACTCTAGCTGATACGCTACCGGTCCCACTCGTTTCAATACTGTATATGGCCCAATAAACCTAGGGCTTAGCTTGCCCTTCCTACCAAATCTCAATACTTTCTTCCAAGGCGATACTTTCAGGAAGACCTTATCGCCCACTTCATACTCAATATCCCTGCTCTTAAGATCGGCGTAAGATTCTGCCTGTCCGACGCTTCCTTAAGACGAGCCCGAATCACCTTAACTTTATCTTCTGTTTCTGCCACTAACTCTGGACCCAACATCTGTCGTTCACCCAGTTCTGTCCAACACGTAGGAGTATGACATTTCCACCCATAAAGTGCCTCATATGGCATCATCTGAATACTCGCTTGATAACTATTGTTATAAGCGAACTCCGCCAAAGGTAGGTACTCCTCCCAACTACCACTGAAATCCAGAACACAGCCCCTTAGCATATCTTCCAGAATCTGGATTACCCTCTCAGACTGTCCATCAGACTGCGGATGGAAAGCCGTGCTAAAATCCAACCTGGTACCCAAAGCCTGATCCAAATCTTTCCAAAACCTCGACGTGAACCTGGGATCCCTATCCGAGATAATGGACACCGGCACCCCATGCAACCGCACTATATCTGCCACATACAACTTGGCTAATTTCTGAAGCGAATAATCCACCCTCACCGGTATGAAATGAGCCGACTTAGTCAACGGTGCTGCGATTAAAGAAAACCCCTCTACGAACCTCCTATAGTAACCTGCCAGACCCAGAAAACTTCGAATTTCCGCAACCGACTTAGGTGGTTTCCAATCCAATACCGCCTCAATCTTACGAGGATCTATCCTAATTCCCTCAGCTGACATGACATGCCCCAAGAAGGTTACCTCCTTAAGCCAAAACTCGCACTTGCTAAACTTGGCGTACAACTGCTTTTCTCTCAGAATCTGTAGAACCACTCGAAGATGCGCGTCGTGCTCCTCCTCAGATTTTGAGTACACCAAGATGTCGTCTATAAACACCACGACAAATTGATCCAGATACGGCTGAAACACTCGATTCATCATGTCTATGAATGCTGCCGGTGCATTGGTCAAACCGAAGGGCATTACCAGAAACTCATAGTGCCCATACCGAGTACGGAATGCCGTCTTATGAATATCAGCCTCCTTCACTTTAAGCTGATGATATCCCGACCTAAGATCAATCTTAGAGAAAACCGATGCACCCTTGAGTTGATCAAACAAGTCGTCAATCCTAGGCAACGGGTACTTGTTCTTGATTGTCAACTTGTTCAGCTGGTGGTAATCTATACACATCCGCATCGTACCATCCTTTTTTTTGACAAAAAGCACTGGAGCTCCCCAAGGTGATACACTCGGTTGGACGAAACCCCTATCCAACAATTCCTGAATTTGAGCCTTCAGCTCCACCAATTCTTTCGGCGCCATCCTATATGGAGCAATAGATACTGGCGCAGTTCCCGGTAACAAGTCTATACCAAACTCCACCTCGCGATCAGGAGGTATACTTGGAAGCTCCTCTGGAAAAACATCCGCGAATTCCCCTACAGTTCGGACATTCTTTACCGCTGTCTCCCTAACTTTCAAGGCACAAACATGCACTATTAATTCCTGACAACCCCTCCTAACCATTTTCTCAGCCTTCATTGCAGAAACCACATTGGATAAGTAATCTCTCCTATTACCTATCATCACCACCTCCACACCTTTCATGGTCTTCAACACCATGCGCTTAGCTGCGCAATCCAAACTAGCCTGATACTTTACTAGCCAATCCATCCCGAGAATCAAATCGAATTCCCCAAACGGTAGTTCCATTAAGTCAGCCAGAAACACGACCCCTTGAAGTTTTAGGAGTACATCCCTATGCAGTTTACTTACTTCTACAGAGTGACCTAGAGGGCTTATCACAGTCATTTTCCTAGAAGTAATCTCATAGTATAAGTTCAGAGTTTCCACTATACTACTAGAAACATATGAGTGCGTCGAACCCACATCAATTAAAGCATTATAAGGTACTTCAAAAACTAAGAACGTACCGGTCATGACGTCCGGTGCGTCGCCCTCCTCTCGACGCCTCGCAGCGTAGACCAACCCCGGCTGTCTCGCCTCTGTACCACCTGCACCCCTGCCCGGTGCTCCACGTCCTCTACCAGAGCCATTACCCCCTCTGCCTGAACCTCGGCCCCTCTGTGGCTGCTGATTATCCCCCCTATACTGTGCACGATTCTGATCCTCAGACTGCAGTCTAGCTGATCTCTGTGGACAATCCCTAACTCGATGTCCCATCGAGCCACACTCAAAGCAACCTCTATTTCCAGTCCAGCATTCACCTGTGTGCGACTTTCCACACCGAGCATATCGTGACGGCCACTGAGTATTGGTAGCAACAGGCCTAGCAGCTTGATTTGGCCCACTATTTTTGGCCCTCTTTTGCTGATTCCCAGAAAACCCAGATGATCCAGAACATCGCTTGTTCCAACCCCTATCCTAATTCCGCCTCACAGACTGTCTTACCCCTTCAGCCACCTTAGCTTTATCCACTAGAACAGCAAACTCCCGTTCCTGCTGTGGGGCTATCATCATCCTCAGCTCGTCCCTCAGCCCATCCTCAAATCTGACACAACGCTCATGCTCTGTACTCACCATACCCCGAGCATACCGACTCAACCGGAAGAACTCTGCCTCATATTCCGCTACCGTCCTATTACCCTGAACCAAGTTTAAAAACGCCTTGCGCTGCGCATCGACATAGCTAGCCCCTATGTACTTCCTCTGATAGGCTGTTCGGAAGAATTCCCAAGTGAGATCGTCCGCTCTGGCTCCCTCCCTAACTGTGAGCCACCACTGGTATGACTCATCCCGCAGCAGCGATACTATGCCCTTCAGCTTTTCCTCAGCTGAGAAATTCAAGTCGTCCATGATGCGTTCCGTCGCCTCTAACCAGTATTCAGCCGCACTAGGTGCCACTCCTGACACACCCCTAAATACTTCTGCACCATTAGCCTTAAGTCGCTCGGCCACAGATTTTCGAGCTCCTCCTCCTACCCCTGCACTCGCAACCCTCTCCAGCACTCGCAGCACAGCCTACGACGCTACATCATTGCTGCCCGTCTGATCCTGATACTCCGCGCCCGCAGCTGGCAGCGGTGGTACCTCGTTTTCTGACCCCTGTCCGGACCCTACTGGTTCCGAGACCGTCATCCTACCCCTACCTCGTCCACGAGTGTTACGACCACGTCCACGTGCATTCATCTCTACCGATATATTCAAGCTGGTTAAAAGTTTTATGCATTAGACTTTTATTCCACTGTCTTTTAAAGCACAGTCTTATGAAAAAGTTTTAGTAAGGGTTTCGTTGTCGCGAGTACACAACATCCTACAGTTCATGTCTCTAAAGTAGTTCTTACTACTGTTTAATCATCATCATAATCATAGAATCATATCACCAAAAGCAATAGTTTGGGGTACTTACCTGGGCGGATTGGTGCCGGAGACTCGGTGCCATGCTTTCACCACTGTACATTTCCCATAAAAATCATTTTAAAACATTTTTGGGCCTCGGCCCACAGCCGAGCTGTTGAAACTGGCTCTGATACCACAACTGTAACACCCCAAACCCGGTCAACACACCACGACCGAATCTGGCATGTTACAGAGTGAAAACATTTTAAAAACACAAGTACCGGTTACATCTTTTTAGAAATAAAATTAATGTTCGGAAACCTAGTAATAGCTATTTGTTAAAATAAGTTTATAGTTGCTAAAAACCTTAGAAAAAAAAATTTGTATGTTTGGAAATCGTCTGTTCATACTAAATTGGAAAACATTTGATACTTAAACATTTTAGTAAACTTTGGAATATCGGGTTAAAACAACGTTTGCTGTTGAGGTTGGTTGGCATCTGGATTTTAAAACATCCAAGTTACCCTATAGTTACTATGTGAACTTTGTTACCCGACGGTAACGTTTGAAAACCCGATATTAAGTAAATTTGAAATATCTAAATAAAACCCGATTATTTGACAATATCAACTTATTAAGCACATGCATAATAAAATAAACGTAACCAAATAAAACCAAAATAAAAACCAGCGGCCTTATTACAAACCCAAAAACAACTTTTAAAGTAAGCAATAAAAAAAAAAAAATGAAGTAGTATTATAAAATCAAAACCCGAAAATATGTGCATGGTCACCTCGAGTCCTCCCCGGCTCCGACTCCGCGAATCATGCCTCATCTGTAAAACATAAGGGAAGGGGTGAGTCACCAAGACTCAGTGTATAAATCCCCAACCCGGTCACACAAGCACTTATCACAAATCATCAGTAAAACATGCAGATTATGCAACCCATAACCTAGCCATCCAAACTCCTTTCGCTACCCCGTGTGGTCAAAACCACTGGTGGTCAAAACCACTGGTGACCGAAGTCACAATTTCAAGTGATGGGGCCAACCCATCGTGTGGTGAAAACTACTGATGACAATCCCGTAATATATCATGTGGGGCCAACCCACTATGGTACCAAACCACTGGGACGAGTCACAATAATCCATGTATGGTCAAAACCACTGGTGACCGTAGTCACAAATATCACAAGTGTGGTCAAAACCACTGGTGACCGTAGTCACAAGTCAACTGATGGGGCCAACCCATCTTGTGGTTAAAACCACTGATGACAGTCCAAATATATATCATCCCCCCTCCTCCCATCAATCCCATCATCATCATGCTCATAACATACTTATCATAATCTAATATATCATGCATTTTATGTATAACATAGCATTTATCGTCACATGATAGAATATACCCACATACATCGCAAAATACGTAATAGGGGACTTACCCGGAATCCAAGCTTATGCCCACAAGGCAAAGTTACTAACACGAGAGGTTATACAGCAACATAATAAGCAGTCTATACTAATAAAGTGTGTAAGAGTGTACACACCTGACTATACGTAGATCTAATGAGAAGTCCCGAAGCTACGCGATACCACGAGATCCCGAAACGTGGTTTTCCTCCTTTCTATAATCGGCCACTACTTGTTAGTAATCAAAAACCTTATCCGACTAAACTAGAAATACCGAAAGATATGCCGCTCCAATATAGCACTTACCTAAGCCGATTTGGTTTCCAACCAAATCCCGAAGCCACACCAAGAGCTTCCTTGCAATCGGCGACACACTGCTGCACATAAACAATTAGCCTTCGGCTTTTGGACGATGGAAAAACAGATCCGAAATACGTTATAATCCTTACCTAAATCGCTTTAGCCAAATCCCGAAGACCCACTGCAATCGGCTATGGTCCTCCCTGAAATCGGTTTTAACGTTTCATTTAGAGACCAAAGGCCATTCGGCCCTAGCATGGATCCAAAACCAAAGAGGTAATCGCCCCTTACCTTAATGACAAGAGATTCCTTCGGCTTTTCCAATGATTCGACACTAGCACAATGGTGAGGGAATCGGCAAAGAGAAAAAGTGAGACCACCAAGGGTGTTCGGCTACTCAAGAAATAAGGGAAAAAGAGATGTAGTCACAACTTACCACACTAAGATCTGAGATTCGGTCTTGAGAACCAACTAGAGGTGGGTTTCGGCACTAGAAGTGTTGATGAGAAATCGCAAGAGAAGAAAGAAAGTAAATAAGAGTATTCGACAAAAGTGACAATCAAGGAGAAGGAATTAAAGAGTAAAGGGATTTCGACTATTGCTTATAAGTGTAAAAGGGAAGAAAGAAAAAAAGTGAAAAATGAGAAAGGAGGATTCGGCAAAAGTACATGAAAGGAATTTTGACGCAAAGGGTTTTGAGAGAAGAAGAAAAAAGATGTCGACTGAGAGGGGTGGGGTTCTTGGTTTCGGTTTGAGCAAAAAGAAAAAGAAGAGAAGGTGAACAAAGGTGGTTTCGGCTATGAGAGGCTAGCAAAGAATGAACTGAAAAGAGGAGGGGAGAAGGCTACTAAAGTTTCGGCTATCCCAGAAAAATGGTGCACAAGTGATTTGAAACGAGAGGGAATGCACTCTAATATTTCAGTTTGGCACAAAACGCAAAAGAGAAAGGCTCCCAAGCTTGCCGATTTTAGCCTCTACCTAGGCACATTCGGCCACCCACACTTGAACCCCTAAAACTGATTGCACCCCCCAAGTCCAAAAATTCGGCCAACACTCCTCAAATGAGTTTGAACTAATTCAAACTCCTACATTTACTCCCCTCCACCAACTCAAATCAGTTTGAACAGGTCAAACTCCACAAATCTCTCCTCTCCATCCATTCGAAAGAGTCCCACCTGAGTACACCTCTCTAGCTTGTGGCGTGAAAAAGAAAGAGCAGAGAAGTGATTCCTGCAACTCAAACACAAGCACTCCTTGCTCCCTGTGGCGTCACCCCCCTTGCTCCTGTGTAGCGCCTCCCTTGCCACTCCACCAAGGTAATTCTTGTGTCTAACTATTCTAATTAATTCTTTTAACCCCTATTTCCCTTAGCTCCCTTTCTCTAAGCACTAGAACCAAAATTTGTAGTTCTAACTCAGGCCTAACCTAGGTTATAACTAGGCCCCAAAACATGACAAATGAACATAATAGACAACTCCACACATGCAACACAATTCAATTAAAAATAACCCCTATCTCAGGATATTACATGGTCTACTAATGCCGAATGCCAAGTACTTTTCTTTGACAACCTCAAAATATTCTTATCTCACCTTAAATGTGCAAACTCACCGAATTCACATAAATTCAATATGTTTCCACATATAACCAAATCAAGTAAGTACAGTATACACATTAACCACATATAATTGATTATACACTTGTGTACATATATCCATTTATCCTCACATATTGCATTTACACATATGGCTGAATCTCAAAGACCCAACCAAGATCAAATTTCAATATTTATACTCATTATTTGTAAGACCGAATGCACATATTAAAATTTTACGAATATACCTCAACTATATCACATATTACTAGCATCGAATAGTAATATACCAACTTACCTTATTACTTGCAACTATGAGGTTTATACGTACCTGAACATTTAGCTTATTTGCTGAAATTAATTTCCACATAGTTAATGATCCATGAACCTCCCATTTATAATAAATCAACGGCATTAAGCCTGCTAGGCAACAAGGCCTGAAACACATACCGACACTAAGCCTGCTAGACCTGATACACTCCACCGGCACAAGGCCTGCTAGGCTCGAAGCTCGAATATCGATATTATTAAACTGTCTCATACACATTACATGTTACCAATATCACATATGTTACACATAATTCATATCACTTTCACATAATGAACTCATCTAAATTCAACTACATTCCATTGTTAAATCATTATATCACATTCGGCTTTGTCAAGTTTAAATCTATAAGTTCAAAATTCAGCATGTAATCTAGGTTACAATCGATATTAACAATATTAAATTGCTTAAAGACTTACCTCGAATATCGTCGGACGGCAAAAACCGTCTATTCGATAACTTTCGCTTTTCCCCGATCCAAGTCCGTTTTTCTTTGTTCTTGATCTTTAATTAAGCTTCAACAATGGCCGAACCTAAAGCTTGTTATTTTCCTTTTTTTTCCTTTTCTTCACATTCGGATAACTTAAAGAAAGATGAACAATGGCTTTCATTTTATTAAATTATAACATATATTATGGTTATTATTAATTACCAAACTAACCTTTATTATAAAATAATGTTAACATATAAACTAAGGGTAATGGTGACTTAAACCGTCCACTATCCTAAAGAATGGGCTATTTTCCCTTTAAGGACTTCATATTAAGAAGCCACTAACAAATAGGCACTTTTCACTATAGTTTGTAACTTTTACACTTTACGCGATTAAGTCCTTTTATTAAATTAAGCACACAAACAATCAAATTTTCATACGAAACTTTCACACATAATAATTCACATATAATAAACATAGAAAATGATATTTAAAGATTTTTCAGATTCGGATTCGTGGTCCCGAAACCACTGTTCCGATTAGGGTCAGATTCAGGCTATGACAATGTGTTTGTGAATTGAATTGAGTAAATATGAGATTGAATGAGTTGAATTTGATATTATATAGATCAAGAAAAGAGAAATTCAGGCTTAGATCGAGACAAGAACAAAGTGCTCGATTGATCGACTAGTATCGTTGTTTCTACGTCCGAGGTAAGTTCATGTATAATACGCATTGTTTAAAAAAATGTTCATATGTGATGAAATGAATGGTAATGTGATGTTGGAGTTTGGTAATGTGAAATGTGAGTTCAAAGATATGTGACACTAAGTGTGCATAAATAGAATCGTTACAGTGATGAATGACACTAAGTGTGCGAGATAAAGAAAGCATCAGCTGTATTATTTGGCACTACGTGTGCGATACTGGGACAAATTTGGTTTAATGTGATGGCACTAAGTGTGCGAAATTATTATAGTTTCGGCTAATTAATTGGCACTAAGTGTGCGAGTTCATCGAATGTTTAAAGAGGTTCGAATGAATTATGGCATCGAGCATTGAAGTGGTAAATGTGATAGATAAATACGTGATGGTACAGGTATGTACAGAACCTATATGGTTGATGATTTGTTTATGAGATAGATGGAAGATTATGTGAATGAATGATGAAAAGAGTTGGATTGAGTAGCATTATAAATGCTTGTATATGAACCTATAGATATGGTATGAAAGTGAGTAAAAGTCATGGATGAGATTGAGTAGTGATGTGAATTGAACTATGTGTTAGTTAATTTTGCATATTGAATTTGAATTGTTGAGTTAATTTTGTTATATTATGAACTTACTAAACTTTAAAGCTTACTGTGTGAAGTCTTTCTCTATTTTACAGTGGTATTTAAAGCTAGCTCGGATTCGGGGATCGTCAATGACTCAATCACACTATCGGACATCTATTTTGGTACCTTTTGAAAGTTGTATTTATGGTATATGGTATGTATAGGCTAGTAAGGTTGTGGAATGTTTTGAGATGTATAAATCTTGCCATGTGATATGGCTTGATAATGGCTGAGACTTTGGATTGATTTTGGTATATGTTTTGCTATGTGAAAATGGTGTATGTGATGTGTATATATGGTCTTGTGTGAATGGCCATTATGGTATGCTTTAGTGGAATAGAAATAGAATGTTTCATACTTGATTTGGTAGTTGAGATGGTGAATATATTGCATTTTTGAAATGGTTTGAAATGAGATGTGAATCATATGCTTTTGGTATGGAATTGGTTCATGAAATGGACATGTTTTGAGTTGGAATTGTATATGGAAAGAATGAGGATATTGTAGCATGAATTGTGCATGTTTTGGTAGTGTTTTGTGCATGTTTTGGTAGGGTTTTGACCATTAATTGGGCATGAATTGAGTATAGAGCTATGCTTGAAGGAATGACCCAAAATGGGTGGCAATTTGGCCTTGTAAATGGCCTATAATTGCCCACACGGTTGAGCACACGGGCGTATGTCTCGATCGTGTCCTTCAATGTCCCAATTTGAAGCAAGTCAGATTTGCACACGGGCCAAACACATGGGCGTGTGACAGGCCGTGTGATTCAAGTCAGTGTTGCACACGGCCTAGCCACACGGGCGTGTGCCCTGTTTTGAAGAAAAATTTTCTTAAAGTTTCATAAAAGTTTTAAATGTCATCAGTTCAGTCCCGAACCACTTTTAAAGCATGTTTAAGGTCTCGTAGACCTTCTTAAGGGACTTTGTGTTATTGATTAACTATGATATGCTGATGTGTGAGCAATGGTTGTTTAAATGTTATGATTCGACCGATAATAACTCGTGACCCTAATCCGACGATGGATACGGGTTAGGGGTGTTACAACTTTGTTGTTTTTTTTTGTTTTTGTAGAAATGATTATGTGACTTTATATATATAAGTTTTCTTGACTACTACTAATAATATTATTGGTTTTGTCTTGTTGTATCATATGTTTAGTGATTCACAAACAACCTTTGTTAAAGGTAGACAAATTGTTAATGATGCATTCTATGAAAAGTAGAGGAGGAAGGGGTTTTATATTAAACCTTGACTTTAAAAGCTTGTTAGATGGTAAAATGAGACTTTTTTTTTTACATTAGACGGAATAAGTTTTAGGAAAAAATGGATATTGTGTGGATGAAGGAATGTGTGTAGTAAGCTTTGGTGTCTATGTTGGTCAATGGATCTTCCATCTTTTTTTTTCTTTTTGATGATGATGATCGATAAAGCTGAAGAGATGGAATGTGTTATAAGCGACGGGTTTGTGTCACTAGGATTTTATTTATCCCATCTACGATTTGCTAATGATACCGGTTCATTCTTGAAGGACAACATGGACTCCATTAAAAAATGTGAAGCACCTCTTATGGTGTTTCGAAGTTGTTTAGCTTGAAGATAAATTATAGCAAGTCTTAGCTTCTTTTTCTTGGAATCTCGAAGAGTAAGGCTTAGAAGTTGCTAATTTATAGGGTTGTGTTTGGTCCAAATATAAGAGGGGCAAATTAAGATTTTAAAAACTTTTAAAGCTTCTGTAGTTGCAATAAACTTAGAATAGGTAGTAGATAAAGCAACACATTTCTGCAATATAGATTGCCAAGCCACAACTCCCCCTACAAAAGTGATCAATTAACCCAAAGTAGATGTAACACCCCCATACCCGACCCGCTCGACGGGTTTGGCACTAGAATATTACATTTGTTGCCAAAGTAACTTCAGACAAATTATGTTAACAAAAATTCTTCCTAAGCAAGTTAACAGTATAATTTGAAGTAAAAATATTCTGATTTCATCTCAAACTCTAATTGAGATTTCGTCATCTCTTTCAACAACTTATAGGCCGTTTAAGACCTATATGCAAACCTTTTTATCTTCGAGGACAGATAAAAATTTATTTCAAATGTTTTATAAAGTACAAAACTAGTTTCAGGGAGTTATGTATTGATACCCTTTGTATGACATCGTTACCCTAACTTAGGTATCGATACCTCTGCTTAGTATCGATGTAACAACCCGTTTTTAGTAAAATTAGAATAGTGGTTTCAGGACCACAAATTCCACGTCGAAATATTTATTTTATTAATATTTTAATGTCTATATCATGTTAGTAGTGTCGTATAAAAATTTCGTTAAGAAATTTTATCGTTTACATGCTTAATTTGATAAAAAGGACTAAATTGCATAAAGCGCAAAATTAGAGATCTATAGTAATAGGTGTCAACTTGCTATGAAATTGGAGTATGAATGGCTTTAAATGGTAATTAGACCATTATAAATAATAGTGGACAAAGATAGACACCTTTTTAATGGTTTTAAAGATTGTTCTTTTTGTCCATCTTATTCTTGCCAATTTTCTAAGGAGAAAACACCACCATTTTTTAGCTTCAACATTCGACCATCTCTCTTATTTTGCATGTAAGTGCATTTTTGTCCTGTTTTTAATGATTTCTACATTTTTGGCATCGTTGTAGCTTAATTTAGCTAGCCCGGGGACTAATTTGCAAAACTATTAAAAGTCTAGGTTTTACCATGAATTCATATGTATTTTTTTGTGATGGTTGATGGAAGAAAGTGAATTTTTTTTGTTAGTTAAAAAACTTTTGTTAAGAGATTTTTGATGAATATGTCAATTAGGGATTAAATTGAAAAATAGAAAAAAATTCATAGTGAAATTGTGAAAAAAATGAAATGTAGGGTTTCCTAAGGACCTAAGTAAAATTCGGCTACAGTGGGTTGGCACCAAATTGCATGATTATTTAGATCTAGAAAAGCATCGTACGGATTTAGATCGAGGAAAGGAAAAGGTGTTGGATTAGCCGGTCGTATTTCTTCGTTTGTGATCTAGGTAAGTTTGTACATTTAATTAAAGTTTTAATACACTTGAATTAAATGCTATTATGTTTTATATGATATTACGACTCTACGAAATATCCAATGAAGTTTCGACTACTTTCGAATCTCGTTTGAACCTTAGGAATATATAGGATACAAATGACTTGTCATTAGGGGTTACCGTGTTTCAGTTGCTGGTCCTGAATGTCCTACCGGTCGTTGAGTTTTCGGCATGTGTTGCGGTTACTTGACAACTTGTGTGAGCAACACTGTGTAGCTACGTTCCGACCGACAGCTTGTGTGAGCAGACCCACTTATGGCTTGAGAGTGAGTATTTATATGAGAAAAGAGAAAGAAATGGTTTCGATCATATGTTAGCGCACAGTGTGTGAGATTCCCACGTATCTGATATTATTCTAGTGGTTCAACGGGAATACAAAGGGAAGGAACGATAGATATTTTGATAAGTAATGCTATGAAAGCATGGGAAAGGTATGAGTCGATGATGATTAAAATATGCCTAGCCATGTTCATGAAAATATGAATGCTTATATGTTATGTTTATAAAAGTTATTTTGTTATGTCATGAATTTGCTAAGTTATGTGGTTATCACTAACTTGAATTGTTGTTGCTGCTTAGGCTTGTGCCAAGCTATGTTGGATTAATTCAAACTTACTTTTAAGCTTGTATATTGAAATGGTAAGCATTGTTTATGATTTATGAACTTACTAAGCAATATATGCTTAATTTGTGTTATTTCTCTCATGTTTTTTTAGATAATCAGAAGCTCGTTCGATTTGGAAACTTGTCGAAGATCCATCACACTATCCATTGGCTATATCAGTAGATTTTGAATTTTTTGAGTCAAGGTTATAATGGCATGTATAGGTGTCTTTGTTTGATGAAATTAGTCATTATGTGTGGCTTGTAAATTTGCTATTTTGGTTGATGAAATAGTTGATATGATATCATGTATATATGGTATTTTAAATGGTTGTTATTTTGGCATCTAGGTACTAAAATGATGGTAGTGAAATGGTGATTATAGTGGTATGCTATAAAATGTTCATTGGTATGGAATGAGGTAGTACATTAAGTTGTTAATGGCTAGTTTTGGTATCCTTGAATGTGTTTGGCATTTGGTAAATTTATTAAGATAGATGGTAGATATGGAAATGGTCATAATGGTATTTGTTGTGCATGGAAATGGTATGTGAACATTATGGTAAATGTAGTATTTAAGTTGTGCAATTGGTTGATTGAATTATGGATGAATTTAGTAAGTGCTTGATCAAGTTTGATTGTTGAGATTGAGGTGCCATTTTGGCATATTGGTTGAATGGTTAGTTTTTATGGTGTTTAAGCTTGTATATGCAAATGTTAGGTGTGTTTTGAATGCATGAATAGGTACATTTGGTTTGTGTAAGTGGCTAGACTTTGGGTGAGAAAAATGGCTTGGAAATGGCCTATTTTTCATCCACATGGCCAAAGACACGAGTGTGTGTGTAACACCCCTTACCTGTATTCAATGCCAGAACCGGGTACGAGGCATTACCAGACATAACGCACTTTAACATACAACTTTGGGATATCAAATTTCAATTCCAATATAAAATCTTTCCTTCACATTCATAACATTCTTATTATGGGCCTACGAGGCATTACACATGCAAACGGAGGGCCTCAGAATCAAACCAGGATCTTTGTATACTTAGAAAAATTTTGCCTTAACAGGGCCATAGACCCGTGTGAAATGGGACACGCCCGTGTGGGCAGGCCGTGTGGTCATACACGCCCATGTCCCTAGCCCGTGTGGAATTTATTTTCAATTCAAACCTACAGGGGTTTTCACACGGTCGAACACACACCCGTGTCCTTGACCACTGTCCTCCACACGACCTAGACACGCCCGTGTGTGAAAACCTGGGTATACTGATTGTGACGTCAGCAGCCAAATAATGGGCACACGGCCTAGGCACACGCCCGTGTGTCTAGCCCGTGGTTGACACTAACTTGCAACACTAACATGCAAGGGGCACACGGCCTGGTCACACACCCATGGGACTGACCGTGCATCACACACGGCCTAGACACACGCCCGTATGCTTACCCGTCTGGCCAAGAACAAGGCTATTTGCCAAGCTCTTTTATCACCCTAACTCATACAACTTCAATCACATTCAACCATTTACCAAGCAACTCAATCGTGTATCATACACATTCATGAATAACCTCATCTTTTCATATATATAATGATAATGGGCCATTACATATGGCCATTTACAAAAGTGTTCATCTTTAAAAGAGCCAACACACTTGGCCAAAACAACAAAACATTTCACTATGTCTAGCCCCTATACATGCCATACTCAAAATGCTAAGTCTAATGTACAGAGATGAGCTGATAGTGTGGATGATCTTCAAATTATCTTCGTATCCCGAGCAGGCTCTTTGACACTATAAAACAAGGGAAAAGAAAGGGAGTAAGCTTTAAGCTTAGTAAGTTTACATGTAAACAATAAACATCATAGCATGTGCTAATCAGTCAATAACATTTCATACTAAACAAGAATAATTCACATTTTCATAACCATGCTTACTCATCTCATCTCTTACCACCTTCCAACTGTATAACATTTATATTGCTCACATATCCTATACTCATCACCACAAAGCCACATGAAACATTTACATAGACAATTTCTCGATGAACCATTCGGAATAATACTAAGTACCTGGTGGTTTCGCACATAGCCCACCATTAATCAATAATAGGGTGGTATCGCACATAGCCCACCAAATGATAATACAAATGATGGTATCGTACACAACCCATCGGTGGTATTGCACACAGCCCACCAGAAAGAATAATTACGGTGGTACCGCACATAGGCCACCAATAAGAATATTTACGGATATTTTCCGCACTTACATATCTATTCCGAGGCTAATATGAGAATTATTCACTATCTATCAATTTCAATCAATCTCAAACATAATTTATTTCATTCATACAATGCACCAATGAGTAAAAACATATGTATTAAATATGTATCATTTGCACATAAACTTACCTCGGTGCAAAATGTATTAATCGACGTTTTAGTTCGTAACCTTGCCTTTTTCTCGGTCAAGGTTGTTTCCGCGCTCTTCTTGATTTTCAAGGGTGAGAAGTTGCTGAAAATTTTTGGCTTCCAAAACCCTTCTTTAACTGATATTTTTGGTGGGAAGAAGATGAATAAAATGGGTGATATCATCCTTTATTTATTTTATTTATTTCCTTCAATTTCATCCACCTAACCCAACCACTTGACCAATTTTGACTTAATTTTGTTCCCTATGGCCGGCCACCTATTGTCTATGGGTCTAATTTCACTTTAAGGACCTCCAATTTGATATTCTGTGGATATTAGACACCCTTAGCTTGTAAAATAGAACTTTCACACTTTATACGATTTAGTCCTTTTTCACAATTAAGCATTCAATCGCTAAAACTAAAGCACCAAAATTCTCATGCATCCTTCTAATCATGCTATAACACGTAAAATAATATAAAAATAATTTTCTTCAATCTCGGATTAGTGGTCCCGAAACCACTGTTCTGACTAGCCCTAAAATCGGGCTGTTACAACTCTCCTCCCCTTTAGAGATTTTTATCCCCGAAAATCTTACCGGTAAAAAGGTTTGGGTATTGTTCCTTCATGGCTTCTTCCGGTTCCCATGTAGCCTCTTCCACACCGTGTTTTTTCCATAACACTTTTACTGAGGCTATGCTCTTGTTCCTCAACTGTTTAACCTCTCGAGCCAATATCTTAATTGGTTCCCCTTCATAAGTCATGTCCGGTCGTATCTTAATTTTTGTTGGAGGGATCACATGCGAAGAATCAGAACGATATCACCGCAACATCGACACATGAAACACGTTGTGTATTCTTTCTAACTCTGCTGGCAAAGCCAACCGGTATGCTACTAGTCTAATCCTTTCAATAACCTTATACAGCCTTATAAATTGTGGACTCAATTTCCCTTTCGACCAAATCTCAATATTTTCTTCCATGGGGATACTTTCAGAATTACTTTGTCACCCACTTGAAACTCAATTTCTTTCCTTTTTAAATCCGTGTATGACTTTTGTCGATCTGAAGCAGCTTTCAGACTATCACGGATCACTTTCACTTTCTCTTCGGTCTCTTTAACTAGATCGATTTCATGAATTTGCTTCTTACTAAGCTCGGTCCAATACAAGGGAGTCCGACACTTGTGACCATACAAAGCTTCGTACGGTGCCATCCGTATACTCGTCTGATAACTTTTTTTATAGGCAAAGTCAACCAAAGGTAGATATTTTCTCAACTACCTTCGAACTCCAACATACAGCATCGAAGCATATCCTCAAGAACTTGAATCACTTTTCCGATTGGCCATCGGTTTGAGGATGGAACGCAGTACTAAAATTCAACCTTGTACCCAAGGCTTCCTGCAACTTCTTCCAAAACCTCGAGGTAAATCTCGGATCTCTATCCGAGATAATAGATACAGGTACTCCATGCAATCTCACCACCTCTGCAATATACAATTCGGCTAACTTACCAAGTGAATAATCCACACGCACTGGTATAAAGTGAGCCGACTTCGTTAATCTATAAACAATAACCTAGAGCATCATCTTTCTTTCTCTGAGTAATAGGTAACCCCGTAACAAAATCCATGGTGATTCGATCCCATTTCTACTCGGGAACCATCACTAGCTAAAGCAATCCTGAAGGTACTTGATGCTCGGCTTTCACTTGATGACAGATTAAACATTTTGTAACAAACTCGAAGATGTCTCTTTTCATACCCGGCCACCAATACAACTTCTTCAAATCATTGTACATTTTCGTATTGTCTGGATGTATGACAAGCAACCACTGTGTGCTTTATGTAAAATTTTTCGAATCAACTCATCATCCCTAGGTACACAAATCCTGTCATGGAACATCAGACAACCATCTGAACTCATCCGAAAATTAGAGTCATTTCTCGATTCGCACTAAACTCTCCTAGCTTGCATCTCATCATCATTCTTTTGAGCTTCACAAATCTGCTGAATAAATAACGGTCTAGCCCTTAACTCGACCAATATAATACCATCATCAGACAACACTAAGCTCGTATTCATAGCTCTCAAAACATACAGGGATTTTCTGCTCAAGGCATCCGCAACCACATTCGCTTTCCCCGGATGGTAATCAATTACTAACTCATAATCCTTCAATAATTCGAGCCATCGCTATTGTCGCAAATTCAAATACTTTTGGTCCAACAAGTACTTCAAACTCTTGTGATCGGTAAAGATTCGACATTTCTCACCATATAAATAATGACGCTAAATCTTTAAAGCGAAGACGATCACAACCAACTCTAAATCATGAGTCGGATAATTCTTTTCATGCGGTTTTAGCTATCTCGAGGCGTAAGCTACTAACTTACCCATTTGCATCAACACACAGCCGAGACCATTTAGTGACACATCACTGTAGACCACAAAATCTTTCCTCGACTCAAGTTGTACTAAAACCGGTGCCTCAGTCAACAATGCTTTTAATCTCTCGAAACTCTACTGGCATTTCTCAGTCCATTCAAAATTAACATCCTTATGCAATAGCTTCGTCATTAGTATAGCAATCATAGAAAACCCTTTGAAAAATCGTCTATAGTAACCCACCAAACCCAAAAAGCTTCTAATTTTCGACACATTCCTTGGCGGTTTCCACTCCACAATAGCCGAGATTTTAATCGGATCAACTCTAATGCCATCACCTGACACAATGTGTCCTAAGAATCTGACCTCTCTAAGCCAAAACTCACTCTTGCTGAATTTAGCATACAACTACTAGTCTCTTAAAGTCTGCAAAACAATTCTCAGGTGCTCTGCATGCTCATTCCCACCCCGAGAATAAACTAATATGTTATCGATAGAAACAACTACAAACTTATCCAAATACAGCCGAAAGATGAGGTTCATTAAATCTATAAAAATCGCAGGAGCATTCGTTAAGCCAAATGGCATGGCAAGAAACTCATAATGGCCATATCTCGTCCGAAATGCAGTTTTCGGCACATCTTGCTCCTTAACCCTCAATTGGTAGTAGCTAGACCTTAGGTCTATCTTAGAGAATACCGTAGCTCCCTTCAATTGGTCAAATAAATCATCTATCCTTGTTAAGGGATACTTATTCTTCATTGTCACCTTGTTGAGTTGTCTGTAGTCTATGCACAATCTCATCGACCCATCTTTCTTTTTCAAAAAAGTACCGGAGCACCCCACGGTGAATAGCTTAGTCTTGCAAAACCCTTATCCGTTAACTCCTGCAACTGAACCTTCAATTCTTTCAACTCCAATGGTGCTATCCTATACGGGGCAACCGAAATAGCTACTATACCTAGAACTAACTCAATCCCAAACTCGACCTCTCTAACTGGAGGCAATTTGAGTAACCCTTCTAGAAACACATCTGGATACTCACATACCACCGGCACCGATTCAATCTTTACCTCTGACTCTTGAGTATTTAACACAAAGGCGAGATAGGACTCATACCCTTTTCTCAAGTATCTCTCAGCTACCATAGATGAAATTATCACAGGCCAACTATCCGATCTACCCGATTCAACTCGAATGACATCTCCATTTACACACTTCAATTCTATAAACTTACTACCACATTTTACTAAAACATTATGAGTAGTCAACTAATCCATGCCAAGAATCAAATCAAATTCATGAAACGACAACAACATGAGATTTGCCAAAAAACATTAACCTCTAATTGTCAAGGGACAATTCCTACACACTTTGTTAACTAGCACATGTTTGCCTAACGAGTTTGATGCTTTTATCACAAATTTCGTAGACTCAACAATCATACTCATGCTAGATGCCAGTTTCATGCAAATATAAGAATGGATAGACCCCGGATCAATCAAAGCAACAACAGAAATATCTTGAAGAGAAAATGTACCTGTGATCACATTTGGGGATGATGCCTCTTCGCGAGCGCGAATGGCATAGGTCCTTGCAGGTGCTCAACCCTCCGATCTCATAGCAGAGTCTCTTGGCGCACCTCTACCACTAGTCCCACTCCCCGGGTTCCTTTGTGGTCTACCCTCGATGATACATATCTTGATCTTACTTCTTGTTTTCTATCCTTCTCATCCCTCTCTGGACAGTTCCAAATGAAGTGATCAGGTGAACCACACTTGTAGCAATTACGGTTGTTTCCCCAGCACTCCCTAGTGTGTTGTCTACCACAATTTTGACACTCCGGTTTATTAGACTTTGGATTGCCCACGCTTGCCATCGAGGTGGCTTGAACTCTCGAGCCCGAATATGCATTACCTCGATCTCGGTGTGAATACCCAACTGAAGCAGTCGTCCGGGGGTTCATTTCCTTGGACCTCTTTGATTGAGTTTGGCACGATTTACTCACTGGCCTCTTTCTTGCATCTCGAGCCTCGCTCACGGGTGTGTGTCCTTTGTATTGAGAAATTTTCAAAGTTTCGTGGAAGTTTTATAAGTTATCGGTTTAGTCCCGAACCGCTCCTAAAGCATGTTTAAGGCCTCGTAGGCTATTATAAGGGACAAATTGAATGCTGATTGTATGAAATGATTGAATGCATGAGAAAAGTACAGTTATATGTGTTATAAGTCTGGTAATGCTCCGTAACCCTATTCTGGCGTTGAATACGGGTGAGGGGTGTTGCACCAAAACCATCCCACATGCTGACCCAATCAGCTTGTTTGGTTGATTAATTAGCTTGCAAAATGGCCTTTGAAGACTTTTTCAAATTGCAAACAAACCCCTCCACTATTTGTGCCTTTCTAGATTTGCCCCTACCTTAATATAGCAAGTTTGAAAACTTCAAACTTGCCACATATGTGGCCGGCCATAGGAGGGATCTTTGGCTGCTGATTTTGGCTATTTTTAGCAGCCCTCTCAACCTATAAAATCCCCCATTGGCTGCTCATTTCAAACACACCACAACATTCTCATCTCTTCTCTCCTCTTTTAACTTTCTCTCTTTATTTCCCATCCATTTTCCTTTGTTCTCTTGCTGATTTCACCTCTTGAAAAAGGGTCATTCATCCATCATTTGGAGCATCACTCAAGTGTTCATAGAAGCCTCGGTTCGACAAGAACAAGTGAAGAAGGAAGAGTGGAGCAAACTAGTCAAGCCACGGAGAAACACCAGATTTGCTTCTTGTTCCCTATCTTTTTTAATTCTGTTGTTGTTATGATGAACATGCCTTTGAATATTTGTGATATTGATATGTTTAATTTAATTGATATGGCTTAAATTTAATTCGTGTTAGGTTGATTGCATTTCATCTACTTAATTTATTAAAATTGTTTTTGTATTGTTATAGGCCTCAGTAAGATGTTTAATTAAGTAAAACCATGACTAAGTTATTCTGACATTACAATTGTAAGGTAACTAATGAATTAATTATTTAAACGGATTGAAATTGTAATTAATTGACACGATACTTAATCTGTGCATGTTTAATCATCTAAGGTAGCTGAGGGTTAAATTAGCAATGGTATCGAGAGATACAATTGCCTTGCATAACTTGCAAGATTATTGTATTTAAACTGTTTCAAGGTAGGAATACATTGTTACCTCACTTAATCTTTTATGTGCTTATGAGATTGAAATAATTGTTTGAATTGACATATAGATATGTACAAGATATTATTTTGATTTCAAAATTACGTATGTGCATTAATATATTTGTCTACTGAAATTTTTTTAATCAGTTGAATTGACATAGAGATATAGTCAAGAGATGAATGGATTTTGGTGGGTAAGTATGTCCATAAGTTAACAAATTACCGAGTTGCCGTGAATTTATTCGTAATAACATAAACATGAGTTTAATAATTCTAAGTTAAGAAATGCAATTAACCTAGCACAATTATGTCATCTTGATTAAAATCATCTTTTGAAATCATGCATTAAAACTTTCATTATATTTTTTTATTTATTTTACGTTGTTAAAATACTATTTTTTAATCACCCTTTCAAATCAAAATATTTTTCTTCATCAAAGTGTTTTTAATTGCATTCATAAATAATTCTTTTCACAGTCCTTGTGGGTACAATAACTAGGCATTTACTTGTCACTTTATTACTTGTTGCGATTGGGTACACTTGTACATTTCCGTCGTTCCAACTTAACTTTCAACTCAGCTAACAGACTCCCATCATCAAACAGACTAAGTCGAGCGAACATCGCTCTCAAAACAGTCATTGCTCTACAACTTAAAGCATCGGCCACCACATTGGCCTTACCATGATAATACTCTATCGTGTAGTCATAATATTTGTGCAGCTCAATCCATTGCCGCTATCTAAGATTCGACTCGTTCTGGGTAATGAGATACTTGAGGCTATTGTGATCAGTATAGATAATACATCTCTCACCATACAGATAGTGCCTCCAGATTTCCAATGCAAAAACCACCGCAGCCAACTCGAGATCATGCTTCGGGTAATTCCCTTAATGTGTCTTAAGCTGACGGGAAGCATAAGCCACAACTTTACCATTTGGCATCAATACACATCCCAAACTGACTTGTGACGCATCACTGTACACCACAAACTCTTTACCAGATTCAGGTTGTATCATAATAGGAGCCTGAGTAAGAACAGACTTGAGCTTCTCGAAGCTCGATTGTTGCGCATCAGTCCAAATAAAAGGAACACCCTTACGCAGGAGCTTAGTCAAAGGAGCTGCAATCAGAGAGAACCCCTCAACAAACCACCGATAATAACCTGTTAGACCCAGAAACCTACATATTTCACATACATTCTAAGGCTGTTCCAAATCTAGCACATCCTCGATCTTTCTAGGCTCAAGTCGGATCCCCTTAGCAGAAACCACGTGCCCCTAAAAAGTTACCTTACACAATTAGAACTCACACTTGCTCAACTTAGCGTAGAGCTGCTTTTCACGAAGAATCTGAAGCACAACTCTAAGATGCTCATCATGCTCATCCTTGGTCTTAGAGTAAACTAAAATATCATTGATGAAGACCACGACGAACTGATCCTGATATGGCTGAAACACTCGGTTCACCAGATCCATAAATGCAACCGGAGCATTTGCCAAACCAAAAGGCATAACTAGGAACCCTCAACTGATGATACCCAGAAGGAAGATCAATCTTCAAAAACAATGAAGCCCCTTGGAACTAATCAAACAGATCGTCGATCCTCGGAAGTGGATACTTGTTCTTCACCGTCAATTTATTCAACTGATGATAATCGATGTACATCCTCATGGTTCCATCCTTCTTTTTACCAAACAGAACTAGTGCCCCCGTGGAGACACACTAGGATGGATGAAACCATGGTCTAGAAGTTCTTGAAATTGAGCTTTAAGTTCTGTAAGCTCCTTCGGTGCCACTCGGTAGGGAGCGATGGACACTGGAGCTGTACTCGGTAGAAGCTCAACTCCAAACTCAAGTTCTCGATTCAGAGGTAAACCCGGTAGCTCCTCAGCGAAAACATCTGGAAAATTCCTCACTATTCTTACATCCCCGAAAGAAGAGTCCCCAAAAACAAAAACACTGACGTAAGCCAAATATGCCTCACACCCTTTTCGAACCAATTTCTCAGCCACAAGCGCGAAGATCACATTGGACAGATAATCTTTGCGCTGACCTTTCACCACCACTTCTTTATCATCTTCAGTCCTCAGAACAACCCTCTTAGATGCGCAGTACAAGCTAACACGGTGCTCAACCAACAAGTCCCTACCAAGAATTAAGTCAAACTCCCGAAATGGAAGCTCCATCAGATTCGCCAAAAAGACAGCCCCTTGCAACTCGAACGGAACATCCCTAAAAAGCTTATTAACCCAAATGGACTGCCCTAACGGACTCAATACAGTGATCTCACTAGAAGTGCTCTCGACAGAAATTCCCAGGTTTTTAGATACATAACTAGCTACATAGGAGTGCGTAGAACCTATATCTATCAAAGCAGTGTAAGGTACATCAAAAATTAAAAACGTGGCGGTGATAACATTTGGAGCATCTTTATCCTCCCGGTGAGAAGCATAAACCAGTGCAGGCTGCCTTGCCTCAGTCTGACTAGCACCTCTGCCCGGTGCTCTCTGCCCACGACCCATACCATTACCACCCCTAGCTGGTCCACGCCCCTAGGTGGCTGCTGAGCTGCCCTTTGAGGTTGTACAGAACCCGATCCTGAAGCTTGCATCTGATTTACCCGCTGTGGACACTCCCTAATACGATACTCCAAAGACCCACAGCTCAAACAAGCTCTAATCCTCCTCCAACACTCGCTCAGATGGTGCCTACCACAGTCTCCACAAGGCTGAATCCCTGTAGGAGCAACAAGAACCCCTACTCTAACCGGCCCCTCATGTCTGGCCTTTTTCTTAAGCCTCTGAACAGAACTAGAGGGCTCCAAATCCCTCTTATTCTTACCCCTCTCTTGATCCTTATTCTGGCTCTCCACACGCTTAACATCCTTAACGATCTTCGCCTTCTCAACCAGAACTGCGAACCCCCACTCTCTCTGTGGAGCAATCAATACCCTTAAGTTATTCCTCAAGCTATCCTCAAACCAAACGCACCCCTCATACTCAAATGCCACCATGCCTCGAGTGTAGCGGCTCAGACTCAAAAACTCAGTCTCATACTCGGCCACCGATCTATCACCTTGCGTGAGATTCATGAACTCATGCCTACGAGCATCTACATAGCTCGCCCCCATGTACTTACTCTAAAAGGTGGTCATAAAGAAATCCCAGTTCAGACGATAAGGTTGAGTACCCTCCTCAAGCGTCAACCAGCACTAATATGCCTCGTCACGAAGCAAGGAGACTACACCCTTAAGTTTTTGCTCGAAAGTATAGTCTAAATGTAACACCCCAAACCTGGCCCAAAACACCACGGCCGAATTTGGAATGTTACTGGGACAAACGTTTGAAAAGAATTTGATTTGAGGGTGAAAACACGTGTTGAGTTTAAAATGTCTTTCTTAGTTTATAAAAGTTAACTTATTTTAAAAAAAAAAGTTCGTCGTTTTGAAAGTAGGATGCCAAGAAAAATAAAAACTTTGAAGGTCGTGTGTAGTTTAAATCATAGTACGTTTGAAAATTCAAGGAAAATCGAGTTGTTACGTGTTTCCAGGTTTAAAGCTTCAATTTAAGTTTTTAAGTTGTAAGTTGTTTCCAAAATCATTTCCAGTTATTAATTCGATAATCAATCCAACTTAAAACGTAATAAAGATCCCAAAAATACTTTAGAATGGCCTTATTACAATAAAATATCCCAAAAGTAATTAAAAATCTAAAGTGCATAAATAAAATGTCATCCGCATGGCCACCTCGAATCCACTCCAGCCCGGTCCGAGCATCATGTATCACCTGCATTGTTTTTAGAAAATAGAGTGAGTCAAACAGACTCAGTGTGCAATTAATTCACATGTTCCCACACTTGGGCTTAGCCCATTTCCACACCAATCCACATACCACACATGTTTATGCATAATGAACCCCAACCCAACCTAGTGTCCATCCGCTACACACCCCCGTATCCAGCCACACACACCAGGGGATTACTAAATCGACCCTCCATCCGCTACACACCTCTTTGGCAGTCATGCTGCTCAAAGCTATTATAACGTGGCATAGCCACCGATCACCATGTGACCAAATATAACGTGGCCTAGCCACCGATCACTATGTGACCAAATATAACATGGCCTAGCCACCGATCACTATGTGACCAAATATCGATATCCACGATGTGACTCAAGGTCATCATCAATCCACGATGAAGCACAGAGCTATCATCAATCCATGATGTGGCACACAGTCGACATCCAGTCACGATGAGGCACATAGCCAACATCAGTCCGTGATGTAGCTCAAGGCTAACATCAACCACGTACATAAATGTACACCCTTTCCTTCATTAATCATATCCCAATCCCCATGCACATACATTATTTTATGATAAAATGACAGAATAACCATCATGAACATACCGACATGCATACATAACATGCTTTCACATATATTGTCCAAGATTTGATATCAACTGTTACTAACCTGATAATCAGATTACCCACCACGGGTAGCCACACCACCACAGTCGTTATCTCCGGCTATCACACATACCACATACATATAATAAACAAAAACAGAGAAACAGTGCAATAACTACACACCTGATAACCTGAAGCACTAAACTCTCAACGTCGACACTGTCACTAAACGAAACTACCGCTATCTGCCTACGATGCTGCTCTGACACTGGCCCACACCCCGGTGGCCAATCCCGCACCGCAGAAACCGAACGCTTCTTGAACTTAGGGGTAGGGGCAACCCCTTTCTCTCCTTGACTGGTACTCGCATCCATTGAATAGCACTTAATCAGAATACCCAGTTAATCGTTACATCAAATCCAAATGAGACAAACCAATACTTAATCGAGTATTCTTACCGAAATAAATTCGAATCTCGAAGGCTCCTCTTTAATCCTCTGTCAAAAACCCCCTACATCAGCCTAGTTAGAATCGGCTAACACCTATAGACAAAAGATATGGCCTTCGACCGAATACCACTATCATCTTACCTTATTTTACCAAATCCCGAGAGCTTCTCCTCTTAACTTTGGCTACAAAGAATCCCAAACCCCACCTTTCATGGTTTCGGCCAAATGAATGAATAGGATTAGATTTCCTGGTTTCGATAACCAAGAAGAAAAGAGAGAAAAAGTTGAACACAAAAGAGCCCTTACCACGCTTACTAGCAATCAATTGCAAGATCCGACCGAATATGAACGACAATGCCTCCCACAGAGATTTGCTAAACGAACGTGATCCCACACTCAAGGAAGGTTGGGTTTTTAAAACACAAAAAGAAATGAATAAGAATGGCTAATAGATTCGGCCGGCCTTTGTAAATAAAAGTTTGATAACACGAAAAGAGAAGAGAGTGAGATGGTGATATGGTTCGACTAAGATCCCAAAAGAAAGTAGAGTATTCGGCCACTAGAAGAAGAATATAGGGAGCGACGGCTTTTGGAAATAGAGGAGAAGTAAAGGCTTGCCACCACAATGAATAGAAAAGAGAAGTAAGGTGGGAGAGGTAGGTTCGACCTAGAGAAGAAAGTGGAAGAGAAGAAAAAGATGAACACAAATGACCTTAATGGTCTTTGAGATTTCGGCCAAAGATTACCAAAAAGAAAGAGAGTTGAACACTAGATGGAAAGACTACATTCGGCACTCTGCTAACACTAAATTTTGGTATGCTAAAACCCTCCACAAACCGAATATGCACCTCACAAGAACCCCACATTTGGCCACCACCTTCCGTCCTCTCAAATCCCTTATTCTTCTCCACATTTTCCTCCCCCTCATTCAAATGAGTTTAAATAAGTCAAACTCTCACCTCTTCTCCTAGCCGCACATTTAAAATGATTTGACGTAGTCAAATCCCACTTCCCAAGTGCCATAGCCGAATCCAACTCTCTCCTCCCTTGGCGCAAAACAAATGCCAAAATGCTTCCTCTGCAGCTCGAACCTTCTCCCTCCTAGAACCCCTTGTGACGCAACCTCTCCCCCTTGCTCCCTTGCGTTACCATGCCACTTTACCACGTGGTTTCTTGTGTCACAAATCCCACACTAATTTCCTTAAGGCTTAGCTCCCCCAGTTCCCCCCTAAGGCTTGAAATCAAATATTTTCCTAAGGCCTCTACCTACACCCCAAGGTTCCCGAGACCCCCAAAACATACTCAAACAACATACAAACAGCACACAACGCACACTACCACATGAATATGAATTAAAACACATAACCCCTAAATCCCGGATATTACACTAAATCATTCATAATCCTCTCAGTGGCCTCCAAGCAATACTCGACCACAGTGGGGGTGACTCCAGTGACACCTCTAAACAGTTCAGCACCATTAGATCGGAGTCGTTCAATTATTGACCCACAGCCCCTAGATTCGGAATGGGGCCTAGCGACCCTCTCCAATATCCTCAACATGGCCTGGGACAGTGCGTCGTCCCTAACTAAATAACTTTGAGACTCAGTCTTAGTAGCAGGCGAAACAAGCATCTCACTCGTATCTAAATTTGGCATACTGCCCAGAGAAGAAGACTCAGCTCGAGCCCCCTTACAGCCTCTACCACAGCCACGAGTACCACGTCTGCGAGTTCCACGTGCACTCATTGTAAATTTTAAATTTATCTACATTATAAAGTTTTAAGCCTCAGTTCCAGTATTTATTAACAGATATTTTATGCATAACTTATCAGAAGTTTAGAGATGTTTTCAGAAGTTTCAGTCTCTAACTATTTCAGTACAGTTTCAGAAAGTACCAACTATAGTGTTTTCAGAACAGTTCTATCTAAGTACAGAGATACTTACATGATCGACAATGGATACTGGGTGTTCCACATACTTTCTCAATCCAAAATATTTGAAAGCAAATTCTTTTTAAATCACAAACTTGGAACCCCAAATTCATAGCATGAATTTTGCAACCTAGCTCTGATACCAATAAATGTAACACTCCAAACCCGGCCTAGACGTTATGGCCAAATTTGAAGGTGCCACAAAGAATGGGTTTTGATAACGAAATCCACATGTTAAAACCATTTCAGTTTTTCAACTCTTATTTTCTTATATCCCTTGTCAAAATGTTTATTTAATTAACCAATTTGCCTTAAAACGTGTTTTATAGCGAAAGCTTAAGAAAAACATTGTATTTAAAGAAAATAGTTCATATTTCTAGAAAACCTTTGTTTTAGTAAAAACCATAGTTTTTATATATCAGTCGCAAATTAAGTACTTAAACGAAAATCCAAATCCAAAAGAAAATCAGCCAAAAAAGTCAGAAGAGTCCAATTATTACGAAAATCTAGAAATAACCCTTAAAATAAAAACCATAAACCTAATCAGTTTACGAACTTGTGGTCACTGAGAGGCTCCATCGCAAAGATCCACCTAAGTCTGTGGATTACCTGAACAGAACAAACAAATAGATGTGAGTTTTTGTAAACTCAGTGTGTAACCCAACAAAATTAAGCATGCAAACATACAGATACAGAGTCAGGCTCATGCCCTTTTCAGATACAGTAAACAAAATCAGATATACAGAATTCTACCCCCATCCTCTACACACCAACTCCAACCATCCCATCACACAATGTGGGGTTAAAAACACCCACCCATCCCTACACACTATATCGTGCCATTACGGCACATGTCAAATAATGTGCAGCCAAGCTGCCAGAATACAGGCGATGATCGCTATACAGAATATTTCCTCCTCATATACAAATCCCACCCCACAATCATATACAGAAACAGATGCAGAATAACATACTAGACATGTTCAACATGCTTATGGACCTATATCAGAATAATTAGACGTGCATAACATTATCATACTCATAACAAAATATCAAACTATCAGATCTACAATTTTAGGGTTTGGTTAGCCCTTGCCGACTCTACAGTACGCCCACAGTCAATCGGAACGATCCATGCGACCCTAGGGGATATTTTAGAAATATTGACTCACATGCCCGTGTGGGCCCAACGCCCAGATTGGCCTTGCCCGTGTGGCCTACACAGCTTGGCCCAAAAACCCACATGCCCGTATGGAATGCCCTTGTGGGCCGACACACCCAACTTGGCCTAGCTCATGTGGCTCACACGGTCGTGTCTCGCACACGGCCAACCACATGCCTGTGTGCCGAAATTTGATTTCCTGCATTTCGGGTACACACTTGGTATAATTTTGATGCAAAAATACTCCCTAGATCTCTAAAACCTAAAATCGATAAACCTAAGTCCAAAATTAGTCATGATTCAAAGATTAAACGAAACTACAAAATCGACAATAGTCCAATTCTACATTTATCACTTACCCCAACACTCAGAATGGTTTCGGCTACGATTCCACAAGAGAAGAGCCCCTTTCTTCCAAATTCACTACTGCTAAAACTCGAGATTAACAACGAGAAGAAAAGAATAGCATAAAAAATGATTTGAACAACAAGAAGCGACTACCCCAATCCACACGAAACTCACCCCTTACACTTACCAAATGCACAAGAACACCGAAGAACTAAAAATCGAAATTGAAAGATAGAATTTCGATAGAATTCCAAATGCAAGAAAGCAAAAGGAAATTTTTTGCCAGAATAAGAAAAGAATTTGGGAATTAGCTAGTGAGAGAAAAATAAAAGATTTCACAAAATCCCCTTTTTTTCTACCAATAATTCCCACTACCCATAACTTCTCAAAATTTGAGCTCAAGTGAAACCCTGCCTGACAACCGAGCAAAAATAATACCCATGCTCGCGTAGGGATTCAAACACAGGACCTCCAACACACCAATTCCCTTACCACTCGAACCAACAGGCTCATTTTGATATGAATTCACAGATAATTTTATATAAGCCCTCTCCACAAGGGTAAGGCTTAGATCAGAAAAGTAACAAAATTTGGTAAAGTAGAGACTTGAACCTAAGACCTCCCACATACACCCAGAACACTTAACCACTGAAGCAAACACCCACTTGTGTCTTTATTTACAGAAATAGGAATAAATTCATCAGGGTGTTACAGGTTTATCATATAATAATTACCTGACAACCTAACTTAAATTTACAATTGAATGTCATGCAAAATAAAAATTCAAAACTAGATCCCAAGTCCAATGCCAAAGTTCATAAATATATAATACAATCTTTTAACTGAATTAGAGAATAATATTGAAACTTAAAATATTAAGAAAGACGAAATTAAGTCGAGTCCCTCCGGATGTTGCGCTCGCGTCCTAACCTTACGGGTTAACTAAAAAGAAGGAAAATGGGTGAGCTATGAAAGTTCAATGCAAGTTCTGTTATAATAAAACCAACACAAATAGTTGTTAGAAAGCATTAAGTAAAATTGCACATAGTTTTCAAATAAGTTCAAAAACTGGTATTTTGATTCTACCACTTATTTAAGCATTAGAACTCACAACCACAAATTTCAAGATAATCAAATATTCAAAATTTCCCATACTAATCATACAGGAAATATAAACATTTATAAGTATGAAATCATTCACAAGCAGAAAAATGTCATAACATAACTTTTAGACATGTATGCACATGATGTCGAAGATGCCATACAATTTGGGTTTTAACTGAATTTATCCTACCCCCACTGCTACACTCCATATTTGGGAGTTCCCCAGAACTCCTGCCACCATCAATCCAATTTGTGGATTAACCATTAACAATTTATAGTTAATTGCAGGTGAAATATGTCGATGTCTGTGGAAACACAACCTGCTCACATATGAAAGCTATTAGAGGGTTGTGAATTCACAGTAAAACATCGTAGTTGGAATCTGCTATTTCTATGGGTACACTGCTAGACCATCGTGGTTGGAATCTGCTATGACTGTAGGTACATAGCAAACATTTAAATGTAAAAATTCTATCAGTTCTTCCTCTGTACATATCAAACCAACCCATGCAATGCAATCTAATCGATTGATTTTAATCATATATCAATGAATTTAATGTTCTAACACATGGAAAATCAATAACAAACTCAAGAATATTCATACATTCAGTTCGACAATAATTTAAGGCATATTGTTCATACGATCAAACAAATATATAGAGTAACACATATACAATTTATAGTTCATGCATATATTCATAGACACAGATAATACCACATTAATTTAATCATTCATGGATTCTAGCATGCCATATATAATCAGGGACCTAATTGCATAATTTAATTCTCTAAAAATTGTGTGGAACCTATTCAGGGACTAAATTGATCAAAACATAAAATTCTGGGTCAAAACTACAACTTTTGGATTCTAGGGGACACATGGTCGTGTGTGTAACAGTCTAGTTTAGACCCTAGTCAGAATAGTGGTTTCGGGACCACAAATTCGAGTCAAAAAATATTTTAATATTATTTTAATTGTATACGGCATGAGATTAAGCATGCGGGAAAGTTTCATGTGTTAATTTGATTATTTGTGTGTTCAATTTGATAAAAGGACAAAATCGCATAAAAGGTAAAAGTTATGTTCAAATTGTTAAAGTGTCAAATTGCTATGTCTTTAAAATGTGTGAGTCCTCATAATGGAATTAGACCATTAATGGCTTGAATGGACAAGTATGGGCATGAGATAGTGGATTTTTAATGTTATTATTATTAAGGTTAATTATGGTATTTATTAATTAAGTTAATGTTTAATAAGACAAAAATCAAATTAATGCTTCATTCATCTTGTTTTAACCAATTGAAAGAAAGAAAATAAGGGTTTAGAAGCTTTCTCATATTTGGCCATTACTAAGCTTGATTAAGGTATGTTATTTGTTTGATTTTTGATAATTTTTACATTTTTGAGATTGTTGCTTCGTGTTCTCTTAAGCCCATGCCCCAATTCATGAAATTGATGAAGATTGTGAGTTATGCCATTGGTTATTTTGTAAGCTTTGTGATGATAGTTGATGAAAAATGAAAGATATGTGTAGGGTTATCATGTTTTGTATTTGAATTTTTGATGAATTTGAGTATAATGGGCTAAATTGTGAAAGTGGGAAATGGAATGACTAAAATGTGAAATAAATTTATATGTGGGCTTATATGAGATAAGGGAAAATTCGGTTAAGCATGGGTATAAAGGAATTATGTGTATTTTGTGATCTTATGAAATAGGGATTAAAATGTCAAAATGTGAAAATGTGAGGGCTAATTTGTAAAATACCCTAAATATGTGTATATGGATTGAATTGAATGATTTGGTGAATAAAAGAGTTAAATTTGAATGTGTATAGGTCAAGAACCAAAGAAAACGGATCTAGATCGAGGGAAATCTAAAGTGGTCGAGTAGTCGTTTTCATCCTTTCGTATCGTACGAGGTAAGTCTATATACAAATAAATGTGTTTGAGTTGATTTATTCATGCTTATATGAAATTGAATTGTGATGAATGACTATGGAAGATGAATATTTAAACTCTGGGAAAGTTCTGGTAATAAGACGACATCCGAAAAGTCCCATACGAACCTTAGGAAGTAGTTAGGATACATATGTCATGACATAGGTTTTTGATATGTGTTATCATGTAAGACCACGTCTGGGACATTGGCATCGATTTGAGTTATACGTGTAAGACCATGTCTCGGACATCGGCATCGTATTTGATTTCGTGTAAGACCTTATCTGGGACAGTGGCATCGATATTGGTTACATGTAAAACCACGTCTGGGACGTTGGCATTGAACAAGCTTTCTGATCTATCTGGGTATCCTATTTAATTCCGAATGGTTCAACGGGCATTCCGAGAAATGAATGAGTAAACGAATGTGCAACCAAATTCCGGTACGTATGTATGTATATGAAATTTAGCAATGAAAGGTATGTATGGAAATGATCATTTGATATGTGAGCTACATTACATGATATGAGATTATGAGTAAGTGAACACGATCAATTGAGATGTAAGAGTAATATGACTTGTAAATGTGTTATGCCATGAATAATATATATGAAATAACTTATAATTGATCTAAGTGATAAGTTTATTTGTATATGGCTTACTAAGCTTTTGAAAGCATATTTTGTGTGTGTTTGCATTGTTTTATAGTTTATCGAAGCTACTGTAAGCTCAGGGATCGTCGAGGATCATCACCACGCTCTCAAACTATACTTTGATACCTTTTGAAAATGTATATATTGAAGTATGGCATGTATAGGCTAGAAATGTTAAGATATGTTTTGGAACATGTGTATATAGTCATGTGATATAGCTTGATGATGAATGTGAAAATATGTGAAATTAGTCCATGCTATGTGATGCATAAGTTGATATTTTTTAATGTGCTTATGAATGATATTGTTATGGGACAATTTGTGCATAATTGGTATGTTTTGGCTGCTCTTGGAACATATATTGATGTTTGCTTGATGATTGTAGGGACGACCTAAAATGGGTGGCAAATTTGGCCTTGCAAATGGCCTATAATTGCCCACACAGTTGAGCACACGGGCGTGTGACCCGACCGTGTCCTTCACTATCCTATTGTGAAAGCAAATCAGTATTGCACACGGGCCAGACACACAGGTGTGTGATAGGCCGTGTGATTCATTTTAGTATTGCACACAGGCCAGACACACGGGAGTGTGACAGGCCGTGTGGTTCTAGTCAGTTTTGTACACGGGCTGAGACATGGTCCAAGGCACGGCCGTGTGAGGCACACGGTCTAGCCACATGGGCGTTGCCCTGTTTTGAAAGAAAATATTCTAAGTTTTGAAAAGTTTTTGTATGAGATCAGTTTGGTCTCGAACCCTCTCAAAAGCATATTTAATGTCTCGTAGACCTTCTAAAGGGACAAAGTGATTATGAATTATGATGATTCGTTGATGTATAATGTTGTTGTGAAATACTTGTGAAATGTTCCGATAGGTCCGGTAATGCCTCTTAACCCTAGTTCGGCGATGAATACGGGTTAGGGGTGTTATAGTGTGTTCAGGCCGTGTAGGTCACATAGCCGTATGGAAGGGTTCAGGCTGTGTGGTTTGGGTTAGGTTTGATTTTGCCTCAATTTTCTCATAAAAAACACACACCTGACTTCAAGGGTCTCGTACAACGATTCTCACATCAAAATTTGATTTGGGTCACGTAAAACGGGTCTTTCGATCGACAAAAACACAAGAATTACTTACAGATGTTCAAGATTTATCAATTTTATAAATATTTTGAAGAAAGTTTGTAAAAGATTAAAAATTGATTGAAATATTGAGAACATTATTTATTTCAGAATGCTAGGGTTCTACGAAATTAAAAATAAGAATTCTTGTAACACCCCTAACCCCTATCTGTCGTCGGAATATGGTTATTGAGCGTTACTATAAGATTGCAACTTTAAAACATACATTTAATACCTCAACATAAACATGGTATAATTCACTCATATACATGCATACCGTCCCTTAATCGAGCCCTCGAGGCCTTAGAAACACTGTAGAAATGATTCGGGATTAAATCGAAAACATTTAGAACATTTAAGAAAAAGTTGGAAAACTTGAACTGCAGGGATCACACGACCGTGTGGCCAGGCCATGTGACTAACACGGCTGAGACACATGCCCATGTCTCAAGCCCTGTAACATTTGGAATAGGGACACACTACCGTGTCCTAGCCCGTGTTCGTGCCCATTTAACTCTCTGAGTTGGGTCACATGGCCAAACTACACGCCCATGTGCCAAGCCATGTGCTAGGTTGTGTAACTTCCTGAGTTGAAACCTTTAAAACCTATAGGGGACACACGACCATGTCACATAGTCATGTGTCACACACGACTAAGACACACACCCGTGTCTTAGGCCATATGGACAAGAAATTGGCCAAAATCAAGCCATTTCCTTCACCCACTTTAAGAATGTACCTACAAGCCATTTGCACTCTTAACCAAGGCATCAAAGCACACCAAAACATGCATAAAATGACCAATTCAAATAACCAAATTCCATTATGTAACAGCCCATTTTCAATGAAATCAGAACAGTGGTTTCGGGACCACAAATCCTAGTTAAAAAGAAAATTTATTTTAATGTCATTGCATGGTATGCATTATGATAGGAAGGATGTATGAAAACTCTGATAAGAAAATTTTACTGATTATGTGTTTAATTATGGAAAAAACCAAATTGCATAAAATGCAAAAGTTGAATTCTAGTAGCTAAAAGGATCAAATAGCTATGGAATTCAAAATAAGAGGTCCTTTTATGGTAATTAGACTATTAAATAAAAGTTAGTAGATATTTTTGGTGACTCATCCATGGAAAATTAGAAAAAGAAAAGGATGAAATTGGAAAGTTGAAAAATTAAAGGTGATAAATAAAATAAATATCAAATAACATCATTTTATATCATCTTCTTCCCCAAAATTTCTATGAAAACCCTAGGAAAGAGAAAACAAGCATTCTTGGCTTAATTAGGTAAGTATCATTATCCCGTTTTAGTAATTTTTATATTTTTGAGATCAGAATAGCTTAATCTATCTATTTTAGGGATTAATTTGTAAAGATATCAAAGTATAGAAATTTCTCCCTGGATGTAAATGCTGAAATTTTGAAATTCATGGTAGAAAATGAAAGGTTGTTGATTGCTAAACAACTTTTGTAAAGTGAATTTTGATGAAATTATGATTTAGGGACTAAATTGTAAAGATGAAAAAGTTATGGAAAAATTTTGAATTTTGTGAAATACAAGTGCTGTAAATGTTATATGAAAATTTCAGTTAGGCTTGAATAAGGATTAAATTGCATGAATTTCATTTTCCGAGCCTAGGGACGAAATTATCTTTATGAAAAGTATAGGGGCAAAATAGTAATTTTTCCTAGGATATAAATTGAATCCAATTGAATATGAAATATAATGAATTGATGATTAAATTCATTTATATAGATCCGGAAAGACCAAATATAAAATTGGGTTGAGGAAAACAAAAAGTAACGGATTAGTAGACTTTTATACACGAAGAAGTGTCGAGGTGAGTTCGTGTAACTTAATCATGTATATTTATATTTTTCAATTGAATGTTGTATATATGAGAATTGTATAAATGAGAAATGTATGAAAATAATCACATGCCCGAAATTATTCGATAAATAATGAGTTCTATTTGAATAATGAAATGCAATGGATACAGTATTTTACCGTACTGATTATAGTCCTACATATGTTGCGGATATTATAGCTCGGACGAGCATTCTGTTAAAAGCCTTCTCGAGCATCCTGTTATATAGTTCCTGCAAGCATCCTGATCGGTAGTGATTCTGCATGTGTTGCACACTACCGCAACTCTTTATAAGCGTCCTGTTACATGATTCGATCGGTTGTGATCCAACACAAACGCAGCTCTATGTGAGCATCCTGATATATGCTTTTATGAACTTGCTGGCATGGCTCGCTTGAACTATCTGTTGTGCTATCTGGTGCTCCTTGATAATAAGTCTTTGGAGTTACCTGTTAAGTGCTATGAGCTCCCTGATTAAAACTCTTATGAGTTTCCTATTTAGCCTGGATAAGCGTCCTATTACATAGCTCATCTGAGCATTCTGATATATGTGGCTCGAGAATGTGCTCCCTGATTATGTGCCCTGTTGGGTACCCCTGAACATGAATTGATGGATCACTGGTTTGTACACCTCGCGTATATCACCTGAGTATCCATTGTAATTACAATTATTCAACGAAAAAAACTCCTGACATGAGAAAATTTCGAGATTTAAAAGAATTATGTCTTGATTTCTTTAGAAATACCTGAAAGTTTGTAGCATGATGAGCTCGTCCATGCTTATTTGATGTACATGTGAATTATGTGACTAACTTGCTTAATTGAGTGTATGTGATTAGGCAAATTGCCAATCTTTTGGAAGCATGTTATTGAATACTTATTTTAATGAATGTTATTGGCATGTTTAACTACTGTTATACGAACTTACTAAGTATTAAATGCTTACTAGGTTTTCTTTTCTCTTTTTTATAGTGCTTGAAAACTCGCACAAGTTGGAGATCAGTCGGATCATCATCACACTATCCACCAGCTCGTTTTGGTATAAATAGTAAACTTATTTTGGTATAATGGCATGTATAGGTTAACTTGGCCAATTATTTGCTTGTAAATGGTTGTTTGTAATCTAGCCATTACAGTGGCTAGTGATAGTTGGTTTTGGTATATTTATAAGATTAAATTATGATAAATACATATGTGTTTAGTATGTTTAATTGAGTTATGTTAAATATGTATGTTTATAAAAGGTAATATTGTAAACATGAATGCATGTGATGATATAATATGCTAGATGATAAAATTGCTTGGTTATAATGATTGAATTGGTTGGTATATGATTGCAAGTATTGGCATAGGTTGTTGGAAAATTTTGGTGAGAAATAAGGCTAGGAAATGGCCTTATTTTGTCCACACGGGTAGACACATGGGCATGTGTCTTGACTGTGTGTGACACACAGCTTGGCACATGGCCGTGTGGTTTGGCCGTGTGTCCCCTACATTTTAAAATTTAGAAATAGAATGCTTCGAATTAGGCACACGGGCAGAAACACAGGCGTATGTCTCAGCCGTGTGTGACACATGGCCTAGAACACGGGTGTGTGTCTTGACCGTGTGAATCTTGCACCTAATTTTTGAAAATTAAATTGACCACACAGCTTAGCACACGGGCGTGTGGCAGGCTGTGTGGCACAAGTTAGAGTGTAACAGCTCGGTTTAGACCCTAGTTGAAAAAATGGTTTCGGACCACAAATTCGAGTCAGAAAAATATTTTAATATTATTTTCTATGTTTACAGCATAATATGTGATATGTGTTAACATTTCGTGTGAAAATTTTATCGTTTGTGTGCTCGATTTGATAAAAGGACTTAATTGCGTAAAATGTAAAAGTGGCTTTCTATATGTTAAAGTGCTTAATTGCTTTGATGAATTAATTATGGAGTCCTTATGTTGTAAATTGACTATTAAATATTTGAGTGCACAAATATGGACAACCATTATAAAGTTTTTATATTATTTCATTAAGGTTAATTTGGTAAATGAATATTAAATGATAATAAACTAAATAAAACATGAAAAATTTTGCATGTTCATCTTTCCCGTTACTGAAACTTGAGAAGAAAATAAAGCTTTGAAAGCTTTTGAGGTTCAACCTTGGTCCAAGCTTGATTAAAGGTTCGTTTTTGTTCAGCTTTTGATAATTTTTATGTTTTTGAGATCGTTGCTTTGAATACTAGCTAGCCCATGCTTGAATTTTTGAATTGGTTGTGGATTTTGTGATTTGCCATTATTGACAGCTTAAGTTTTTTGTTGTTTGATGATGAAAAATAAATACTTGTTGATAGATTATTATGTTTAATTAAGTGATTTTTGGTAAAAATGTGTATTAAGGATTAAATTGTGAAAATTGTAAGTTGAGGGGTCAAAATGTGAAATAAATGAAAGAAATGGGCTGTTAGGGACCTAGGGAGAATTCGACCTAACATGGGTTTGATGAGATTTTGTGTATTTTGTGTTATTTTGAAATAGGGACTAAATTGAGAAAATGTGAAATGTTAGGGGTAAAGTGCAAAATGCCCAAATTATTTATTTTTGGATGAATTTGAGTGAATATGTTATTAAACAAGTCAAATTTGAATTAATTTAAATCAAGAGAGAAAGAAATTAGATTTGGGTCGGGGGGATTCGAAAGTTGTCGAATAGCTGTTCTGATCCGTTCGTCTCCGTACGAGGTAAGTTCATAAGTAAATAAATGTTATTAAATTTTGAATGTATATGTTTTAAATGTTGTTGAATTGGCATGTATATATATATTTGACATATTGTCGAATTGTCATAAACATATTGTGACTTCTTTCGAGCTCAAATCGATCAAATTACGACGTCCGAACGTCCCGTATGAACCATAGGAATAGTTAGGATACATATGTCATGACATAGGATTCCGATATGAGATTTTGTGTAAGACCACGTTTGGGACGTTGGCATCGATTTGAGATTTATGTGTAAGACCATTCTGGGACATTGGCATCGTATATGATTTCGTGTAAAACTCTGTCTGGGATAGTGGCATAGATATTTGATTACATGTAAGACCACATCTAGGACGTTGACATTGTACGAGCTTTATGAGCTATCCGAGTATCCGTATTGATTCCGAACGATTCAACGGGAAATGACATTGTAAAACCGAATGTAAGTTCATGTTAAATGATGCAGGTACGTTTTAAGTTTATATGAAATTTGAAAATAAAGGTAAATGTTGTTGCATAAAATGATCATGTGAATTATTTGTGAATTATAACTTTATATATATGTGTATGAGACTGGAGGCATTCGGCCTAATATAATTAAATTGTGCATGTTCTTTTGATGATTTATTTGGTTATAACTTACTAAGCTTTCCAAGCTTATTTGTGTATTTAATCATTGTTTTAAAGATTTTGAAAGCTAGCTTCGAGCTAGGGGATCGTCAAGGAACATCATCACACTATCGACCAATATTCGGTACTTTGGAATATGTAAATATGACATATGGCATGTATAAGCTATTTTGATATGTGTGGTTTTGAATTTGAATATATATATATACCCATGCGAAAATGGCTTGATTTTTATGTTAATGCTTGTGTGTATCCGGTCATGACATAAGTTTAAGTTGGAAGTATATCTCATGATATATATATATATATGTTTGTGGTGTTTGATTTTATAATTCGGCTAAGTAATGAGGTAAAAGATGAATGCATTCTTGATATATGATATGAGAAATATAGGTTAAGTGATGGTATGTCATTATTTGTATTTGGCTATTTAGGTACTATAATGCCCCAAATTTGGGCCTAGTAGAATGGGGCCTATTGGGATTTGGGCTTTAGGTCTTAGAAAATTTTTAAGTGAGCGAGAAAATGACAATTGGCATGTGGGCTTTGAGGGTTAATGAATTTGGAGTGTCTAAGGGTGTTGGAGATGTCCTGGGATCAAGTAAGGGTATAGGAAAAATTTTGGTTTAAGCCCCAAGGGAACTGCGACTTCAGTTAGTAGGCCTTTTAAATAAATGAAGAAGAAAAATGACAAAAAAGAGCTTCTGGTGTAGTGGCAAAGTGGCGCCACTTAGGGAGCAGAGAGGTGGCGTCATTAGCAGCCAAGGGAGTCCAAGGTTCGAGTAGTGGCATCATATTTTATCGGAGTGTTTATTTTGCAGATTGGACGGCCAGAGTTTGTGTTGGATTTAAACTCTTGCATTGGAGAGTTTGAATTGGTCTTGTGAGATGATTATGGAGGAAATTTAGGATGAGATTGAGGAGTTATCAGGGAGAAAAGTTAGGAGCTAAGAAGTGTGAAGAGTTGGTGCCGAGTGGGACTTTGGGGGAAGGTAGTTTCAGCCTTTGGCTATAAAAGGGGGGTGCCGAATTCCTTTGAAAGGTTCCTTGGGTTTCCATTACTTTTCTTTTCTCCCCCTCATTCTATTTATTCCATTGCTGAATTCTTCCATTGCCGAAAAACCATCATTCCTTTTTGTCGAAATCCCTATTGGTGTTGCGTTCTTCTTCTTTCTCAGAAAGACGAATACTCACTTATAATCGAATAGCCCTATCTTTTTGCCGATTCCTTGTTGTTTTCCCTCCATCACAAATCAGTTGTTGTTATCTACTCTTAATCAAGTTTTAAAAGCCGGATCTCATTCAGTAGCTATCTAGGCCGCAGGATCAAAGGTTGGATTCGGTAAGTACTTAGTCAACCTCCTTTAGTGTGTTTTGGTAAAAGCCGGAGGGCTATCTAACTCTTTCTTGTCGTTAACCTTGTATTAACAAGGGTAGGCTTCAAAGATCGCAAGCGTGTTAAGGATCGCTAGCAAGTGGTAAGTGTACTCGGCTCAATTGTGGATTAATAAATGCCCGAATGTAAGTGTGGCTTATAGAGGTGACTTGTGTGGAATACGAGTCACTTTATTTTTGATAGTATATGTGTGGGTATAGATCTAGGGGATATTCATGAATAGTAGCTGAGGAAGGGCTACTAGAACTGGTGGCACACGGTAAGGTTATGGTGAGGATCCAGTTTTTGGGTAAATATTATGGTTAAGTGTGATTGATTGGAGATTGGTATTGGTTGTAGGTTCAAGGCTGGGGATAGTGTAGCACGTCGCATTAACCAGGTGTGTACATACACTTCACACATAACAATTGGCAAAAGTCGAAATCCCGGAAAACCCGAAATGCTGAAAAGCCGAAAAGCCGAAAGGTTGGCATCGGCAACCACACGAGCGTGCGAACATTCGTGTGGGAACACCGATATGATTACCGGAGCCAAGAGAGTGATCTCATGGTCTCGGGCCACTGTTTGGCCGACCGGGCCAGACAGGGTTAAATGGGCCTGTCGAGCTCGTGAGCCCAAATCGACAAGAGTTGATATGTGAAATTGAATGATGGATTGGCATGGGTGGTTGTATGATTTGATTATGATCGGGCCTAATGGGCTACATAAACATGATTGGGCTTAATGGGCTATATGGACATGATTGAGCTTAGTGGGCCTTATGGGATTTTAGAAATGCATGCTAGGGTTTTGATGGACTTTAGGCCTAGTTCTGATAAATTCTTAAATAGCATAAAACTTAATTTAATAATCAAACATGTCTGTGGACAAGTCGCTAGGTTAGAGTGTGGCAATGGACATGTGTATGTCTAGGATTGGATCTAGGGAGAGCTTGGTACTTAAGCGGTCCTAGTGACCCACCTCTTCTTCTTTGGGATCCTACCTAGTGCATAGTGTCTGTTCACTTTAGCAGCAAGGACTTGTTGATGGGCCAAAGTTCATAACTAAAACCCGAGATGAAAGAAATTACGAAAATACCCTAGTAGGGTAGAATTATGAAAATACCCCTATATGGTAGATTTAGAAAAATACCCCTGGGTTGTGAAATGACTAAGATACCCCTAGATGCTTAATGTGTGAAAATGTGTATGTTGCATTCATGAGATATATGTTGCACTTGGATGGTTTTGATGATACGGAGGAAGATATGTGAGGATCGCATAGTCGCTTGACGATCGTGGATCCACCGGTGGCTTTAAGCCCATTATATGCTTAGTAGCCTTGCTGCAACGTTTGAGTAGTGCCGTTGTTGGTGCTACCTTTGGAAAGTAGGGATGGGTGGGTTGATATTTATATCCCCACAAGAGTGTAGGGTTGGAAGGGAAATGGGGTGCAGGGTTGGATTTGGGATGGGAGCATTGCATTCGTGTGATACTGATGTGAAATGAGGTCATTGTGGGCTAAGGCCCAGGACCACCAATTTTGATAGGGCTTAGGCCTAATGTGATAATTGCATGTTGGTTGGATTACCAAGGGTCGTACACGCTGAGTTTTGAAACTCATACCCTTTTATTTAATGTTTCAGGTGACTCTCAGTAGACAGCTCGACGTGGAAGAGGACTCGGAGGTGGCCACACTGCAAGCTACTTAGAAGCTTTTAATTAGTTTTGAATGACTTTATTTTAATTACTTTATTTTCATTGGGATGTAATAAGGCCTTGTATCTCCAATTTGACTTTACATTTGGGTTTTATTATTGTTTCAACTGCCTAATTATTAAACTTAAATAAATTTCTAAAGTTTAACATGGTTTTCGAAGTAACTATAACATATGGACGTTTTCTTTAAACATGGGCTTTCATCATAACTTAACAAGTTGCAAGGATTTTGGGTTTCTAAATCTTTAAATTAAGTTTTTAACTATGCAAATTTCCCACTAAACATAAATTTAACTAAACAAAGTCGTTTTGGAATTATCCCTTTGATGTGACATCCCCGGATTTGGCCATAACGTCTTGGCCAGGTTTGGGGGTGTTACATTTAGTGGTATCAAAGCCTGGTTGCAAAGCTCGGCCTGTGAAATGGGCCTTAGATTTTGGGTTTTTAAAACAAGTAGATTAAAAATTTTTTACAGGATTCTTGAAGTGTGGTTTACCGAGCCCTCAACTTCGAGCCAAGTAAGTTTTTCTATTATTACACTTGTTTAAATTACTGAACTGTATTTAGATATTGGGCTACTTTAAACAATAGGTTCTTAGAGACTAAAGCCTATAGGATACTTAAGCCTGTAGTGGATTTACGACTGCGAAACAACTTTTAAATTGTTACTTGCATAAGACATGTGCTATAAACAGTAGAACTATGAGCTAATTTCCTAAAATTCCTAATTCGAATAATACAAGAATCAACGATGAGTGCTAGAAGACGTGTAAGAGGCCGTGGAAGTGTTAGGGCTGGATCATCAGCATCGGGCCACACATCTGCTGGAGAGGCACCGGCTTCACCAGAGCATGAGATGGTCCATGAGACAAAGGTCAGAGTGAGGCCACCAACCTCGAGTAGCGGTAACCCAGAATTCGTTACTAATGTGCTGTCGCAGCTAGTAAGGGAGGTACTGGAGGAGGTTAAAGAAATTTGTGAAACACTTCGGTTTAGGTGCGTGGACTGTAAGAAAAAAAGAGATCACAGTTCTCTAGGGCTGTAGTCTCGTTCTGTGAAGCATGTTAAGGTACGTCCAAACTTTCCGGCTTACGAATATTGCAGAAGGCGTCATCCAGGTGAATGCTGGAGAAAGTCAGGAGCGTGTTTCAGATGTGGGTCTGAGGAGCATCAGGCTCGGGATTGTTCAATCACTATTAAGTCGGGTATGTTTTGTGTGGATGCGATATTTTGGGTATAGAAACTGTATGCGTGCAATGTTTATCTGCTCTAGTGGGTAGGTTTTTTTTTGGGTAAGTGTAAAGGGTTCACTTAGAGTTAAAGTGTGTTAATGTTATTAAAATCAGAGTGCGCAGTGAAAGCATAGTGGTGTGACTTGAGCGGTGCAATTAACAGTTAGTTGGAAATTTCGAGGACAAAATTTCTTTAAGGGGGTAGAATTGTAACGCCCCGAATTTGGGCCTAATAGAATTGTGCCTATTGGGCTTTGGGCTTTAGGTCTCAGAAAATTTTTAAGTGAGCGAGAAAATTACAATTGGCTTGTGGGCTTTGAGGGTTAATGAATTTGGAGTGCCTAGGGGTGTTGGAGATGTCCTGGGATCAAGTAAGGGTATAGGAAAAATTTTGGTTTAAGCCCCAAGGGAACTACGACTTCAGTTAGTAGGCCTTTTAAATAAATGAAGAAGAAAAATGACAAAAAAGAGCTTCTGGTGTAGTGGCAAAGTGGCGCCACTTAGGGAGCAAGGAGGTGGCGTCATTAGCAGCCAAGGGAGTCCAAGGCTCGAGTAGTGGCATGGTATTTTATTGGAGTGTTTATTTTGCAGATTGGATGGCTAGAGTTTGTGTTGGATTTAAACTCTTGCATTGGAGAGTTTGAATTGGTCTTGTGAGATGATTGTGGAGGAAATTTAGGATGAGATTGAGGAGTTATTAGGGAGAAAAGTTAGGAGCTGAGAAGTGTGAAGAGTTGGTGCCGAATGGGACTTTGGGGGAAGGTAGTTTTGGCTTTTGGCTATTAAAGGGGGTGCCGAATTCCTTTGAAAGGTTCCTTGGGTTTCCATTACTTTTCTTTTCTCCCCCTCATTCTGTTTCTTCCGTTGCCAAATTCTTCTATTGCTGAATAACCATCATTCCTTTTTGTCGAAATCCCTATTGGTGTTGCGTTCTTCTTCTTTCACTGAAAGCCGAATACTCCCTTATAATCGAATAGCCCTATCTTTTTGCCGATTCCTTGTTGTTTTCCCTCCATCACAAATCGGTAGCTATTATCTGCTCTTAATCAAGTTTTAAAAGTTGGATCTCGTTCAGTAGCTATCTAGGCCGTAGGATCAAAGGTTGGATTTGGTAAGTACTTAGTCAACCTCCTTTAATGTGTTTTGGTAAAAGCCGAAGGTCTATCTAACTCTTTCTGGTCGTTAAGCTTGTATTAACAAGGGTAGGGTTCAAAGATCGCAAGCGTGGTAAGGATCGCTAGCAAGTGGTAAGTGTACTCGTCTCAATTGTGGATTAGTAAGTGGTCGAATGTAAGTGTGGCTTATAGAGGTGACTTGTGTGGAATACGAGTCACTTGATTTTTGATAGTATATGTGTGGTACAGATTTAGGGGATATTCGTCAATAGTAGCTAAGGAAGGGCTACTAGAACTGGTGGCACATGGTAAGGGTATGGTGAGGTTCCGTTTTTTGGGTAAATATTGTGGTTAAGTGTGTGATTGATTGGAGATTGGTATTGGTTGTAGGTTCAAGGCTGGGGATAGTGTAGAACGTCATATTAACCAGGTTTGTACATACACTTCACACACAACAATTGGCAAAAGTCGAAATCTCGAAAAACTCGAAATGCCGAAAAGATGAAAAGCCGAAAGGTTGGCGCCGGCAACCACACGAGCGTGTGAACATTCGTGTGGGAACACTGATACGATTACCGGGGCCAAAAGAGTTATCTCATGGTCTCGGACCACTGTTTGGTCGACCGGGCTAGACGGGGCTAAATGGGCCTGTCGAGCTCATGGGCCCAAATCGACAAGAGTTGATATGTGAAATTGAATGATGGATTGACATGGGTGGTTGTATGATTTAATTATGATCGGGCCTAATGGGCTACATAAACATGATTGGGCTTAATGGGCTATATGGACATGATTGGGCTTAGTGGGCCTTATGGGATTTTAGAAATGCATGCTAGGGTTTTAATGGACTCTAGGCCTAGTTCTGATAAATTCTTAAATAGCATAAAACTTAATTTAATAATCAAACATGTCTGTGGACAAGTCACTAGGTTAGAGTGTGGCAATAGACATGTGCATGTCTAGGATTGGATCTAGGGAAAGCTTGGTACTTAAGCGGTCCTAGTGACCCACCTCCTCTTCTCTGGGATCCTACTTGGTGCATAGTGTCTGTTCACTTTAGCCGCAAGGACTTGCTGATAGGCCAAAGTTCATAACTAAAACCCAAGATGAAGGAAATTATGAAAATACCCCAGTAGGGTAGAATTGCGAGAATACCCCTGTAAGGTAGATTTACAAAAATACCCCTGGGTTGTGAAATGACTAAGATACCCCTAGGTGCTTAATGTGTGAAAATGTGTATTTTGCATTCATGAGATATATGTTGCACTTGGGTGGGTTTGATGATACGGAGGAAGATATGTGAGGATCGCATAGTCACTTGACGATCATGGATCCACCGGTGGCTTTAAGCCTATTATATTCTTAGCAGCCTTGCTGCAACGTTTGAGTAGTGCCGCTGTTGGTGCTACCTTTGGATTGTAGGGATGGGTGGGTTGATATTTATATCCCCACAAGAGTGTAGGGTTGGAAGGGAAATGGATTGCATGGTTGGATTTGGGATGGGAGCATTGTATTCGTGTGATACTGATGTGAAATGAGGTCATTGTGGGATAAGGCCCAGGACCACCAATTTTGATAGGGCTTAGGCCCAATGTGATAATCACATGTTGGTTGGATTACCAAGGGCCGTACACACTGAGTTTCGAAACTCACACCCTTTTATTTAATATTTCAGGTGACTCTCAGTAGACGGCTCTACATGGAAGAGGACTCAGAAGTGGCCACACTGCAAGCTACTTAGAAGTTTTTAATTAGTTTCGAATGACTTTATTTTAATTACTTTATTTTCATTGGGATGTAACAAGGCCTTGTATCTCCAATTTGACTTTACATTTGGGTTTTATTATTGTTTCAACTGCCTAATTATTAAACTTAAATAAATTTCTAAAGTTTAACATGGTTTTCGAAATAACTATAACATATGGACGTTTTCTTAAAACATGGGCTTTCATCATAACTTAACAAGTTGCAAGGATTTTGGGTTTCTAAATCTTAAAACTAAGTTTTTAACTATGTAAATTTCCTACTGAACATAAATTTAACTAAACAAAGTCATTTTGGAATTATCCCTTTGATGTGACATCACCAGATTCGACCATAACGTTGGGCTGGGTCTGGGTGTGTTACAGGTACGATTGGTGAAGGCAAGTAATAAATATGTTTCATGATTGTTTTGATCGATTGTTTTGGTACGGATCTAAATGGTGAAATTGGTATGACTTTTGTGGTTAACTTGGATTGTCAAATAGATAAAGAGATGAATGGTTTGGTATATGTATTTTAGATTGATTATAGAGCATGCTAATTTGGATTGCTATGAATTGTTCTTTGTCTTCATAAATGTTTAATGTGACTATGGTGAGATGTGCATTAGTCGGGTTTTTGGTAGTATTCGTTTATGTTTTTATAATTATGTCTATTAAGCTGTGTGAGATAGCTTGATTTAGATTAATAACCTAATGCGTATAATATGTGAATTGGTAAATTCATTAATTAGTTATGTAACGCCCCAAAAATATAGGGTCTTTAATTCTGCATATTCTGACAAAAATTGCTTCTTTGCTTTAATGGCTAAGTAATTTGGGTGTGTATGGGGGTATTTGAGAAGCCTGGGTTCAAGTCTTGGCTTTTGCAAAAAAAAATTTTTCCTTAAATGAACCTGGACACTGGCAGTTAGGCTTTATTAGTAATAATAGTGCTTGTTTTATGACACAAAAGAACTTGTAGTCCATTGGTAAGTGGCGTGTTTAAGGCTGCAAGGGATCTCAAGTTCGAGTCTCATGATGCGCAAGGGAGTATTTATTTTATTTCCTGGCAACATGAGAAGTTGAGTTAGACTGAAACTCTGTCAGGTGAAGTTTGAATTGGTCTTGGAGGGTTTTGTGGAGCAAATCAAGGAAATTCAAAAAATTGGAGGTTGGTAGGGTGTTGTGGCTGATTGGGACTCTAAGGCTTAGTGGAATTTGGCTAGGGGAAAGTGAGGGAGCATTTTTGGCACTAGGCATTTCTTTGTTCGGTTTTGTGACGGTTGAAAGGAGAATGCCGAATTTTCTTTGGGATTTTTACCATTCGGGGTTTCTTTCGGGTTTTGCATTTTAGCTATTGAGGTGACCAAAATTTCTACTACTTTCTTCCTTCATACATTTGCCGAATAGGTAACTTTCTTTTTGGTCTCATTTTTCTTTCCTTGCCGAATTCCCTTTCCTCTCTCACTCTTAGTTCTGGTTCTTCTTTTCCTTCTGAATCCTTCTCCTCTCGGCCTCCCTTCTAAACCGAACCTACTCTCCATCTTCTTCTTCTCTGCTTTCCACTCTCTTCCAATCATAGCCGAATTCTTCATAAGGCTTTTCTTGTACGTTCAGTTTATCATCTTTCCCTATTGTGCTTGGCCGAATATACCTAAACTATTCCAACCGATTCCATCATCATCAATTTTGGTCGGACTTCCAACCTTTTTCCAAGTGAGTTATTTCATTAGCACTGTGTTTCTAAGCCACGCTCATTTTGTTCTTAGGGTTCTAAAATCTCTAGAAGAGAAAGGAGAAGCCTCTAGAGTACAGAGACGTTCCAAATCTTCCCCTTCACCAACTGATTGATCATTGGGGTAAGTTTGGTAAGGTGGGCCGATTAGGCTGTAATGTGGGTGTTGGGTTTGCTTTAAATCACATTCTAGTGAATAGATCTGTCTAATAGGAATCGTTGCTTAGACAGATAATCACCAGGAGCATGGAACCGTGGCTTGGCCAACAATCTTAGAAGAGTAGGCCATATTTCATTCAATCGTGGTAAGTGATTGTTTAAGGGTGGTTAAGTACTTGAAAATATCCATTATTGAAGGGCTGACCGAATATATTTGAATCAATGTAGGCTGGTGCCAAGAGTGTTTCGCTAGCTCTCGTGAAATAGGTGTGTAATCACACTATTTCCTCTGTGAATCGTCAAAAGTCGAAAAGCCAAAACCTCGGCGTATAAGGCCTCATGAGCGTGCGATCGCTCATGTGGTAAACTGAGCCCACAATCATGGGCGATAGACTGTAGAGGCCACCACGAGCGTTCTTGTGCTCTTGAGCCATTATGGGCCTCGTTTGGCTGAAATGGCCGTGTGGGCCCAATGGACTCGTGGGCCCCACATGAAATAAATCCACGATATGTGGCAAATATTGGACTGGGCTATATCGTCCGCATAGCCGTGACTGAATATGGGCTAAATGAGCCACACGAGCGTGTGGGCCCACTTGGGCGTATATTGGACCTTGGGCCCATTTACATCGTTTTGATCATATAGGTTATCTGTGTCGCTCGAGGCGACTGTGGACCTTTGAAAGGTCGTTATCTGCACTGAAACCCTAAAATAGATAAAATGACCAAAATACCCCTAAAGGGTAAAATTACTACTTTACCCCTAATAGATGGAAATTACCAATATTATTGTATGACTGTACTGAGTATGACATTCTACATATATGTATGATCTATGAAATAACATACTGCATGGGGTTGGGATACTATTATGGAGGAAGTATACTGTACTGGTGGCTCTGCCACATATACTGTTACTGGCAGCTTTGCTGCGTTACTGTTACTGGCAGCCTTGCTACGTTACTGTTACTGGTGGCTTTGCCACA